>VZSF01003318.1:225119-399214 GCA_013398295.1 Chionis minor | reverse complement strand
GGGGGACTGTGCTGTGTGGAGGGGTGCGGGGGCTGCCCGGGGGACTGTGCTGTGTGGAGGGCCGTGTGGGGCGCTTTGGGGTGCCTGGGAAACCGTGGAGGTTGTGCCGTATGGAGGGACATACCGGCAGGGTGCTTTGCCTTGCATTGTGGTGCAGGGGGTGCCCTGGGGGCTGTGCCGTGTGGAGGGTTGTAGGGGTTGTTCTGGCTTGCAGGGAAATGCCATGTGGACGGACTTGTGGGGTGTCCTGGGTTGCATTGTGGTGCATGGGATGCCTTCAGAGCCGCGCTACGCGGAGGGGTGTCTGCGTGATGCCCCAGGGCCTCTGCTGTGTGCGGTGCTCTGGGTTCCACTTGGGTGCGTGGGATGGCCTGGTGGGGTCGAGCTGGGGGCACTGGGTGCCCAGGTGGAGGGGTGTGGGGTGCTGTGGGTTGCAGCACTGGGACGCTCTGGGGGCTGTGCCGTATGAGTAGGTGTGTGGAGCGCCCTGTGAGGTGCACTGGTGTGCTTGGGGTGCCCTAGGGGCTGTGCTGTATGGAGAGGATGGCATTGGGTGGGTTAGAGAGGTATTTTTTAAGTTTTAATCCCAGTGAAGGGCTGGGACATACCACAGGAAGGGCCGCAACACCCGGGCTGTTGGGGATGCAGGCTGTCCTAAGAGAAAGGAGCTAGTGCAAATGGGGCGAGAGCTGGATGTGTGGGCTCTTGGGTGGAGCTGGACTGAGGGACTGGGGCGCAAAGGTCTGCGGTGGGGATGTAGGGAGCAGGGTATGAGGTGAAGCATGCAGTAAGGAGGTGGAAGATGGTATGTGGGACACTAGGTCATGGAATCACAGAACGGTTAAAGCTGGAAGGGACCATAAAGATCATCTAGTTCCAACTCCCCTGCCATGGGCAGGGACACCTCTCACTAGACCAGATTGCTCAAAGCCCCATCCAACCTGGCCTTGAATGCTTCCAGGGATGGGGCATCCACAGCGTCTCTGGGCAACCTGTTCTAGTGTCTCACCACCTTCAGATTAAAGAAGTTCGTCCTAGTATCTAATCTAAATCTGCTTTCTCAGTTTAAAACCATTATCCCTCATCATATCGTTGTGATCCCTGATAAAGTAAAGAGTCCTCCATCTTTCCTGTAAGACCCCCTTTAAGTATTGGAAGGCTGCTATAAGGTCTCCCCAGAGCCTTTGATCATCTGGGATGTGGTGTGAGGAAGGGATGTGGGGCTTTGTTGCGGGAAGAACTGAAATATGGGTATCTACAGGAAGGGATGTGGAGAGGTGGATAAAGAAATGTGGAGTACGATGTATGCTGGGGAGAGATAAGTTGATACATGAGGGAATGGATGTAGTGATGGGAGGATGTGAGGAACTAGAACTTGAGTGATTGGGAGAAAGGGATATCGGAATGGGATTGTGGGCAAGCACTGAGAGCCAGAATATAGAGTAGGAAGTGCTTTCAGCAGGAATGAGGTGATACATGTGGTTGTAAAAAGAATTGTAGGGGTCCAGAGCTGGGAAGCGGTGTAGATGTTTCAGAGGAGCAGGAATCTGGGGAAGCTAAGCATGTAGCATCAAACTATTATGTGAGATAGTTGTGTAAGAGGAGTTTGTGGGGTACTAAGAATGTGGGAGGGGATCTTGTGTATAGGGATCGTGGGGAAGAGCAGTATCTAACAAGACAGGGGAAGCGTGTTTATTTGGAAGTGTTTCTTGCTAGGTGGAGAAGAGACACTGTGCATGTGTGCGTGAGGGAGTGTGTGCCCTGGCTTACTGCAAAGGGGTGTATGTGAGGCTGTTAGTGGGATGGGAGGCCAAATCTGTAGAGATACTGCACATTCATGAGGTTAATGGCTCAGCAGGGTGCTGGGGGGAAAACCCAACACCGGAGACCCCAGATGCTTTGGGAAATGATGGGAGGGGTGGATGCATGCAAGCAGCAAGGCTCCACTTCTAGGATCAGGGAGAGCATCCTGTATTTCTGTGCTGTCCAGTTCTCTGGCCCTGAGGCTACTGTGTAGGTGATGGGATGATGGGACTAAAAAGGCCTCTGATGATTGAATGTTTGGGATGTGGAAGGTGGATGTTAATCTGGGAGGGTAGACAAAGCATGAAGACACAGATGGGAAGAATCCGATGTGACAGTCAATTGTGGGTTGTTATTTGGGTATAAAATACTAAGGTGGGATGATCACGTGCTTAGTGGTTTAATAGTAAACAAAAAAAGAAATCAGGAAATTGCTGTGCAGCAAAGAAAGAAAATATGGTAAGTGGCAGTAGGGACGTGATTATGGAACAGTTCAAAGCCCACCAATGTGAAAGGGAAGATAAGTTTTATTCTCTTGATGGATAAAATAGCATAACTTGGATCTGAAACTGGTCTGGAAATAACCATGAACCTCACTTTCTGGGAGAAGAACATCAACTCTTGTAGCTTCCACCTTGTAAAGTAACATCGCTTTAGTTTGGGCATTAGCCTCACTGACTTTCGGGCAGAGAAGAAAAGGTTATGCCAAGTCAAATTTGTCTCATTAAGGGTCCCTGTTGGTGACTAGTTGATCTACTGTCAAAATACAGTTGGAGGAAGCAGGGGAAGCAGTCCTTCCAGTTTGAGGGGTTCCAGTAGTATTTTTATTTTCTTTGAAAGTACTTTGTCCTCACTTTCTCTGTGAAAAGCCCACACAGACATCTTGGGATGCTCTGAAGCATGCTTAAATGTATCAAGCTTTAAAAGCATTAGGGGGGAAAAAAGTGATTTAGATTTTTTTTTCATCTTTTTTTGGAAGACAATATTTGATCAGTGACTGCTCAAAATATTACAAAAACAAGTGTTGGAAAGCTAGGCAAGGTGGTATATGAAATCAAATAATAATAATAAAAAAATCACAGGGTATGGAGTGGAAGAATTAACATACCTAAACAGCTTTATTCCTGTCTTCTTGTTTACCTCTCTCCTGCTTTATATTGGGGGCTGTAATGCCCGGTATCTGTCTAGAGTGGGCTGTTACAGGTGTTGAACTGGTGAAGTTATTAAATAGAGGCTAAGTCACCGTTGTGCATGTTTTGTGTTCATCACGCTTGCAGCAGAGCTGTGCTAGCAGAAGTGCTTGTGCCCATATCCCATAGCAGACAGATCTGCTGTCTCCTGGGAACCATAGGAGTTTCTTTGGTGAGATGTTACAGTCATTTTGGACAAGTTGGCATGATGGCTCTGTTGTGTGGTGGGTTTTTTCCTGTGTTGTTGTGTGGTGGTGGTTTTTTTTTTTTCTTTTTTTAAACAGCGATCTCCAAAGAGATTATTTTTAATGAATGTGTCCTTTTTTCTTACTCGGAGCATTAAAATGGCTCAAGGGCTCATATTCTTTCCCTGTCTCCCTTGCTGGCCCCTCCTCAAACAACAAAAGAAAGGCAGCTTTCTTTTTTTAAGTTGGAGTTAGCAACGATGTCAGATTTGGGATTTTTGAATTTTCCCAGTGGGGTGGGTGGGTTTTTTGTTGATCGGTTTTTTGGGTTGGGATTTTTTTTGTGGAGTGGGGTCTGGGGATCTTGGGTCTCACTGCACTGTTGTGAACTCTTAACACCTTAATTGAAGGGGTGGAGATGCTGAATCACTAACAAAGACTTCCTTTATCCAAAATGTTAATCAATCATTGACGTTAAATAAGTGTGAACAAAACCAAACAAAAAAACCCCCACCTTAAACAAGTTTTTGTCTAAGTCCCCTTCCCATTCAGCTGCTCATCTTTGGTCAGGTTAACATCAGAAATTCTTTTGGGGATGTATTTTGTGTGTGTGTATACGTACTTGGTTTTGGCAATGTTTAGTGAAAATTCTTTTGCTCACTTGCCAGTATAGTTTTCCCAATACAGATTATTTAGCTCATAGGTGCAATAAAGATGTTTTGGGAGAAACTGCAACCCACTCTGGTGTCAGGGAAGCAGCTAGACTGACAGTACTGCTGTAACCATCTTTTTTTGTGGGCTAAGGGTGTGCATATAGGTGTCTTTTTAGTTTTTTTGTGTTTTCGGGAGGTGTTTTGCTTTCCTCTCTTGTGATCAGTTAATTTGTTTATCTGTCAACGCAGTCTTCTAAGCTAGGCAGGACCCGAATTTTAATGCGAAAGCAAATAAATAGGTTTCTGTTCGTACCACCAGAAACTTTGTAGATCTCCTCTGTATATTATGAATACAAAGGGTGTGGGCTCTTTCTTCCCTGTGCTTCCCCCCTTCCTCCCATCTTGCATTTCATCTTTACAGTTCGTGTACTTGGATTGTTTTCAGTTAGGGTTAGTCCATGGCCAGAGAAACTACATTTGTCACTAAATATCCAAATATAGAAACTAAGGCAACTATAAGTCACAAGGCTAAAATACTCCTATACAACAGCTTTTCTGAACAGTTTATCTGTTTGAGGTGGATATGAATTGAATACCTTTAATCTATTTCCTAGCTATTCTATGACTCGCTACTCTAATATATTGACTTTCCATACCTATTTCTACATGTTACCTCCCCTCCCCCGCCTTGAGTTTCTGACATGCTGTGTCAATTCTGTTGCCTTACAAACTGTACTTGTAGCTTAGGAATTTTGTTGGTCTTTTATAAATTGGGGGGGGGTGGGGGGGGAGGCGGGGAACCCAAGAGCCCCACAACAACTTTATCCTGTGGAGCAATTTACACTCAAGTGAGTATTCAGATTAATTCCTGTCTTAAATGTCAGCTGTGTTACCTAGCAGGGTTTGATCTCTTCCGCTTTCTAGAAGTTTACCAGAATTTCTTCAGAGTGATGCAGGCAGCCTTCATAAAATCCTTCTGTCTAGTTTGCACGGCCTTGGACTTCACAGAAATCTCTGTGTCTTGGTAAGGTCTGTGGTCTGTTTACATAGATAGGAAGTCCTTTAACCCAGCAAGATTTGCTGCTTACAAGCTCTGCTGGAGTCCCTCTAGTCTTCCTGCTGGCAAAATGAAGGTGTTAACTCAGGTTTTCAGAGCAATTTGTGAATGGAAGGAGATTTCATTGCTGAATTTTTGTCTTGAGTACATCTCCGCCTGTTGTGTTTAAAATAGCTTTCCCCCCTACCTTTACTTGCCTGTTAGGTTTTTTCCTGTTTTAAAAACTTAATCATTTTGGAGATGGGCCTCCTTTATGGTAGGGACTATACAAGTACAGAAAAATGGAAACCTTATTCATAATTAGGAATTCCAGATAATCTTGAAGAACTCAGAACAAAAAAACCCATCTGTTGGGAAATTTGTGAAGAGTTGCCTTTAAGACCATGTGGTCTTACAAATGCTAGTTAACTCAACAATAGCAAAACATAAGGTGACATTTTAATGTGTGCTGAATCCAAACAAACTGTTCCAATGTTGACTTTAATTTTTTTTTTTTTGAAGAAGTGGGGTTGTACTTTGTGACTATAATACCCTTATGCGTAGGCCTAGCTGCCCTCTGTTAATATATCTGTGAGCATTTCTTTTGGTGCTAGAGTTGGCTTTTGAGCAGTCCTTGGCGCTTGCCTGTTTTGACTCTGCACCACCCCTCTGTGTGTTGTAGTGCTGCTGCTGGGGCAGCTGTATGCTGAAACTGGATCAAGGAACTGGTCTGCATTACAAGTATTTCGGGGGGGGGGGGGGGGGGGTGGAGAGAGAAATAATTATACTTAGCCTGCATCAGTTTGCCAAACTGGTTCACTGTTTGGCCACGCAAACAGTTGTACGGGCACATCAGACAGCGTGGTGCAGGGGTGGAAGTAAATATTGATAGCAGCAGTTTTTTGAGCTGGCATTGCTGCCAAAAGGAATGCTCATCTAACTATACCCCTAAGAGTCTGCTAAACTTGCTAAATGTTATTTACACCTATTTGTTACAGCTTCCCTTGCCTGAGAACAGTTCCTTCAGCTTACCTTGTTCTTTTTGCCAAAAGTGTTTCTCATCTTGGAGCATATATGCGATGTATAAAAAGAGACGCTTTAAAGCTTTAAGAAGCTTTAAACGGGGCAAAAAGAAGAGTATGGTGGTTTAGCTATGGAAAAGTTTCTGCTGCTTTAAGACTGTCTGATGATACAGAACATGTAGTGTAAATTGATGGTAGACTATTTAGTGTGGTTGCAATTAAGCAGTGAAACTCATGCTGTGAGAATCATCAGGAGCAAGAATTCAACAAGAGTTAAAAAGGATCAGATGTCTGTAGGAATATGAAGAATATTCAATTATCGTAATCAGTGACAGTAGAAATTTTGGAAGAGGTATTAAGCCTGTGGTCTAAATGTTGATTTTTATTCTGCTCTAACAGATGCGCTTCTATATTGGGAAAGAGAGGGAGGGAATAGCTTGTGCCTGGGTTTGCTGTGGGGTTCTTAACACACTTCTCTGCAAACTTGATTGAGACCAGTGTGTGAGATGTGCCATGAAAATGCCTAGGCTTCTGGTTGGATCCTGGTGACCCATCCTGAAATCTGTTCTGAGCTACCAAACTGGCTATTGCCAGAAGTGAACTGCTGTTACCTGACTTCACATTTGGTTTACTCCTACTTCTGAGGGTTGTTCTTACCTGCTCTTCAGCAGAGTTGGATCTCAGTGCTCTGATTTTCATCTACTTTGACAATGCTCACTGGATTTATTTTAAAGACTGTTAAGAAATTGCAGTTTATTGTATCTGAAAAATGAATGTTATCTCTATAGAATAGATAGACATGATTCCTTCTTTTTCAGACAGACTTAAAAGCAGAGGTGAGCTTTTCCTTGTTTCGCCTCCGAGAAGGAGCTTGTGGAATAGGGAACGGAGATGAAAAGTGGAGCTGTAAGGTGATTGGCTTGTTTGTTTGTTTTTGAAGCCTAGGCAGAATCAATGAAATGCTTTTGAAGGAAGGAAAATGGAAAGTATGCTTTACAAGTGACATAATTTCTTTCAACAAAGCAGGGCTGAGAGGTGGTGGAGCAATGTCCTCGGAGAGTTCCCTGAAAATCGGGTGCTGTACTCTCGAAAACAATACTGATTTTAAGTGCTCCTTAGCGGTACAATCCATGGCAAAAAGAGTCTATGATATAAGCAATAATTTAACTGCATATAGAATTGAGGGAGAGCTTGGCTCTTTCGGTATTCAGTTCAGAGCAGTTGTGATTCAGGCATGGGTAGCCATACAGCTGCCTGCTTGACTCCCAGTATTTGCAATTACTCTGAGCTGATTGTCCTGTTTTCATAGCTGTTCAGGCTCTTAAGAAAGCAGTGCTGCTGTATTCTTGCTGCTTAGCTGTCTGGTGGGGCTGTCTGCATAGTACAGAGCAAGGGAGCTTTGAATCGCTGACCCATCTTGTCACTGGATGGTCTCCATGTGCCTGTTGTTGCCCTCTTATGTCTTCTGAACAAAGGGTACAGATACCTGTTATACCTTATCAGTAGGGCGGCTGGGGCCCATGGGCTCTGTTAAAACCAGGTTAGGTGGGTTTTGGTGGCAAACTTGAGAACAGAACCTGGCTCTTAGTGTGCCTGTGATTTATCTACTCGACCCTGTTACTTATGCTCTACAAATTGCTTTAAATCTGTGTGTGTTTGCTCATGTATGTTGCGTGAAGCCGTCTTTGCTGCTTTTGCAGTGTATATGGAATTATGCAAAACCTGAAGGAAAGTTCTGGTTTAGTGGTTCACTGCTAAAAAAACTGGGTAAGATCAAACAGTAGACCCTTTTTCAGGTTCCTCAGAGCTATGCTCTCTGTGTTTTGCTAAACAGACTTCTTCGGGTGTCTTGATATTGCTGTTCCACTGCCTGTGAAATGGCAGTATTTTATCAATGTACCAATCTGGTTTTGTTTGAGGATTGATTAGAAGTGTATTTGCAGTGTAATATAAAACAAAGCTGTAGCCTGTTGAGGTGAGCAGCCACAGCTTCTACAGAGAGACTTGTTATGATGGAGAGTTTAGGCAGTCTCAGGTATGGAGAAACTCTTCTTGGAGCTTTTGCTAGCGGAATTGACGGTTTCCACCACATTTTTTTTTTTTATAGATGTATGAGAAGGGAGTAAAGAACTTCCGGCCAAAATGCTTTGACAGCTTGTTAGCAAGAAAATGCTTTCTTCTGTCTCTTAAAAAAAAAAAAAAAAGTGTATATATATATATAAAATTTTAACCTTCTTGTGGTTGGGGATAGAAAGTTGAAACTGTCAGGCAAATAGCCACCATCCAGCAGAAATGCTTCTGAATGTTCTCGTGAAAGCTAGCTTTGATTTGACAGTTATGAGTCTTTGAAAATAGTGCTCTGTTTATACAGCACAGTAAATACTTTGAAGTATGTTAGGCTTTGCTGTACATGCGTGGCTAACTAGAAGAATATTAAACGCGTACATCTTGTGTTGAGTGAGGGAGGATCCTGCAGCAATTGGAATTGCATGCTTTTCATACTTCTATAAGATCATGTCAAAGCAGGAGATTTGATAATAGACCTGATTATACAATTGCTTAATTTCTTGTCAAAATAACATTTTTACATGCAGTGTTTTGAGATCTTTTAGATGACCTCATGTTATTTATCAAATGTCAGTTTTTCATCCCAGCAGCTTTGATAAAATCATGTAGCATCGTGGAGTACTGTGTGCATGCAGTCTTTGCTTGCTGGAGTTCTTTGAAGTGCCTTACTCCTTAGAAGAGTCCTTGCTGTCTTGAAGATCCTACATTTAACGACTGGGAAACCAGTAGCCAGAAGCACTGCACTGTGTCGCTAAAGGTTGTGCTACATCTAACATGCCTAATGTGGGTCTAAAAGCAAAGAAATGAGAGGTTCAACGCGCCAGGAACGCACACCCCTTGACACACGTCTCTCCCAGCAGTAAGCTGAATGGAATATAGTAATTCTTTGGCTCTGCCCACGTGGGAATGCGTGCTTTGCAGTGCTGAGCTCCCCAGGTGCGACCGCCTGGCGTTACAAAACAGCAGGAGGGCTCTTCTAAGGGAGAAGAGCAGAGGGATGGCTGGTGGTGACAGTCCTGAACAAAAACTGGTCTTGTGGGCAGCGCTGGATGGTAGTGATGCTTAGGAGAGCCTTGAAAAACTGCTCATTTGGGATGAGAGAGACCAGGGTAACAGGAAGGAAGGTGTGTAGGTCGCCCCCAGCAATTCCGATGGGCATCGTGTACGATGTCCCCGTGCAGCACACTGGGGAATTACTGTTTGCTGTAGCCCTTGGAGGAGGTCTGTCCTGTACTGACCCATCCCAGCCCCACTTAGCTAATGAAAATTGACAAGATTGCAGCCTAAGGAGTTATGCCTGAGGACTGTTTCTTATCTTTTGTTCTGGAAGCCTAGTGAAGGGATGCTGAAATAAAAGGGAAAAGCGCTTGGTTTTTTTGTGCTGAACTGATAGGTAGCTTATTTCTCCCAAGCCTTCTGCTTAAACAATGTGGTTTTACGACATGTTGAAGAACAAACTGATGTCTCCTTGGTCCTGTCTTCCCATCCACTATTTCTGCATCACTTTGTGGGGTTTTTTTTCTCCCCTCCCCTCTCTCTACAGTTCGGTTTCTGAAGAATGGGCTGCTGGCAAGCTTGATACAGGTGTCTTTTACCCGTGGTTGTTCATGCTGACGTCCCTAGTTGAATTTTAGAAAAAATAAACCTGGAGAAGTAAGGGAAAAGAGATTGCTTCTGGCTCTGAACACATTACCTGCTTCCCAGAAAGCAGATGAAGCTTTGACAAAAGGCAAAGCTATGGAAGCAGCCTACGGAAAGCTAGCTCTAGTGTTATTCACCGGACTCCTGCATGTAATGCTGACTGATGCTGGGGCTGTTAACTGCTAACATGATGTAGTAAGCTGCAGAAGCCTGTCATATGTTAGGGAAATACTGTTAAAACATTTCTTGGAAAATCCTTTATTGCTAGAGCTTTTGATCTGTATCAGCGTTAACAATAGCAGGAACTCTAGAGCAGATGGGCTGCTGCTAAGGTAAGTGACGCTGCACAGAAAGTACTTAAAACCCCAGTTGTAATGTACATAGACTGCTCCCAGCATTGCTAACATAGGTGGAGCTGAGCTGATGTTGGCAGCTGCGCTGGAGTACACGGAGGCTGAGCTGAGGTCAGCGTGACGTCATGGTGTGCTACAGGTTACGTGACAGCGTGCCTAACACCCTAACAGCAGCCTGGCCAGCCTGCACCTGCTGCTGATGTTGGCGAAGCTGAAATGGGGCGAGCTGCAAGGGGAAGTGTTCGTAGCATTCCTGTACAGAAGCAGATAGTTGTAGCTTAGGTTTTGTGGGTTTTTTAGGGTAGTTTTGGTTTTTTTGGTGGCATTTTTTTCCCTAAACTGATTTCTGGAACTGTGTCAGAATTTGTCAAAAAGTTGTGCTAGTCCCAGGTGGACCAAATAGTTCAAGGTTGGTTTACATAGTAGCAGCTGGGAAATTGAAAGGCACTTCAAGTGTCTGGCTGTGTAACACCTTGAATCTGCTCACCGGCCTCCGTAAGTGTCCGTCTCCTCCATTACTTCGTGGAAGGAGTTGTGGAAAGAGTTATACAACATCAGCAACTGTCTTGGACAGCCATTTGTCCACATTGTATTAAAAACACACGGAAGTGTTGTTAGATGCACTAAAAGTAGAGTTTAACAGACACATACTAGTCTTTTTGACAAAAAGTGTTAGTGTTATTCACAGTTCTTAAGTGATAGTTAGGAGTGTAGTGGGCAGCGTATCTGTTGCAAAAGATTGTTTTAGAATGATTTTTGTAAATACCTAGTAGGAATAATTACTTAAAGAGCCTTTATATCATGGCTACTGCTGGTTAATCCATGTGCTTGTCAGAAGGAGGAAGGAAGAAAATAGTCAGTGGAGATACCATTGTCTGAGAGCAGGGGATGGTTACAGGAGAAATGTCATAAAACAATATTCTCTGAGCCTTTGGGTTTGTATTGTGCTTTGTCAGTGGTTGTCTTGATTGCACATTTTAAGGATGGAGAGCAAAAGGTTGTGGCCAGCACTGTTTTGAGTGCACTTTAAGAGAGACTGGTTCTTTGGGAAATGTCTGTGTGTCATGACAGGAGCTGGGGGGGGGAAGTGTGGGAGAAAGAGTGTATGCCCTGTCTTACTCAAGATCCGTGGATGCGCAGGCACAGGTAGGCTCAGTGGAGCTATGTTTGTGTGACCACATACTGAATTTGCATGGGAGTGATTAAGTATACTCATATGGTTTCTGGAAGGTTTATCCTGTGGTCCTAAATTCTTAAATTAATCTGAGCTACTGAAAGGGACTTTTCTTCCTTGTAATAGCATAGTCTTGCCTACTCTTTCCCTGTCAACGTGCTTCTAGATCATCGAGGTTTTAATTTTAAGTAAGCCTGGTTTTGCTCAGCCCCCTTTCTCTGTGCTTCAAAGCATGGGGGTAGTTGCAGGAGATAACCTGCCCAGGTTTTTGAGGTTAACAGAGGTGCTTGCACACCCCACATTCATGTAGCAAAATGAGTTTGGATGGCGAGTTCTTGATTCTTTTGATTGAGAGTCATTTCTGGTACAAGACCATGAGCAAAGCGGTAATGCTGTGCAGACTTGGGATTAGCAGTCATTTCTCTGATGTGTATAAGGAGGAATGCTTGGCTTTGTAAAACCATAAGGACTGTGCATATGCCATCTTTTTTTACTGCCAAGACATAAGCATAGGAAAGTCCATACTGTTTCGGGATGTTAGGACCATCTAGAAATTGGCGACTGCCTGTGAGTTGCTATCTAATCAGCTTAGTATTAGCAGGATAGCTCTTGAAAATAATTTATAAGTAAAAACAATTTGTGGCTTACTAGGGAATGACAGAACATGGTATTTCCCCCATACGAGCAGCTGGTTTGGGTAGAGTATGAACCATATGAGGTACCCCTGGTGCAAGCGGCCACTGCCTTTCTGGCAGATGGAGCGCGTGAGCAAGCCAGCTGAAAGCCTGCTGTGTGATAACTGTGTAGTTTGGTTAAAGGATGAGGTCTGCAAACCCTGCTGTGGAAAGAGCCAGGAGAGTAGGCAGTCAGGCTATCTGCTGGTGACTTGCTTGGACAAGCAGAGTTGGTATTTGTGTCAAGATGAAATGCGTATTGATACTGTGTCTTTATCCCCAACAGTTCTTTAGTTTCCTGTTGTATTTGCTGCCCTTGTTTAAGAAAAAGGGCAAAGGGACCTGGCATGAGAAGGATGCAAGTGCATTTGACCAACCAGCTTAAGCTTATCCATGCCTGTAGCATCAGTCACTGCTGCCTCCTTTGTGCCAGCATGCTTGTGGCCACCTGGTTGGCTGAAACAGGAAGCTTGTCTCCTGAAAATTAATCATATCTTATCTAGCATTAGTTCTCAACTGGGTCACGAGTGTTAGTGATGGCTGGAAGGGATAGAGTTGGATAGACTTAGGCTGGTTGAAGTTGCTTTTCTGGGTCCAGCACGCACTTGGTGTACAGAAGGTAAGGTAGCATTTTTGACAAACTTGTTTGAATGCTGGTGGCTCCAATACTAGTTGTGTTACAAGCACATGCTTTATGTACTCATGGGAAAGGATGAGGAGGACACCTTTTGCTAGAGGCAGGGCCATATTTAAAGCTGTAGATAAAAGCCCTTAGGAGGGGCCGTATCTATAAATGGGGACTGGCTCAAGGGATTGAAGAGTGTTCTCTGTCCCTGTATCCTCAAGTGTCATGGGGGGGATGTGTGTGGTGTAGAATACTCGTGTCAATTTATCTATTTGCTTTTACTTTTATATGGCTTTAAGGGAGTCTGATGGTTCAATAAAGGCATTGAATAACACTTCCTGTGTCCTCCTTGTTTCCCAGTTGCGGTCTTTTATCAATGAGGTGTATAATCAAGTACTTCATTAAACAGCAGCTTATTAAAAAGTAACATGTGCAGTTCAGCTGTAAGTGTGCAAAATAAGCAAATGCTTAACAAAACTGGTAAGTGCAGCACGTGGTGAAAACCAGTGTAGCTCTTGGGGTGCCTTGGATGTAGCAGAGTCACCTTTTGCCAGTGCAGCTGTTCTCCCTCTTAATGTGGTTGAATGAGGGTCGGGGAAATAGGATCTGCCCTTCCCAGTAGAATTGCGCTGAAGGAGCGCGTTGGCTGATTCATTACCTTACCCCACCTCTCCGGTCACACGGGAAATCCACTGGTGGATGCACGTGCAGAGGTTTGCTTCCTGGTGGTTGTCAGGATGCTCAAACAGTTCCTGCTGCTGGTGCTGCTGTTCTTGGTCCCTCCTGAAGTTGCTGCTCTTCCCAGAGCAGTCTCTTACTCCCTTCTTGCCCACTCCACTGTCACAGCTACAATTCAGGGTGCCAGCTCAGCTTGTGTTCAGAGTTGTCATTTGTTTTCTGAAGCAGCAGGTCTCTAGCCTTTTTTCTTTTTCCATGCTGATTTTGGGCTCTCGCCACCCTCAGTCCAGCACAGACTGACAGTCTCAGAAAGGCCGCGGGGGAAAAAAGAAGTGTGCTCTTTCTTGTACGCAGAGAAAGAGGTTTCTTGCCTTTAATGCTTCATGTCACAGTAAGGCCACAAGTTTGATACTTTTATCTACTTGGTATGCCTTTATTTCATCTCTCCACATTCTCCTTCTCAAAGAGGGAGAAAAGACTGAAGTGAATCAGCGATAACTGCAGCTGTTCCTGCTGAAGTAGCCATAACGCTGTACACCTCCAAGTACCTGACCCCTTGTCACTATCAAGCTTCTGCAGTTCAAGGGCACAAAGTAGGGATAAGCTAGTTTGGATGTTTTTTTTCCTTCAGCTTGCAGTACAGTAATGTGGTGGCTAGTTCATAAAAGTACAGGGACGGTTCATGAGTACTTTACCAAAAGGTAAACCTTAGTTTGTGCATTTGTGTCTTGTTGTGGCTGCTTGTGTACGTGCTTTTGCTCTTAAATTCACTGTGAAGCAAGCTGTCTGGCGCTGTCTGTGGGCTAAGACTGTGCAGGTAAGCGGCAGAGATGGTAAATGAGGGGATGGAATTACATTGCAATAGCTGTCTGGGTAGCCTTGAAGATGGATTGTGTCTGATCATATGTGTCCCTCTTGCAGTCCTGAGCTATGGTCTGTAAGGCTGCCCTGCTCCGGTACTTTGCCAAGTTGGACTTGAATGTTTCAAAGCGATAGAGCTCCGACCATTTGCTGTGATAGATTCTTTCCACCCCGATGTGTGCTGGTGTTTGCATGTTATCCCTTTCAAGGGAAAAGGTGATTTCTGTCGCTACTTTGATAGAGGTGTGTCAGTATTGGCACTGGCATGGCTTAGCCTGTATTGTTTCGTTGGGTGGGGTGGGGGAAAGGGGAGAGGAGATATAACTGGGTAATTGGATTCGGGGATGATTGTGCTGCTGTAGTAGGTTTTACTGGATGAAGCAGCTTGTTGCGATAGGTGTTTGTTTCAGCTTCTGTCTGCAGGTGTGACTCGGCTAGATAAGGATGGTCTATCATGTTGATGATTTCATTGTTTGATTTGGCTGGACTGGGTGGAGAATGTAGCTGCATTGTTTGGGACTAGCTTTGTAGTTTGGTTTTGTTCAAGTGGATTACATGGCAGTGCATTGCTACATTATTAAGGTGAAGCTGCAGTAGATAATAGTTGGAGAATGTTGGAGGGAAGAGAATATGCACAGGGTTTCACAATGCGTAACTAATTGAGCCTCGCAACAGCTCCTGTGTTCCTGTTGGGAGATCTGGTCAGCAGAATGCATTGGGATTACACAGAAAACCTCGGGTAGTGATTTCAGTTTGCAGTCGTACTTTAACTGCAAGGCTGTCCATGCTGTGTAAATGGCTGAGCGTACTCTGAGAGACCACGCTGGCCCTGACAGTGGGAATGTTGTCTGCATTCATACTGTTCTTGCAGCCTCTCCGGTTTTCACAGTGGGTGAGGGAGAAGCTGGCAGGTAGCTGCTCTGTCGGTCTTTACTGACCTCAAATTTACCATTAAGCCATTCCACAGAGCCTGCGTTTCCTTGTATTACTGAGCTTTTGGGCACTTAAACTTGCTTTAATATGTGAGTGAACATTAATTGTTAGAGGGTTGTCTCTGTTACTGAAAGTGTGGCTGATCGGTTCTTGGGCCATGAACTCTTTTGGCCTTATAGGAAATAACTGTAGTGCAGAGTGGGGCTAAGCCGTCTATCTTGAGCAAACTTGCAGTACTTCTTACTTGGGAAGGTTTGCAGTTGGATTCTCCGTGTAGTGTAGCACGATTATGTGAAATAGGAGCTACCAGAACAGTAGATAGTGCTTCTTCCTTCTAAAACCTGCCTGGTTTTCCCCTAGATGTGATTGCCTGGCTTTACCTGACGCTTGATGTTTTTATTTATACATTGTCTGGCTGTGGGAAGAGGTTGTATATATGAAGCACAGGGGTTTGGCAGAAGTTAGTTGCTGGGCACATAGTGAGGGGAAGGTGAGCCTTTGAAGAGAAATGGGTGCAGAGAAGGGGAGGTTACATGTCCGAGCTTTGTGCCAGCTTCTCTAAGCACAGATGAGCTCATGGGAATCCAGCTAGCTCAAATGTGGGAGTGCTGAAGCAGGTCTGACCTATTTCCCCTCTGTGTGCAGCACGCATCGTCAGATTCTTCCAGTCTGATAGTGGCTCTTTCAGCGCTGACAAATCTTGCCAGTCTGAGCAGAGGCTTCCCCTTGTCAGTGGTTCAGAGCAAGTTTTGATTCCTCTGCTTCTGTGGCTGGATACATGGGAGGGATGCAAAGCTTGGCTGTGCATTCTCGCTGTTGGTTAAACTCTTCCTCTCTCTTTCTTTTTCCAGGTGATCTTTTCTTGTGAGACGAGTGGTTCACACCTCATGGCCTCCAGAATGAGTACTGACGTGTCGTGACACCAGGGGTCTTGGTAAGATACTTGTTGGAAAGGCAAGGTCCTGTCATATCTGCACAAATGTGGGTCCATCTCTTTTGTCTCTGCAGCTGAAGTTTGAAGTAATTTTAAACCATCCAAATCGTAAGCTGCAACCAAGTGGGGTGAGGCTACTTTTCACCTGTTCTCACCTCCTCCTTTGAGCTTGCAGTGGCACTGATTTGGTTACACGATCAACCAGATTAGGGGACTAATCCAGCTGTACAGAGATTTCTGTTGTTTCCCTTGGGTTAGTTCCCACTCAGATCTTTCCCTGATGTGGTCAGGAGAGAGGTGTTGAGAATGAATAGCCAGTTGAACCCCATCCCTTTTTCCTGCAGCTGTTGCCTGGCATACCTTAAACCAATCCTGAAAATACAGCATTGTATTTAGCTTGCCAAAATGTCTTGAAAAGTGGCTTGACCACTCACTGTCAGTGACCCTACCTCTAATTTTAGAGCAATGATAAATGCTTTGCTATGGCAGGCAGACTCCACCTGCAAAAATACATTTCTCTAGAGCTTTTCCATTATTGAACCCTAGATTCCCAGCCATACATATGTTAGAAGTGCATTTAGAGAAATCATGAGGCATTCCATTTCACATTTTAAAAGATGGTACATTCCCAATGTGCAGAAATGAAAAGTGGAGGAAGTTGAGTTGCTGTTGTTCCACCAATGAATATATTGATGTATTCTTTATAGCTCTCTCTGGTAAGAAGAAATTTAAACTGAGTTTGGAAAATACAGTTCCCTTGCAGAGCGCATCAGTTCTGGTAGATGGAAGGTATATGTATATAGGATAATAAAAAGTAGGGTTAAATGTTGGAATTTTTTTTCTTTCCCCCTGGGAAGTACTTGAAAGTTTGGTGATGTCAGAAATACTGTGCAGCCAATGTGATCTTGATTCTGTTCTTCACGTTTTCTCATTGTACTGTGCAAAAATGGGAGTCTGAGAAAATTCTCATAATAAAAGGTAACAGGATAATATCAGAAGTGGAAAGGCAGAGGATGAAACAACTAGAATACTTCAGTTTATCACACAGGCACCTACATCCTGCTTTTAGTATTGAGCTCTGCTCACTTTAATGCTATTGGTTTTTTCTTTTTTTACCTGAAATTCCTGAAATACCATATTTTCAGTCATACCTTCACCTTAAGTGAGGACCCTGAAGTATCACCAAGTTCCACTGACTTTTACAGATGCACAAATCTCTTTTGAAAAGCGAAGTTGGGTGCTGTTGATAATGTTACGGTTTTGTTGTCAAAAAAGACATAGGAGCCAAATTTGCATGCAAAGATGGTACAGTTTAGATACTTGGGAAGACCTCTCTTGTCTTTAATGTATCGGTATAGCACCAGCTCCAATTACAGCGTGATAGTAGTAACAATAGTAATACAGTAACTCCAACATTGTTCTCAAAATCAGTGGGTTAACCAGCTGATAGCCCCAAAGAAGTATGTGGATCCTCTGGAGTACGTGGCTCAGAATGAAGTTCATCCTGATTATGCCTAATAGGACGCATTAAAAATGAGACCTTTATTGCAGAAACATTCTCGACATTAATGGGTTTGTGCAGCACATTGGAGGTGAAAATAGGGAGCAGGATGATTTCTCTGGCTCATGAAGGAGGCATGTAGTAGAGAGGAGAATCTTTGGAGGTGATGAAGAGCTTCATGGAACAACTACAGTGTGGAGCACTATGATGTTAAAGTACAGCAGTGCAAAGTCACTAAAAAGTGTAATGTCACAACCTCACAAGAAGGTAGATTTGAGGAACTGGAAAACCGTGGTGCTCAGTACTACACTTTACTAATAACTCTCCTTGGCCAGAAGTGGTCATTTAGCGCCTGTGTTTCTTAAGCCTCTGGTGTCAGCATACAAGCAAACTGATTTTTGTTTTCTAAATGCAATTTGAACAGTAGTTTCTTCATAAAACTCAAGACACTCCCAGTCTGGTAAGATTTATTTTGTTTCATTTGATATACACAGGAAGAAACTGCTTCTTTGGTGCTGAGAAGGAATACCGGGAATATTTACATTTGAATAATATTTAACTAGCAATGCTTAATACATTAACAATAAATCTTGGTTAGATTCTAAATTAAGTGCATTTGCATCTGAGTAGGTGAGATGAACAGGAGAGATTTTGTTGAAACATAAACAAGACAGAAATTTGTTCCAAAATAATTTAGCCCAAAGGACGTAAACAGTAATGTTCAATAGTTTCCTCCTCCAGAAACAGTTTTATGTGCTTTATTGCCTGCATCATGCATATTGTTTCTTAGAAAGAACCTGAAAAAGTGCTTTTTTTTTTCCCCCCTTTTCCTTTTTAAAGCTTCAATAGTCTGTATTTGTGTTGCTGAACAAATTTAGAGGGATAGTTCTCTAGTGATCTCTTGGCCTTTCTAATAGATAAAATGAGTGACTAACCTCTGGTATTTTCAAAGTAATCACAGCATAGCCGGTTGCTTACAGGTGGTCAGGAATGCATTTTATTTTACTCCCTTTCTGCAACCCTGAGCACACATCATTGAACATATGTCTAGTTATATTGGACCGAGGAGACAGAAAAGATTTGAGCAGAGTTTATGTTCTTAAGAAATATCAGATTACGGCCATTCACAGAGGGATTCTGGATAGCTAAGTCATGGTGGGGATTTGTAATTTTGGCTTCCTACTGACTTGCTGCGAGGTGTCTTCAAGCTGAGCACAGATGCAGAGTCAAAGTGTCCAGATACGAGGCGCTTCCCTGTTCTGTTGACTCCAGAATAATTTGTTTTGGATGAAGGGAAGATGGCCTCACTGCTTGTAAACTGAATGGCCAGCCAGGGCTGCCTCTGGTTTGAAATACACAGCTGTACTGTGTACATCTGAAAGCTCTTTTCCTGTATCTTCTCAGTAACTGGGGAGAAATAGCCATGTACTGTTTCACACCAGCCATGTCTGCTTGGGAAGTTCCTCACTGGTTTTCTGTTCTCTTCTTCTGGGGTGGTTTTAACAGTGCCCTGGAGATGCGAGACTTCCCCTGGGCAGCAGGAGGCACACGTCTAGAGAATGCTGGAGCTGCAGGAGGGAAGCGCCCAGTGCAAAACCAGAGAGGAGCAAAGAGAAAAAAGGCAAGCAGACAGCCAGCATTGAGAGAAGCGGGTGGCAGAAAGTGCTTCGACGCTGCCTCTGGCAGCACACTCCCCAGAGGAACTTGACGAGAGCCCATCTGTGTGCGTGTGAGACTGTGAGCTCAGGATTTCTGTCAATGCATTCCAGTAACCCCAAACTGAGGAACTCCCCATCAGGCAACACACAGAGGTAAGGAGAAGAGCTTGCAGTCAGCTGCTCTGGATTGGTGCATGATGCTGTCCCTGCTCTGCTGCAGGATTAGCTAAGGACTGGTGCGTGTGATTTACTTTGTGCTCCCATTGGACCTGCCGAGTACCTGAGCCCTGGCTGCACAGTGCTGATGAGCCTCCACGTTTGCTGGGTTTAGGATGAGCTGAAAGCTGTAAGCACGTGAGGTGTGGATTCTGTATTCCTCGCTCCCTCCTCTCTCTCACTGGGTGTCTCAGTAGGCTGTAGGAGATTAAACGTGCTGTTTCTATCTGGTTTGGTTTTTGGTGTGTGGTTGGTGGTTTTTTTTGTGTGGGTGTTTTTTTTTTCCTTCTTCCCCCTCTTCTGACTGTCTTTTTCCCCAAGGGGTACTTGGGCAGCAGAAGGTCTCTCTGTCTGTACTTTCACACAAAATGCTTCCTCAGTATTACTGGCCTAAACAGCCTGGAGAACTGATAAGCTGTGCATCGAGATCCTCTGCATCATTCACTTGCCAGTGCAGCAGGTCAGCATCTCTCTGCTTCTAATTTGGAAGGGGAAAAGATATGGAAGCAAAGCAGTGTCCCAGGACATACAATGGTCTGATTGACAGCATTCTTGAGTTTGATTATTTACTCCTAGAGGTCATCTGGAGATGGAGTAATTCAGAGGGAATGTCTCTGAATCAGATGTCTGTCCAAAGGAGGAAATGGCTTGTGTGAGTCCCATAGTGAGGGTGGTAGCAAGTGCTGCCTGTTGGAAGTGGTAGCGATGATGGGAAAACACAACACAGAAGATCCGATAGTAATGGAGGAACTGGAGGGTGAGGAAGAAGGGGTGGTGGCTAATACATCTGTAAAACCCAGAGAAGCAAAATATTTTTAGGATGCAATTTGCTGAATGGAAGAGGGAAGGAAAGACTCTCAATCTCCTTTGGCAAATTAAAGAAGCTTCATCTGCCCCATTTTGCAGGAGTGTGCAGGGAGATGGTATCCTTCTTTTTCCTTATTCAGAGGCAGGTTGTAGCTGGTTTAATTGTTTTCACGGTCAGAGGTTTGTGTTTTCCTGGCAGCTTGCCCCAGTGTATGATGAATGCTGCAGTAATGCTGGGTTTTCCTTGTGCTCCCTGTAGAACTGGATAGGGAGGTGCAAGGGAGGGGGTGTGTGGGGGGTCTGCTGTGATCAGAGCTGCAGCCTAGAGTTGGGGTCCAGGAGAGTGGTGAGGTGAACTTTATTGTGCCTTGTTTGTTTACTCTGAGCTGGTCTTAGTGTGAGGTGCTTCTCTGTGCACATAGAAACCGTTGTCTTTATTGACAGAAGCCCCAGAGTTAGGTCCTCATGTGACAGTAGTTCCTGGGATCTGGCAGGTCTGTAGCTTGCCCTGGTGCCTTCTTGAGCAACGAGATCCCATCTTGGATAATAACCCTTTCAGGGCATGTTCAAAAAAGCACCTGTGTGACTCTAAGCTTGCAGGCACTTCTTATTTGTCAGCAATTGTCTTAGCTCGCCAAGGTGGCAGTGGTTGTTTCTGCTTCTCCTTAATATGTTCCTACAGGGTTGAATGAATCAATGGTGTGATTTTTCACCTTTTTTTTTTTTCTCTCTGTCCCCAGTAGCCCCAAATCAAAGCAGGAGGTGATGGTCCGTCCCCCTACAGTGATGTCCCCATCTGGCAACCCCCAGCTGGATTCCAAATTTTCCAACCAGGGCAAACAAGGGGGCTCCACCAGCCAATCCCAGCCCTCTCCCTGTGACCCCAAAAGTGGAGGTCACCCCCCCAAAGTGCTCCCTGGCCCAGGTGGGAGCATGGGGCTGAAGAATGGGGCTGGAAATGGTGCTAAGGGGAAGGGGAAGAGAGAGAGGAGCATTTCAGCAGACTCCTTTGAACAGAGGGAAGCTGGGACTCCTAATGATGACCCTGAAATCAAAGGTATGTTTACTAGAATTCATGCGCAAGTGTAGACAATTAGTCTGAGTCCTCTGTGAGATGGAGAATCGCTATGCAAGTGTTGGCAAAACATTTATTTGTCTGGGGTTCTGCAAGTTCCAGCCAACGAAGTCTAAAGGTCTTGAGAGCAGGCAAAGAGGAGAGGTTGTCATAGCTGGCATGGGTAAATGTCCTGTTCACGTTCAGTTAAAGTGCAGACCTGACTCTTGTGGGAAAGTTCCTTTGTAACTCTGAAACTCCCCCAGAGAATTTGAAAGTACAAATGCAACCTGTTGGTTTCCTTCTGACCTTTGGCCTTTCAGGAACTGCTCTGTTGTAACTGGGGTTTTGAACAATATGTAAGTCTGTTTTGTCAACACAGATACATAACCTGTAGCACCCTGACTGGTAACACAAGCCAGAGAGTTGGGATTTCTGTGTTCTGTTCCTGGCTCCAGTGTTGTCTCTGTGAGGTAGTTTGAAAACACACTAGATGTGCAGTTGTCCATCTTTTCTTTGTTTTCCGTTTGCTAGGTCACCTGGCTAAGGTGGCTGAAGGAAAAAAAAAAGTAAAGTTTTGCACATAGTGGTCTCCTTGGGTGCAAATACGTTTATATTTGTTCATTTTATTGTGTAGTTTCCCCTGCTATTCTGTGTGGCCGTTAGAGAATTCAAAGGGATCCACCCTGGGAAATGCCACTTGCCTTGGAAAGGGGCAAGAGGAGCTTTCTCCCAGTGGTGCCTGAATTGCAGCATGGCATTAGAGGGAAAATGCATAGTGTAATAGAAGAATTGCCTGTAGGGAGGCAATTGCTTGAGGGAGAAGTGCAAAATTTCAGAGGAGCAAAAGTTCTGATCAGTTTCTGGAAATGGTTTCCAAAGAACTCCTCTTTTCCTCTTTCTTCCCTTCCAGACTGCAATTCTGCTGATCATGTGAAGTCCCAGGAGTCTCAGCACACACCACACTCCATGACTCCTTCAAATGCTTCAGCCCCAAGGTCTTCCACACCTTCCCACGGCCTGACTGCCACTTTGGAGCCGGCAAGTGGGCAGAAGACTCCATCCAAAGTGGTTTATGTCTTTTCTACTGAGATGGCCAACAAGTAAGTAGGTAGATGCTTGAATGTTTTCAGGGACCAGGCACCTATATTTGTGCTCCCTTTTTTAAGAAATTCTCATGTGCATTTTCTCTATCAAGTGTGTTCTTGTAGCAAAAAGTCATTACTTGTTTTGGGGATGCTGAAGGGGCTGGAGTGGAGAATGTCACTATCTCTTGCCCTCTGAGAAGCGGTTATTCCTCTGAGGTATGGGGTTTTTTGGCAGATGCTGGTAGATACTGTTTTGCAATCCATGCAGTGAGTAGCAGCCAGGACGGCTTAAACTGGGACATGAACCCTGAATGCTGATGAGTTTGTAGATGTAAGCATTTTTCTTTTGCTACTCATCTAAAGCAAAATATGTGTGGTTAAGTCTTTCTCCTTTCTGCCAACTGAAGGATAGAAGGGAGGGCGGTTAAGAAAAATTGATTCTTAGCTTCAACTGGATATATGTGTCTGTCTGTCTTTGCAGGGCTGCAGAAGCTGTGCTGAAGGGACAGGTGGAAACCATTGTGTCCTTTCATATCCAGAACATCTCAAACAGCAAGGCGGAACGAAACACTGTACCCTTGGTAGGGAATACTTACATGTGGGTGGGAAGGGAAATGGTAAATGTGCTTGTGTTTGTGTGATTCAGAGAGATGGATGATTATTTATGCACAGAAATAAGGTTTAGGGTGGAAAAGGGAGAGACAGTTGTTGTCCTAGCCATCTGCAAATAAATGTCAAAGAAGAGCTTCAGTCTTGCAATATTTGGGTAGTATATTTCCAACCTGTTGCTCATGCAGAGCTAGCACAGAAGCAAGGGGTACCTGCTGTAGTTCTTGAGAAAAATAGGTTTCTGCATGGCCAAGACTCTGCTCTGTAACGACTGCATGAAGGCTGCCCTTCCTTGCAAAATGTGAGCTGGTGGTGTTGAGACAGGATGTTTGGTTTGCACTGCTGTTTATGGGACACAACTGTAAGAAGAGCAAGTGACAGCATGTGGCTTTCTCTTGCAGAACCCCCAGATCACTGCACTTCGGACTGAACCCAAGCCCCTGCCGCAGCCGCAGCCACCTGCCGCCCAGGACCAGAACCCTTCCCAAAATGCCAAAATGCAGCCGACTCCACCTGTGTCAGCGCCGGTATCCAAATCCGCTGGCCCCCCATGTCCCATAGATCAGGACAGTCCCAGTGTGGAAAGCAAAGTGATGTCTGTGGGCAGCCCTGCCAACTCTACCCCGTTGCAGACAGAAGGATTTGGGCAGAGTTCGACCCCTAATAATCGAGCGGTTAGCCCAGTTTCCCAAGGTAGCAATAGCTCCGCTGCAGACCCCAAAGGTCCTCCCCAGCAGGTGTCTGGTGGGGACCCGTCCAGTTTGGGCGAGAATCCAGATGGACTGTCACAGGAGCAGCTGGAGCATCGAGAGCGCTCATTGCAGACCCTGAGGGACATACAGCGCATGCTCTTCCCTGATGAGAAGGAGTTTGCGGGAGGGCAAAGTGGGGGGCCACCCCCAAATGCTGGGGTGCTGGATGGTCCCCAAAAGAAACCTGAAGGGCCGATACAGGCCATGATGGCTCAATCCCAAAGTTTAGGCAAAGGGTCAGGGTCTCGGACAGATGGAGGGGCTCCGTTTGGCCCTCAAGGACACAGGGACATGCCTTTTTCCCCAGATGAAATGGGGCCGCCACCAATGAACTCCCAGTCAGGACCCATAGGCCCAGACCACCTGGACCACATGACTCCTGAGCAGGTGGCCTGGCTCAAGCTGCAGCAGGAGTTTTACGAGGAGAAGAGGAGAAAGCAAGAGCAAGTGGTTGTGCAGCAGTGTTCCCTGCAGGACATGATGGTCCATCAGCACGGGCCTCGTGGGGTGGTCCGAGGCCCTCCCCCTCCCTACCAGATGACCCCTGGGGAGGGCTGGGGACCTGGGGGTCCAGAGCCCTTCCCTGAAGGCATGAACATGTCACACTCGCTGCCCCCCAGGGGCATGGCCCCTCATCCCAATGTACCCGGGAGCCAGATGCGCCTGCCTGGTTTTGCAGGAATGATGAACCCTGACATGGAGGGCCCCAGTGTCCCGAATCCTGCCTCCCGGCCTGGGCTTTCGGGAGTTAGTTGGCCGGAAGACGTGCCAAAAATCCCAGATGGCCGCAACTTCCCTCCCGGCCAGGGTGTCTTCAGTGGCCCTGGCCGAGGGGAGCGGTTCCCCAATCCGCAGGGCCTGCCTGAAGAGCTCTATCAGCAGCAGCTGGCTGAGAAACAGATGGGCCTCCCTCCTGGCCTGAACATGGAAGGCATCAGGCCCGGAATGGAGATAAACAGAATGATGCCCTCCCAGAGACATATGGAGCCTGGGAACAACCCCATCTTCCCTCGCATGCCGGTGGAAGGGCCGATGAGCCCCTCCAGGGGGGACTTCCCGAAAGGAATACCCCCACAAATGGCCTCTAGCAGGGAGATGGAGTTCGGGATGGGCCCTGGCAGCATGAAGGGGGACATGGGCATGAATGTCAGCATGGGCTCCAACCCGCCCCTGGTCCCTCAGAAGCTGAGGGAGGCAGGAGTCGGGCCAGAAGAGATGATGAAACTGCGCCCCGGCGTCTCAGAGATGCTCTCCTCTCAGCAGAAAATGGTGCCGCTGCCGTTTGGGGAGCACCCGCAGCAGGAGTATGGCATGGGTCCCAGGCCTTTCCTTCCCATGTCTCAGGGCCCAGGAGTCGGTCTCCGAAATCTCAGAGAGCAGATCGGGCCTGACCAAAGGACTAACAACCGGCTCAGCCACATGCCGCCACTACCTCTCAATCCCACCAGTAACCCTAATAGCCTCAACACTGCTCCCCCTGCGCAGCGCAGCCTCGGCCGCAAGCCCTTGGATATCTCCGCAGCCGGTCAGGTGCATTCGCCAGGGATCAACCCCCTGAAGTCCCCCACAATGCGCCAGGTCCAGTCTCCCATGATGGGGTCTCCCTCGGGGAACCTCAAGTCCCCTCAGACGCCCTCCCAGCTGGCAGGAATGCTTGCGGGCCCCACTGCCGCAGCTGCTGCTGCCTCCATTAAGTCCCCTCCTGTCTTGGGGTCTGCTGCTGCTTCTCCTGTCCACCTTAAGTCTCCGTCTCTCCCTGCACCTTCTCCCGGATGGACTTCATCTCCAAAGCCTCCTTTGCAGAGCCCTGGGATTCCCCCGAACCACAAGGCGTCTCTCACCATGTCTTCTCCAGCCATGCTGGGGAACGTGGAGTCGGGTGAGTGCCGCCTCTCCTAGCTGGGTTTGGCTCTTTGGTTCATGTTGGGTTACCCCGAGGTGTGCAGCCATGGGAGGCAGGTGGTTTTTTTGCGGGGTGACAGAAGCGAGATGGCACTTTGCCCGTTTGAGGGAAGCTGTGCCAAGGGTCTGGTGGGTGGTTATGTGTGTGGAGCACGAGTGTTTTTCCCCCTGTTGTGTTTGTGGGTTTGCACCGTGCCTCTGGTGTGTTGAGGTGAGGGCTCGTCACTTGGAGGACACAAAAGTGACAGGGTGCAGTCAAGAGGTGTGAAAAGATGTGGAGTGCTGATGGGAGAAACCTTCCGTGGGGTTTTTGGTGGTTCTGCCGTAGCTCCTGGTGGTTGTAGCTTTGTCAAGAAGATCCTGCTGATGTTATGGAAATGTTTTGAGATAAAAGGCTCCTACAAAGACATGCTGAGCATAGTTAGCCAGATGTGTATCTAGGTATGGTTCAGGTATGGTTAGCGCTTTCTGGGTTTACCACCGCAGACAGGGAGGCAGGCTAACACTTCTTCAGGCTTCAACCATGTCAGCCAGAGTTTAACACCACCGTGGGTAGCATTCGGCAGCGTGCTGGAGCCGTGCCTGGGACCTTGGGGTGCACGTGCTGGCACTACCCTATCTGCTCCTGAGGGTCTGTGGGCTGTTGGTGGCACGTCTCTGCCCTCTCCTTACTGCTCCCAGCCCCTCCCGGAGCTCACCCCGGAGCACACTCGCCCCTCCATCCGCAGCTCTGGGCTGCCTTCCAGCCCGGGAATGTCGGCTGGCCGGGAGAGGCCTGGAGCCGAGCCGCTTGCCCACGTTGCCCTCTAGTGCTGCTGCGGGTAACGGCGCGGCGGTGGCCGGGACCTGCTTACCGCGGGACTGGCGTCAGCGGCGTCACCCCTGCCACCAGCTGTCAGGATTGCTGGCCGGGTCTCTGTGCTGGGGAGAGAAGCCTGGATGTTTGTGTCCCTCGTGCCTACAAGTCAGAACCAAGCGCCTAATGTATTTAACAAGTGCTTTTTTACATGCAGCTCTTCCATAAATGTTTTGGCATCGCAGGATTTTTGTATTCTCTATTGGCCTTTCCTTTTTGGGGAGAGGGGTGGAGCAGAGGAATGTGCAGTGAATTTTCAATGATAGTACAACTTTGGGTTAGCATCTTTCCTTCACGTGTGGTCTGGGTGGCATGAAACTCTTCGGTGAAGAACAAAGGAGACTGGAAGTGCAGTTAAGTTATTTCTAGTTTTGGGAGAGCAAAGGATGATGTTAAGCTAATAGGTACAGAGAACGCTTCTTTAACTGGAATGAGCTGTAAATATGTGTATATAAAACCTGAAATGAAACATAAACAGGGAGTTTTACTTGTAGCTGCTGATGCAGCTTGTCAGAAATCTGCTCGCATGTCTTATCATAGTACCTGCTACAGCTCTTGTTGTGCTTCCTATGTCTTGTGCTTGTTAGATGCTTCCTGAAAAAAAAAAAAAAGGGAAAGTTACAGTTGACAACCCAACATTTGGTGGGTGCAGGAACAATTAATTGACTATAGATTTTGTTTTTTATGGGTAGACCTGGTATCTAAGTCTGTCTTCAGTGTATGGAAGTTGAACAGTAGGAATTTCAGGTTTACCTGTTAATTCTTCATGTGAATTTGTAGATACTCAAGATAGCTCCAGCAGAAGTACGTAATCCAGGGTAACAAATGTTAACAGCCTTGACCAATGGGGTTTTTCAGGTTACGTTTCACAGGCATTGA
The DNA here is from genome assembly GCA_013398295.1 of Chionis minor. Lineage (NCBI taxonomy): Eukaryota > Metazoa > Chordata > Aves > Charadriiformes > Chionidae > Chionis > Chionis minor. Next base: position 372,063 of record VZSF01003318.1, on the reverse strand, counting down.
CTGCACTGGTCAGATGGTCTCTTGCAATAAAAGGGACTTCTAGGTTTTGCAGTTTCTAGGAGAAAAGGGTGTTATTTAAAGAAAAAATGGTAAGAAGGAAAAAAATTAAAGTATTTTTCTTTCTTCTATTCTTTTATTTTTGGTCCTAAGGTGGTCCACCTCCTTCCACAGTCAGCCAGTCTGCTCCTGTGACTCTCCCTGGAAATCTTCCCTCTAGCAGTCCTTATACAATGCCTCCAGAGCCGACCCTCTCCCAGAATCCCCTCTCCATTATGATGTCCAGGATGTCCAAATTTGCCATGCCCAGCTCTACACCACTCTATCATGATGCCATCAAAACTGTGGCCAGCTCGGATGATGACTCCCCTCCAGCACGCTCCCCAAACTTGCCACCTATGAACAGCGTACCAGGTAAGAAACTCAAAAAAATGTAAGCCCAAGCTATCAGGCAATATTGTGAGGGTGGGTTTTATGGAAGCTTCATCAAATGAAGATGGTGAGAGTGAAAAACCTTGAAGAATGTATAGCTGTGTGTTGTTTTTGAGGAAGGCGGTTGCAATTTTCTGAAATGGGGAGATGGAAATTCTCCTTGCAACCAGTTTTTTCTGTCTGGAAAGTGTCTGTTCTTCAGAACATGTCTCATCAGGAAAATCCTTATGTATGGGAGAGATTTCCACTCGGGCAGACTAGAATTACTTGTGTGAGTGAGAGGTGCTCATGGGAATAAGGGTCAGGCCTACAACGTGTTATCCGGATTAAACTGTTCTTCCCCTGTCTGAAGGCAGTGTCATAGAAGCTTCACAGGTTTTATTTTTTATTTTGTTTTGTGGTTTTTGGTTTGGGGTTTTTTTTGACACTGAATCATCTGGTCTCTTCATGGGTTTTGTGGATTGCCTTTATTACAGAAGAGAGTGTTGGAGCGCTTTCTCAAAACAAGCATCTTTTCATATAGGGAATGTGTCATGGCAGGTGACCTCAGTCAGGACTGAGGGAAACCAGGCTGAGGTAGGGTCGTGGTCCCTACCTGAGAGAGTTAAAGGAAAAGCAAAATAAAATGTCCTTTTGTGCTGTCACGTGGGTGAGCGTGTTTATGTAAGAAATCTAATCCCTGTTGATAGCTTAATGTTTGTGAGTATGTCTTCAACAAAAGTAGGCTGTAGCCCCTTCGCCCAATTGAATTAACATAGCTGAAAGAGGGGATGAGTGGATGTTTCATGAGTGGCAACTGGTAATGAATTCTTGATGAGTTTACCTGTAGCTTTGCTGTCTGTTTCATGCAGTAATGATCAGAGTGGCTGAATATACCTGGGGAAGCTAGCTAATTGAGTAAGCTCCTGATGATAGCTCATTAACCTCATTGATTGCCACCTCCTAGTCTTACAAGGGTTACCTGATTCATGACTTCTCGAGTTCTGAAAGGAGATTCAGTCAGCTCCTGCTGGACAAGTGTCCATATGCTGATAATCTGCCACAGACTTGTTTCTAACTACCTGCGTCATCTAGACTGCTAGGGAAGTGGTAAAGGTATGGGTTGGATTGAGATCCTGCTTGCAGAGCAGTCTTCAGTCGCTTTTGATAGGGCAGTAACAAGCTTAGGGGATGCTACTGTGCAGGAGGCATTGATTTTTCTGGTTAAAATAACATTTTCTAGAGCCACTACTGATGCATTTTACTAGCAGTAACTTGTGTGCGTGCGTGGATTTGGTAGCCTTGCAGAAAGCTCTCTGATAGCTTTGATTACTCTTGGCTGTTATCTAAATGTGATTCCTTATTTCTTCCCTAGGAATGGGCATTAATTCTCAGAATCCTCGAATTTCAGGTCCAAACCCAGTGGGTGCAATGCCAACCCTTAGCCCAATGGGAATGACCCAGCCTCTTTCCCATAACAACCAGATGCCCTCTCCAAATGCTATGGGACCCAGTATACCTCCTCATGGGGTCCCTGTGGGACCCGGCCTGATGTCACACAATCCGATGATGGGGCACGGTTCCCAGGAGTCTCCAATGGTACCTCAAGGACGCCTGGGCTTCCCACAGGGGTTCCCTCCTGTACAGTCCCCTCCACAGCAGGTGCCATTTCCACACAACGGGCCCAGCGGTGGACAAGGCAACTTCCCAGCGGGAATGGGCTTCCACGGAGAAGGACCTCTGGGGCGTCCTACCAACCTGCCCCAAAGTTCGACAGATCCAGCACTTTGCAAGACTGGAGGCCCTGGTGGTCCAGACTCCTTCACTGTTCTTGGAAACAATATGCCTTCGGTTTTCACTGATCCAGAGCTGCAGGAGGTGATCCGTCCTGGAGCCACGGGAATACCCGAGTTTGACCTGTCCAGGATTATCCCGTCGGAGAAGCCTAGCCAGACACTACAGTATTTCCCTCGTGGGGAGGTGCCAGGCCGCAAGCAGCCGCAGGGTCCTGGGCCTGGGTTCTCCCACATGCAGGGGATGATCGGAGAGCAGACCCCGAGGATGGGACTAACGTTGCCTGGCATGGGGGGCCCCGGGCCAGTGGGAACTCCGGATATCCCTCTTGGGACGGCTCCGTCCATGCCAGGTCATAACCCGATGAGACCGCCTGCCTTCCTGCAGCAAGGCATGATGGGGCCGCACCACCGCATGATGTCACCAGCACAAACAGCGATGCCTGGCCAGCCCGCGCTAATGAGTAACCCTGTGGCTGCCGTGGGCATGATCCCAGGCAAGGACCGAGCCCCTGCAGGGCTGTATAGCCACCCGGGCCCTGTAGGATCACCTGGTATGATGATGTCAATGCAGGGCATGATGGGACCCCAACAAAACATCATGATTCCCCCCCAGATGAGGCCCCGAGGTATGGCTGCTGACGTTGGCATGGGAGGATTTAGCCAAGGCCCTGGAAACCCAGGGAACATGATGTTTTAAGCTGCTACCATAAGACTGGATGTTCTGATCCTTGTCAAGATGAGATTCCAAGTCCTGAGGGCTTTTTTGGGAGCTTCAGGAGTACAGTTTGGCCATGCAATAGGTGAAAAGAGACCAGAGGACGCTTTGGGAAATCTCGAATGTATGGAATTACCTGAAAAAAAAAATTATTCATTTTAACAGGTTGTTTTTTTTTAAGATTTATTTTTTAAAAATTATTTTTGTGGACTTGGGTATCCCGTGACGGCACCTGCTTTGAGAATCTGTAGCTGTATTTTGAGAATTGCCATTTGTCACAAGTTGCACCATTCTCTGTATGTTTACGTCCTTCGGACTGGCTTCTCCCAGGACTCTCGGTTATCTTTGGGGTTTTTTGTGTACTGTACTATATTGTAAAAGGGATTTTAGCAGAGACTTTAGTCTTTGGGGTGAGAGGAGAATGGGATTCTAGGCTGTTTACTTTAGGTGGAGAATCCATCTTCAGAACTTCGGACTATTTTCCTTCAACTCCAATGTATAGAAAAACCAAACTACGACCTCAGAGCAGAGTATTAATGAAAAGCACAAAAAGGAACTTAAGTTCAGTGAGGGGAATCTTTTAAAAGAAATAAATAATAAGTTAAGGACATATTTTTCAAATTATGGCGTGCTGTCCAGCACCTTCTGTCTCTCCCTCCCACTCTTTATTAAATAGGCTTCTCTCTCTCTCCGTCCCCCTTCTGTCTCCTCCTATGGCAGCTGCAATACATTGTGTTATTTTGGGGAGTAAATCTAGGAGAGCCTCTCCTCACGTGGGGACTCTTCCCACTTTTAGGAAGGGGCTGGACTTGGACACTGTTACATCCTACAGTAGTCTCTCTCACTGTTTCCTATTCTCCTTTTCTTAGAAACCCCAAGTGATTTTATTAATGTGGGAGTGGAACAGACACTAAAAGTTATCCAGGATTTTTTTTGTGGTTATTTTTTTTTCCTCCCCAGCGTAAAACGTTCTGTGTAACCTCCATTAAATTTGGTACAAAACCACTCGCCAGGGCTGTGGTGTCAGAAAAATAAAATATATTGTTTCTTACAAAAATGAACTGTCTTCTTTACCCAGTCCAGTTGTTTCTGTGTACATCAGCTGGCTGGCCAGATGACTGTTTGCTCTTCCTTATGATCACGGCCAGCGCAGAGGCCAGGTGTGGTAAGCTTTGGCAGCTCCTAAAAGACTGGTCTGCGTGCTCCTTGCAAGGCACTTCTGTTCGCTTAATCCTGAAATGAGTTTGTTTTTCCTTGGAGTGAGGTCTTATTTCAGAACACCCCAGGGACAATGGTTACAGTCTTTCTTCCTCAATTTGTTGAGGGTCAAGGAATAGATGAAACTTGTTGTCTCTGTCACTTCCTCTCAGTGATTGTTTGCAGCACTGCAAGGTGTGTGGTTTTGAGCTTTCCCTAAGCAGCAGCATCTGCCTTCTGAGTGCCCGAGTCCAACGCTGTGCAGGGCACTGGGGTTGTGTGTCCCTCTGTGGGCTTTGGATTGGGTAGGGTCTCTGACTGCCACCACTCAGAGGCTGAGATAGCAGGGAATGGCTGAACTTAAATAACAGAGGTGAGAGAGAAATCGTCAGTGAGCAGATTTTTATCAAGACAACCCTGCTGGGTAAATTGTTGCTTTGCTGCAGTTCTCATTGATTGCTTCCTAATCCCCTGTCTTCTCAAACTTGCCTTTTGAGAGAATTTCAGCAAGAAGGTTTTATGGTTTTGTCTACGAGGAGTAAAAGAGTGGATGCCGAAACATGGATTGGGAGTTGAGCCCTCCTCCTGGAGAAGACTGGGAGGAGCCGGATATGGATCTGCAGGGCAGGGAGTGGGCTCTGTGGCTGTCTGCTGTCTGGTCCCCCAGCACTGTGTATGGAGTGTGTCATCTCTGTTTCTTCCTTCCACTTATATTTACTTGAAATCTCATTTCAATAAGTAGTTTCCTCAAAGGGCTGGCTATTAATGTGAAACTTCTGAGAATGGGTATCTTTATGCTTGTGCTTAAGTTTTTCAGAGTTAACTGATCCTTAACAGGTGGAAAAAGAATTGCTGTCCGTGGCCAGCTTACCGAAGTTCTGTTGCTAGTGTTACAAAACAAGTGAAGCCATGCGCTGTTGGAGGCACGCAAGCCTCGGAGCCTTCTGTTGCCTGCTTCCAAATTCACCTTTGTGCTGTCATGCAAATTTACAATCATTTTGGGTGAGAATTACTCTTTTGACAAAGTGTAGGATGTCTGTTGTGGTGCTTCCCTCTAACAAGACAAGCAGCGTGCCTGAAGCACAGGCTTGTCAAGATTTTAGAAAGAGCTGACAATGACACAGTAAGTGTTATTTCTGTAGAGTGGAGTTACCTCTTCTTTAAATGGTTGCACGGCTTCCTTTTGAGGACCTTGCATGGGAGTTGTCACAGTGCAGCCTTTTTAAGTGTTGTTACTTCTGTCGTGACTCCTCACTGTTTTTACCATGTTGAACAAAGCAAACTTCCTGATTGACATAGAAATAACCTGGAGGGTTTGTTTATTTTTAACAGTCTTTCTCAGTGCCTCCTATGCCTGTTGAGGTATTTTGAATAGCAAAGGATTTGAGATGACTGCAACTGATTCTAGAAAAATTAGCATAGGGGACTCACTATTTGAAAGCCACTTGATAGTGAAAGGTACATTTTACAAAAGCTGGATAATTAAAGATCCTTCTGTGTTCCTCTGACTTAAGATGCTGGTACTTGTCATCGTAAGGAGACTTTTCCTAAAGAAAATGCAGATGATGTGGATTCTCCTGAGTCTGCATAGGTGTGCTTAACCTCGGTGTTGTTGCCTGGTTTGTACAAGCTGGTGGACAAGAGATGCTAATGCCTTGGCTGGCTCTGGTCAGAAAAACAACTTGGTAGATGTAGACTGAGCTGCTTTGTTTTGCTCTGATTCTGCTTCTCCCCTTTTTGCTGTGCAAATGAAAAAGCTTTCTAGCTGCCAGCCTTGCAAATTCACCTTGGGATCTGTAAGTCAGACTCTGTTCTCTCCTGCTTATTTATAATCAATAGTAACTGTGACTCAGCTCTGGTAGTCATGGTGCAGTTGAAGACAGAAAGTGGGGTTGCCATTTTTAGTTTTCTTCCCCTCCCCCTTCTCCTATTCTTTTTTTCTTTAAACTTTCAAATCATCCTCCACCTTTGTTTGAAAGAATGAAATAGACTTTATTCATACATGCTTGGCTGCTCTTCCTCTCTAGTAACATGGGAGGAAACAGTCTGCTGTTCAAATTATCTCATCCCAGATGGCTGCGCAGCCGGAGTGTGGAGAGACTTAAAAGGTAAACCCAGCAGATGGTGAACTTCTGAAACGCAAAGTAATGCGCCTGCTAAATCAAAAGTTTAAAATATTTGAAATCTGTTTGTTTTAAAGTAGTAGACTGTTGCAGACAGGTCATCTGTGAAGTACACTGGCAGTTTTAAGCATGGTCCAAATAAACTCGAGCTTTATAGCTAGCTAATCTACCAAAGAACATGACAAGCAAGTAGCTAGCCTTAAGAGTTTAGTCCTGACCTCCTAGTGGTGTCTAATGGGTAATGTTTAGGAAGACAGACCAGTATGTGGAGATCTAATCTGCATCAGTCTTGGTTGGGATCTGAATGCTGGTGGTGCTTCTGGTACGATACATGTATCCTGACTCAGAGTAGATAGGGGTACCCAACTCTTCCTGAGGGTAAGTGTGAATCCTAAACACACTTCTCAGGCTTGGAATGCAGCACTTGTTGTGCTGAAGTGTTGGGGCTACACTTGTTGTGCTGAAGTGTTGGGGCTAATGCTGCATTCACAGGACTTAATTGTGCAGCGCTTGACTGTCTGCTATGCTGGTTTTTGTTCTGGTGGCAGAAATAGCTACATTTCGCGGTGAATGCTTTCCTCATGCAGCCTTGGCAGGCTGTTGGCTGAAACCTGTTCCCTATTTTGATATTTATCAAGGAGAAATGATCCATGTTTGATGTAGGCCTGTATTTAGTAAAATGCACTTCGCTGTATTGATTGGTAGTAATTCTTAACCTAAAAAAGGTGAGTTGTCTTGCACATGTGCTATGTGCCATCTTTAAATTAGAGGTCACCTCACTAGAAAGATTTTTCCATTTTTAGCCAGTTCACATAGTTTCCAATTATTTCTGTTAATGCTTTTTGTTGTGGTACATGTGTAACATCTACCTTTTATCATGCTTTTTTCTGCTTTTAAGGTTAAAGTGCGTTATCAGGAGTGTTCTTCAGGGCTTAAAAAGACGCAAACTGTTAGCTTTATCAGTTGGTTTCATTGACAAATATATGACAAATATATCCTCTTGATTTCCTTTTGACTTTCAACCAGCAAACCTTTTGTTTTACGTGGGGGGGGGCGGAAACAGTCCCCTAAATTTAAGCTGACACACCAACATAATAAGGATGTGAACTTGTTGGAGCAAGTCCAGAGGAGGGCCATGAAGTTGAGGGCTGGAGCACCCCTCCTCTGAAGACAGACTGAGAGAGTTGGGGTTGTTCAGCCTGGAGAAGAGAAGGCTCCAAGAAGCCCTTATAGCAGCCTTACAGTATCTGAAGGGGGCCTACAGGAAGGCTGGAGAGGGACTCTTTATCATGGAGTGTAGTGATTAGGACGAGGGGTAATGGTTTTAAACTGAAAGAAGGTAGATTTAGATTGGCTATTAAGAAAACATTCTTTACTGTGAGGGTGGTGTGATACTGGAACAGGTTTCCCAGGGAAGTTGTGGGTGCCCCATCCCTGAAAGTGTTCAAGACTAGGTGGGGATGGGGCTTTGAGCAACCTGGTCAAGTGGGAGGTGTCCCTGCCCATGGCAGGGGGGTTGAAACTAGATGATCTTTAAGGTCCCCTCCAACCCAAACCATTCTATGATTCTATGGTATTTTCTGCCAGTTACCTACTATAATAACATTGCGTTACATAAAACATACTATATGAGGATAGGTTTGCAATGTAAAATGAAAAAAAAGTCTTTTAGGTTTAAGTTGACCAACCTGCATTAACTGCATTCTACTAAAATAGCAAGGGAGGCAGACTAACTTGGGTTAGCAGCTCCAACTCAGGTTTGAGGGAACTTGAGGTTGAACGTGTTAGCTGCTCATGTCAGCAGTTCTCTTATTAACAGCCCAGGGTAAGAAAGATTTGGATTTCTTTTTCTCTCCCCTAGGATTTGTGTCTTTCCCAGTTCCTGCAAAGAGTTGGCCTGTTTGTGCAAATGCGCTGGTTCCTTGGGAAATTCTTGATTAGTGGAAACTTTTATACCATGTTCTCAGAAATGCCTCGGCTCCTCCATGCTGTGTTTGCAGTTCAGCATTTGCCACTTACCTGTGTCCTTTGGTCTTAAAACTCTTCCGCTGTCTGACCAGTCCTCTTCTGAAGTCATTATTTATGCTAGTTGTGGTCAGACATAACTCCTCCCTCAAACTGTGGGCCATGACTACCATGGAGTTGGCTCAGTGGGATAAGACCAATGCATGGCCCAACCACTTCCACTCTGAGGGGAAGGGTGAGGCTGGACAAGGGCAGAAACCCCTTAAGAGACAATGATGGAATAACTTGTTCCCAGCAGAGGCTTCTTCCTGGACACTGCCAAGGAGCTGGGCTGTTTTTCTGAGGTCTGCTGCTGTTACTGAAATGTATGTTATCCTGCCTAGAAGGATCTGAATATTTTAATGGTGTGAATGCAGTACCCTTTGACAATTTTATGTGTACTAGGACAGCTCATGCTGCCGAGTTCTGTGGGTCTTGACTGCATTGCCAGTTTTAACCTGGTTGCTGATCAGTTTTGCTGGGAGATGCTCCTTGCTCTTGTTTAGGAGAAGGTATGTGAATTCCTGCTTTGTCTACTGGTATGGCCAAAGCTTCTGATACTGTTCCCCGATACCCCTTTCCCAAGCAGTCCATCCCTCACAAATAGCTTGAAACTGTGTGCCTCATGTTTCCATCACTATTCTCTGAATACTTTATACTGTGCATAAGAGAGAGCTTGATTAGAGCAGAACGCACTGTTCTTAAGCAAGGGCAGGCAATTGATTTTTATATAATGGCATTATGGTTTTAGGCTGTATAAAAACTTCGCGGGAAATAACAATGTTTTGTTTGCTTTTTTGACAGCTTCTAATAGCAGTTCAGTGGGACCTCCAGCAATGTATTTAGTATTCAAATTATTCTGTTCACTGTGCATAGTGTCAACATGTAATTGTGGTGGGGGCAGGCTAATGAAAGAGTAGAGGTAAATCCAGCCCACGCTTCTCAGGTAGAAGGTACTGTAGTGCCTCCAGTCACATATCGGTCAGTGACTTACATTAGCATCACTGCGGTCTCCTTTTGCTAAGTGAGAAGGGGTACCGCAGAACCAAAACCGCGGGGCCATTTTAATAAGTGCTCCCTCTATTTTAGCCTTGACATACCCCAAAGGAAGTAGGTCAGGATCCAAGTTTTATTTACCGAATGAAAAAATGGAGATTTTGGCAACATGATGATCCTTAGTACTGTCTTACAGGGAAAAGTGGCATCATCTCAGCTAGAAGTACTTCCGTTGGCTATGCTGCTGTAGTCCTGTTTCAGCAAGTGCAAAACAGACGCAACGCTGCTCAAAGCTGAAGTCAAAAAGAGCTCCCTGGACTTCCTTGTTTAAAGCACATTAAGCAGAGTTCACCAAGAGTGCATGTTCTTGTACTTGGCCCACTGTGGTTGTTTTGCATGTTCACAGCAGAATTTCCCTAATTACAGGAGTGCAGGAAAGAGGTTTGAAGACTTTCTGTCCCTTTGGAGAGGTTTTTCGCGCACAAAAATGTCTTCCAGAAGATGGGGTAGATAAATGCTATGCCATTTGGGAGTTTCATCTGTCTGCAGAGCAGCCCTCCAACATGACAAAAGAGAGAGAAAGGCACAGTGGCTTCTGCAGTTTGCCATACATAAAAACAATCGTTATGTCAAAGTTCTCAAGTCTGGTAGTAGAGCAAGCCAGGCTTCATCCCACAGTCCCAGCATATGAGGAACAGGTATGTTTTCTCTCATATTCCTGAAGCAGCAGGGCAATTTAAACGGGTCTGTTCTCTCCCTTGCTGTTTTCAGCCTCTGTGCTTTTGTGTGGCTACCTCAGAAGTGAACTTGAGCCATTCTGTTACATGGCTGCTTTCATCTTGCTGCTAACAGTGAAAAGTGACACTGTGCCACCCTGTGTCTGGTAGGAAAAAAGTCACCTCGTTTAAAATATCTTTATAATAGGGAAGGCTGGCAGGAATATAAAGAAAAGTAGACAAAGATCATGACAGTAAACTAATTTTAACTTAAGACAACTTATTTATGAGTCAATTTGCTGATTTCCCTCCGTTTGGGAGCACAGGTTATCGTACTCATCTGGACTGACGGAGTACTGTGAAAGAACTTCTAGAAATTCTTCAAGTGGGCAGAGACCTGCTCTACATCCTTTCACCAGTTGTTCCTGTAAAGGGAAAGAGACAAAATCACAGATCTCGTGCATTGCCAAAGCCCTTTTTTGCTGATACTAATGCATTCTGCAGCAGGGAAATACACTAGTCAAGGCACAGACAGAAAGAGGCAGAGATTCAAAGTCTATCGTGGCTACCATGGATGTGCTTTAGGTGCTTACTCTGCCATATGGCTTGACAGCATGCTCAGAACACGCCTTGTTTCACAGCTTTACATGCATGCACGGCAAAACCAAAAGCCCAAGGTTTATATCACGGACTTCCACTGGGATCTTACCTCTCCACAGTAAGACATGCGAACAAACCACTCTTTGGACTGCCGGTGCTGATACAATTCCAGGATCATATCTGCAGCGTAAGGTGGCCACTTGTGATCAAAGGTGCCCAGTGCCACCAGGAGAGCAGTAAGGGTAACGTCATGAGAAGCGTAGAGAATGAGCTTTCTGATTTTAAAAAAAAGGGAGGGGAGAACAAACAAACAAACCTAAAATGTTAGCTCTCTTCCATGGATAGGCAGATACTCATGCTACAATAAGGCATCTAATGCTCAGGCCTAGTGTCTTAATTATATGCTGCACATAGTCTAGCTCAGAAAAAGCAAATATGGCACTCATGCTTTTCCTAGCAGATAAACACTCCTTCTCTTTACACACATTCAATATCTTTCTGAAGCAGCTTTTCACACTGACAGGAAGTCAGAATTTATAACAATTAGAGGAAGAGATCTGTCCTGTACCTGCCCTTTTCAGCTGGAGATGCGGGATCTAGTGCTTCTGTAATATTCTTCTGTAAGGTATAGAAAAGACGACCAACATTCATTTGAAGAACTTCTCTATAAAAGAAGCAGAAATAAATCTACTACATTTTAAACTTTGAAATTAAATAATTCTAAAGGAACACCTGGGAACCTGGTTGTCTTTTACAAACCGTAACATGCACTGAATGTAGCTAAGAAGTATTAAATGAAATTCCTATGGTTACTTTTTATTTCAGCAGTTGTATAGTCGCCACAGAGATTCTGATGTAATTGCAGACTGGGCGGGGAGAGGTGTTAACAAGCAGTCTCATGAGGTGTGGCCCACATAAAAGGAAACTCCTTGATGCTATTTTGTTTCCCTGATTGGGATTTTTCAGATGCATAGTTTTCAGCTAGGAAAGATGACTGTAGTTGGCTGCAAAACAGCAACGGAAGTGATTGGTGTCTTTGGTGGGAACGGGAGGGTGGGATTCAAGAAGGTGTGAAGAAACTCTCCCTACCTAATGAATCAGTGGAAAAGGAGGATGAGTGCGACTGTGGCTCTCCTGTGTCTTGTGGGGGGGGGGGAAGAAATCAGTCTTTTGGTACCCAAGATCTCCGATACAAGTTAAAGAAAAGGCTAAGGGCCACTGCCCTAACAGACAAGGCAGTCCTGTAGCACCACCTGAGCCGAGCTGGTGAATATGGCAGCCGCAGCTGAATCTGAAGGGAAAATGGCTGCTAGGCTAGCAACTCAGCCACCTTCCCAAACAACTGTGGGGGAGGTAATTACCTGCATGTAGCAGCAGATTCTTTTGCAAGTAGTTACATGTGTGCAGGTCCTGGCATCACCTTTTCCACTAGTATCAACACTTTTCAGCCCAGCTGTGCAGGTGCCATCCCTGAGATAAACTTCCCAGGCTGGAATTCTGATTGTAGTTGTGTGTCTGCAAGGGTTGCCTCACCTGTGCAGCCTCAGTGCTCGGACTGGAAGGGTCTCCTGCTTTTGCCTTTGACACAGGTTCACAACTATGGCAATTGAGGCATTCACTGCCTATCTCAGTGGCTTACTGCTCTTCCTGGGAGGCTAGTCTCAAAACAAAACAGGACATAAACCCATGTCTTAGCCTCCTCGGCGTGGACTTCCTTTTCCCAGCTCATGTTCCTGACTCAAGGCACTGGATTTTACATTGAGATGGCTGAGGCACAAACGTCATGGGGGGCAGTAGCCTCTGGTGGGGCAATGCAGCAGAATAGTAGAGACTTCTGTCTGCTGCAGTAAGCCGGTGTAGCTCATCCACCCTGGGTAAGCCTAAGACAACCCCGAAAGCTAGAGGCATGGATACAGGCCATCACCTTGAATCGTCTTGCAGAAGGAAAAGCAGCGAGTCAACAGCTCGGCGCTCAACTGTCTGCTGAAAGTTCTTCAGCACAGGGCAGCTTGGCAAATTGTGCACCTGGAAGGAGAAGATGCAGTGTAAAAACAGTGTTTGCCCCTTTTTGAACCCAGCCTGAAGACACATAAAATCACAGCATGGTTTGGGTTGGAAGGGACCTTAATGACCATCTACTTCCAATCCCAGTCCAAGGGCAGGGACACCTCCCAATAGACCAGGTTGCTCAAAGCCTCATCCAGCCTGGCCTTGGATACTGCCAGGGATGGAGCATCCGCAGCTTCCCTGGGAAACCTGTTACAGTGTCTCACCACCCTCACAGTAAAGAATTTCTTCCTAATAGCTAACCTAAATCTCCCCTCTGCCAGTTTGCAGCCATTACCCCTCATCCTATCACTACATACCCTTGTAAAAAGTCTCTCTCCAACCTTCCTGTAGGTCCCCTTCAGATACTGGCAGGTTGCTATAAGGTCTCCCCAGAGCCTTCTCTCCTCCAGCCTGAACAACCCCAACTCTCTCCACCTGTCCTTATAGTAGAGGTGCTCCAGCCCTCTGACCATCTTTGTGGCCCTCCTCTGGACCTGGTCCAGTAGGTCCATGTCCTTCTTATGTTGGGGGCCCCAGAGCNTCACAGTAAAGAATTTCTTCCTAATAGCTAACCTAAATCTCCCCTCTGCCAGTTTGCAGCCATTACCCCTCATCCTATCACTACATACCCTTGTAAAAAGTCTCTCTCCAACCTTCCTGTAGGTCCCCTTCAGATACTGGCAGGTTGCTATAAGGTCTCCCCAGAGCCTTCTCTCCTCCAGCCTGAACAACCCCAACTCTCTCCACCTGTCCTTATAGTAGAGGTGCTCCAGCCCTCTGACCATCTTTGTGGCCCTCCTCTGGACCTGGTCCAGTAGGTCCATGTCCTTCTTATGTTGGGGGCCCCAGAGCTGGACACAGGACTCCAGGTGGGGTCTAATGAGAGCAGAGTAGAGGGGCAGAATCACCTCCCTTGACCTGCTGACCACTGCTTTTGATAGAGCCAGGCTGCAGTTGGCTGCCTGGGCTACAAGTGCACAGTGCTGGCTCATGCTGAGCTTCTCACCCACCAACGTCCCCAAGTCCCTCTCCTCTTCTCAATCCGTTCTATACAGATCTTCAATACCTAGTCTGTATTTGTGCATGGGATTGTCCTGACCCACGTGCAGCACCTTGCGCTTGGCCTTGTTGAACTTCCTGAGGTTTGCACAGGCGCACCTCTCAAGCCTGTCCAGGTGCCTCTGGATGGCATCCCTTCCCTCCAGAGTGCTGACACATGGAAGACTGCCCACAGAAAACAGCTGTTCATGTCACAGCATTTGCACTACAGTATTTATGTGAGGAGTTCTAGGATGGTTTTAAACAGACGTGCTCCATGTTCTAAAAGGATGGATCTTTGTTCTTGAGGATACATTTCTCATGAAGGGAGTGTAATGTCTTGAGCTACTGAACCAACAGCCAGACTAATGGCCATTAGCTCCAGCAAAAAAGAGGCGCTAAGTAGGGTACGAATATGCCCAGCTCCCTTCCAGTAGCAGAAGCAATCTGGCTCATGGGTAGTATGCTGGAACCAGAATTAAGATGACTCTGACAGGTGGTGACTGCCAGAAAAGGGAAAGCACTTTGTAATGGGCAAGGCCCAACTGCTCTCTTAGCTCTGTATCACTACACTTGAGAGATACTAGATTTCAAGGTAAGAACATAAATATTGGAGATGAGTCTTCATCCATCCTAGAGCAAGGCTGACTCCACATCTTGCTTTTTTAAAAGGCAATGCTGTTTCTATAAACTTTTTGGATTGTACAGAAAGGTACAGGGGTACCCACTGGTATCAGTGGGTGTTGGCACTCTGTGGTTTCTTCCATATGCATGGTAAAGGGATGTTTCTTTCTGTGACAGTGCAATGAAAGTGCTCAGCTCACCTGCTCAGCAAAAATGTTATCAAGGAGGAGAAAAAAATCCACAGGCTTATCACCATCAATACCCATCTTCTCCTTAATTGTTTTCAAGTCATCGGAGATACCTGGCTGTTGCAGAGCATTCTTCAACTTACGCCTGTCAGGGAATTAAGAAAACAAAACAAAAAGTTTTCACACATCAGACTTTCTATCTTTTGGGTTTTGTGACCCCAGCCCACTGGAGTTGTCTCACATCAGTGAGGGGTAGAAGAGAAGCACTACACGATACTGAGGGATTCCTGATGTCATCAGTCTAAGTTGCAGAGCTGACAGACACTGTGTCTAGATGTCAAGGATCAGAGCTGGCTATCTGCTTTCACAGGGGCGGGGGAAAAAAATTAAGATGAGATGTGAACACTTCAGAAGTGGTTCCCATAAGTAAGGGCTGTGTATCAGTTAACAGATCTGGTCATACTGGAACAGTACAAGTCTGTGTCTTCAGGGAGTAGCCTTTAACTGTCTCATGAAAGAAGAAAGGGGAGAAGCTTTGAACTGATTGCTGTATGGTATGGGAAAAGGGAAACACCTAGATACTTGGAGCCTAAATTCAGCTCTCGCTTTGTTAGAAGCCGTTTGCCTCCTTACAGTTTTAAATTTTATTTTTAAAAGTTTATCTGAGAATATCTATGCTGGCTGTGTACTTCAAGCAGAATATGTTGCATAGGTTTTGTTTTCTCTGGCCCAGATCTATTGGGGGGGAGGTGGGAAAAGTATTTTAAGTTTGCTTTTTGGGGTTTTTTTAGGAACAGGTCTCATTTCTATTTGAAATCAAACGTGCTAGAAGTTCTGGCACAGGTAGCCTGTAAGCTGAGGCAGTGCTTCTTACTGTAGCTTAAAAAATCCACCTTGACATGGTCACAAAACACGCTGAGTTGGTGGGCTGTGGGGAGGGAGCAGACGAGCTTGCTGTTTACTCCCTTTCTGCACAGTTGATGTTACTAGAGGAGGCTGAATGTACTGCTTCTATGGGCTGTCACCTTACCACTGTCAAGAACAACCCTTTGCCTGCAGAGGCAAGCTTTTGCAAGTGAATTCCGACAGCTCTTGAATTTTGGACAAAAATATGCTAACGTATAATCCAACCAAACTGTAATACGTTTGCCCCTCTTGTCCAGTTTCCACCCCATGCCCAACCTGGCACGGGCATTTACAGTACTTGACTCTGCGAAAGTAAGTGTTCTTTCTGTGTAGGATGTTCATTATTTTACTTCATTAGTCTCTGTTAAATGGGTCAAGGCCAAGTATATTTCAGTTTCTTCAAGGTATGTGACAGGAGTGTTGTAATAACCCTCAAACCAGAAGCTGAATATAAAAAGGAGGCCCAATATGTACACACTTGAGAGGCTTCTTAAGGGATGTAGATGACGTTAATTCTGCCCTGCAGCAATACTACAGAATAGCTGTGCATTAGCTAGTAATGAGTGTTTGCTAGACAGAGACTAAATTAAATTGGTCTTTCAAGAAAAAGTCTCTCTATATTTTTTTTTCCCTCCTGGTGCCACTGCTTGGTATATGAGTCCGCTCACCAAGCATTTTATACAACTAGCTAACCATTCCCAAAGAACAGTAAGTGGCAAGGGAAGAAATTGGGAAATGGGAAGAAAACGTGCTGTTTTAAATTACTACTGCTGAAATGATACAGCAGTGAAATCATACGGGGAGGTATGACTGGCAATTACCTGCTCAAGCATTTCAGGCGCTGGCAGTTGTAGTGATTGGGGTAGAGGATGTCCGAGCTTGCTTCATCAGTGACAATGACAACAGATCCTGTGGAACGAGAAGAAAGCTTCTGTGACCGCTAGTGCATCTGGGCGTCTTTAGAGTGGTTTAATCACCCCCACGGTCTTTGTCCTCTGGTCCATTGCTGTCAACTAGCAATTCCCCCTGAGCCATCACCTGCAACACAAGCCACTGTGCTTGTTTCTGTGCACACAGCATTTAGCTCCACAGGGATGTCTGCTGCGCGCCTTGTAAAGCTTTCAGTTCTGGTGTTTGTATGTGACAAAATTTGGTTTCTATGTCGTGAGGTGTAAGGAGCTCTGGCAAGTCACTCTTGCTATTTGTTCCTGGAACTGAATACAGAGGGAGCAGAAGCGAGATCTTCAAAACCCAGAGCGTATTTCTAGGACATACAAGTAGTTATCCACTTTAGGATACAGCTGAAAAGTTACTCCAGATACTGAACTTGTAAAGGCTCTTGGTACTCCTATGGCCAAGATACTTGGGTTTCTCTGAGAAATTTTTTTCAGATGTGCGTCTCGTGAAATTGGATCTGAAACTTTTTGCCCTCTTGATTCTGAAGCAGGTTAACGCTAACCTCCTCCACAGGTCTGAAATTGAAGCATTCATGGCAACAGATCCAAGCCGAGTATCAGCAGAAGGCTGTACAAAGAGAGGGAGCAAGCAACAAGTTGATAAAGAACATATAGAACCAGGAGGGTAAGAGGAAGAGGGCCAGGAGTGAAGAACTGGGGAAGAAGTAACAACCAGGAGCCAGAGTGAGTTAGGATGTGGAAGGTATGTGCATCTAGGCAATACGAGAAAGGAAAGGCACTGGTCAGAAGCCTCCCCAACCTTCTTTCTGCTGTTGGTACAGCCCAGCTAGCAGGCACCGTGTGGACTCCAGATTCCGGAAAATATTAGTGGAACGGATGCTGAAAGAGAGAAAGGAGTTTGTGAGGTAGCACTTTCTCCTTCACGTGCATGCAACTGCAGCTGGGGAGGACTTGCTGGAACTGAGGGTTCTGCTTTCACTGTGGCTTTGGAAACGTGTGGCGGGATTCATCTGGCCTTGCTGAATCTATCTTAAAAAACCAGACACGTATATCTGAACTGCCCTCTAACTTCCTTTCAGAAACAGTGGAGGTAACAAATCGGTACTTCTCTGGTGTGATTTTTATCTCATCCTAAACCAGACACTCCCAGCACTACTGACGTGAGCAGCCGGGGTGCACTTTGTCTCGCTGAACTTCAGCTATGTAATCTACAGTGTGTTAAACTGTGCTCCAGAAATACCTGCTTCTCTTCACTCAACATAAAGACGCAGAATACCACTGTCAACGCCTACAAGTAGGGCGAGATCAATCTGTCTCTGGCAGCCCTCTCAGGAGTGGTGGGAAATAGGATGCATCGTGTCATGAGCGAGTTCTAGTACTGGGCACTCCAGGCTAAGCAAAGATGAAGGCCCAGGTGCTGGCCAGTCTGCTGTATGGTGAAGTGCATGCTGGTCAGAAAATTTCCCTAGCACAGGGCTACTCATTGGGAGGGGGGAAGCAAGGGAAGATTCAGGAGGGAAATGAGACTCACAAGATCTCAGCAGGCTTAAGAGTTGGTGAGAGAAAGTTGGCTTCTTCCACATAGCTTCTCCTCAGCCTTTCCCCCAGGGCAAACATCTGCTGCATCCCTACTGTTGTCAGCTGTCCTGCAATTGCACCGCCCTAAGTGCAAAGAAAAGGAAGGGTCTCCAGTGGAATATGGAAATAAAGAAGTCTACAGAGGGAACATGAAAGCACCATGAAAGACAGCCTCACCTTGAATGTGGTCTTTTTGTATTGCTCCTCATAGGGCGAGGGAGGTTGAGGCCCTCCATTTAGGTCTGTCACTACGTAATCAAATTTAGTCTGAGCAGGTACATCTAAAAGACTGGGATGCCATTCCACCTGTTTACAAACAAACAACCAACCAACCATCAGCGCTTCAGTGGAAAACAAGGACTTTTGAGAGCATTACAGCAATGCTGGGCTGTTACTGTGTGCTGCTGTGCTAACAGCACAACACGGACCCGGGCCGAACCGGTCTCTCCGCACGGCACGTATGGAAAGGGCAGCAGTGCTGGAGCTGGGGTGTGCTGAGCTGCTGTGCACCACGCGCAGACCACGGGCCTGAAACGCAGCACTTGCTCTCCTCCCCTTACAGGAGACCCCCATCACCGCCCTCTGCTACGCACCGAAAGCTTCTTTAGCGAACTACCAGAACTGACACCTGCCGGCGCAAGAGGCTGCCTCCTCGGAGGCCGCGGGCAGACGGATCAATCCCAGCGGCGCCGGGACAAGCCAGCACGCGCTGCCGAGCACCTGTGGACGGGGGAACGGCTCGGCGCTGGGCGTTGCCGAGCGAGGCCCGTGGCAGCCGCCGTAACTTGTGGTACCACCGCGGTGCCGCCGCCCTTGGGACGCCCATCCCTGCGCCCTTCCTCCGAGGGCTGCCTGCGGCCGCAGCGGGGGCTGTGCCTCTGCCACGGCCGCCCCAGGGGGACCGCGCTACCGCCGTTCCACTTTAACTCCCTCATTCCCACGTTTGTCCCTAAATTTATTCCGGGAAGGAGGAAAAAAACTCCCACAAACCCAAAAAATCAACAACACCCAACCCATTTACATGCTGATGGAAGCAAGGCGGCAGCGGGCACCCCGCCGGCTCGGGCCGAGGGCGCCAGCCGCCGCCCCAGCTCCGCAGCCACGTCCGTCCCGTCCCGTCCCGTCCTCACCGGCGCTGCCCCCGGGAGCGGCCGCAGCGGGGTGCGCGCCCCGTGCCGGANTGCCGGAAGCCCACCTGCCCCAGCTTCAGCTCCAGGTCCCGCCGCTCCCCGCCGCCCTCCTGGCCGGCCGCCGCCCGCCGCCGCTGCGCCCACAGGGCCAGGCCGCCCAGGAGGCCCAGACGGGTCCCCCAGCCCATGGCGGCGCCGCTGTCACTGCCGGCACCCGGCGCCGCGCGGAGGCCGACGGGAAGCGGAGTCCCCGCCCCGGCGCCGAGTAACGGCCGTGGGCCGGCGGCGGACTACAGCTCCCAGCAGGCACCGCGCCGCCGGGGGGGCGGGAGCGGGCTGCCGGGGAGCCGCCGTGCGCATGCGCACGGGACCGGGAAAGGGGGTTGGTGGGGGTGGGGGTGGTCCCGCGGCGGCTCCGCCCTGGGGGCCGTCCGACAGCCGCGGCCGCCGGCGTGGTGTGGTGGTCGCTGCCCCCTCTCCGCGCTGTCTCCAGTGTTTCGTTTTGCCGTGGAGGGGGGCGGCAGGGCGGGCGCAGGCACGCTTGCGGCGTCCCGGCAGGGAGAATTCCGGGCAGGGTCATGGAACAGCTTGGGCGGGAAGGGACCTTCAAAGGTCATCTGGTCCAGCCTCCCCTGCCCTGGGCAGGGCCACCTTCAACGAGACCAGGTTGCTCAAAGCCCCGTCCCCACCTAGTCTTGAACACTTCCAGGGATGAAGCATCCACAGCTTCCCTGGGAAACCTGTTCCAGTGTCTCACCACCCTCACAGTAAAGAACTTCTTCCTAATAGCTAATCTAAATCTCCCCTCTGCCAGTTTGCAGCCATTACCCCTCATCCTATCACTACATGCCCTTGTAAAAAGCCCCTCTCCAGCCTTCCTGTAGGTCTCCTTCAGATACTGGAAGGCTGCTGTAAGGTCTCGCTGGAGCCTTCTCTTCTCCAGGCTGAAGAACCCCAACTCTCTCAGACTCTCCTTATAGCAGAGGTCCTCCAGCCTTCTGATGACCTTCATGGCCCTCCTCTGAACCTGCTGCAACAGGTCCATGTCCTTCTTATGTTGGGGCTCCAGAGCCGGACTCAGTATTCCAGGTGAGTTGGTAATGAGAGCAGAGCAGAGGGGCAGAATCACCTCCCTCAACCAGCTGGCCACGCTGCTTTTGACATAGCCCAGGATACAGTTGGCTTTCTGGGTTGCGAAAAAACCTTCTGCAGTTATATTTTCTTCCAATTTTTCCCTCTGAAGGCATGTTCAGCCACCAGAGTGGTGTTTAGGCGGAAGAGCCTGTGGTGGTCCTTATCGATGCATTGAATTTAGTAGGGAGGGAAGAGTCTATGGGGAGAAAAGGCTCCCTGGGTTCCTCCCAGTCTGGCTGTTTGCACCCTCCTGTTAACAGCTGTTGATTAGGAAGGAAACTTTGGGGAGGGGAGGATGCTGCCTTCAACTCAAGTCTTATGTGGGCCAGTCACCCATATGCAGCGCTTTGGTTCTTTTAATCTGCCTGTGTGGATGTTTCTTGAGCAGCGGGAGAAATTTTCCTTCCATTCATATCCCAATGGCAACATTTTGCTGGCAGAGAGAACAGGTTCTTACCCCTGTAGCTTGTTTCTGCCCCCACCTGTACTCCATCACCCTGTTAACCTCACCAGCAAGAGTCTGCAGTTGGTGGGTGCTAACTGTGGTGCTGCCATTTTGGTTGTTGTTTAAATGAGGGCTTTTTCCACTGCAAGTTTGCTAAACAAGGTCTCTTTCAGTTTGGATGCCAAGGTGTGGACACCCCGGGATGGGAGCAGTGGGCCTTGACCTAGTTTTATCTGGCCTCTCATTCCCACCGCGGCTTTGGGAAGCGACACAGCGCTGGCAGTGCCGCGGCTGGGGATGAGCTGCAGCAGTGAGGCGGGTGAAGGCATGGCCCCGACTTGTAGGTAGCCTGATGTTGCCTGGAGGGGTTCCGGGTTGTTTGTAGCATTGGAGCTACCTCTTGGCATCCTCTGGCAGCACTCGGCAGAGCTGTCTCAGGGGGAATACAAACCTAGTGCCTGGAGGTGCACGTTCCACTCCTTGTTTCTTCAGACCATTGCTTCTCCAGTCCTGGCAATGATGTGGAGGACCAGTGAATCTGTAAAAATTAACTCTTAAATGCTATTTATCATCTTTTTAGCATAGTGGCTAATAACTTCAATATATGTGAAAGCTAGAGGGATGTGCATTCATAAAGCCTTTCTTGGACATTATAAAGCCATTGACAGGTTCCCGACTCCTTGGTTCCTGATTCAAGACTTGGTGGTGATGTCACTCTTGCATAAGTAGTATTTTTATCAGGGAATAAGGAGTTTGCTTGTTCCTTAGACCGCATCTACTTGACTTACGTTTATTAGGGGTCCCTGTGTTCTCCCTTGCCTGCCATCCTGCCTCCTTATGTATGTTATAAGCCCTAGTATTCCTTTTCTTGTAGGCTTGGGTCTCTACCCAGGACCTCTTTTATCAACTCCCTTTCTTCCCACTTGTGCTGATGGCTCTTGGTGCCTGCCCTTTCCCTTGTTACTCTTGTCTTCTCTGTCTCTACCCTCATGTCTCTTTACTCTTTCAGGGTCCCAACATTTTAAAACTCTCCAAGGAAATCAGGGAAAGTTTTACAGAAATTTGGGGTGTTGATGGAAGCTATCAAACAGTTATTTTGCTTTCGTGTTTTACTGTTCTTTAATTTGCCAATAAACAGTTGCAGACCTGACTGCACTGCATTCACTATTTCCCTCTTTCTGATATTCCTGTTTGGAAGCAGGTGCTGCCTGTTGGGAGCTGAAGCACTCCCTGAAACTCTGGAACTGGTGGACAGTGGTCTTTGAAAGGTAGCACACCAGAAAAATGCCATGGAGACTGGGCCAAAGAGGGTGTCTACAGTAAAAGAGACCTCCAGGAAAGCTACCGAGTGGAGATTGCTGCAGTGAGATGTTGGTGTCTCTGGGGCCTCAATTGCCTACAGTTCCTTACAAGGGCAGAGGATTCCTGTTGGTGCTTCATTGCTGCCCTAGTCCGGAGCATCCCCTCTTCTTGGAAGGGTCTTGCCTCTGCTTCCAAGAGTTTGATTTTCTGCTTGTTCTGAAATGTGCAGGTCTGTTGCCTGCCTGGACTCTGAGCTTTCTGGTATCTGTATGTTTCCTGCGCTTTTCCTTTGATCTGTCGCCGATGGCATGCCCTAGGTGATTCAGAGGGTGAAGGGCAGAAAGCCATACCTGACCTTTTAGGGCTGACATGGTTGCCAGCCTGGCATCAGCAGCCCTTTACACCAGCAGAGACCCTTTGCTTGGCCCCATTGAACTCAAAAGTACCTACAGTGGGTGCTGGCAGCTTGCAGGCTGCCTGTGCTGTCTGGGGCCAGCTGGAAGGATGAGGATGTGAGGATGAGAAGACACAGTGTCCCAGTCCCCAGTGTACCCTCCTGTTCCTGTCTACTTCTCCCTGGCTCCCAGCTGTCATAGAATCACAGAATGGTTAGAGTTGGAAGGGACCTTAAAGATCACCTAGTTCCAACACCCCTGCTATGGACAGGGACACCTTCCACTAGACCTGGTTGCGCAAAGCCCCATCCAGCCTGGCCTTGAACACTTGAATGCTGTCGCACTTTCCATTTTTTTCTGCTGCAGGCAGTTGAAGAAAGCCTGGAAAGAGAGACACGTTTGTTTCCCATGAGATCGCCTTGAAAGAAAGAAGGAGTGCTGCATGGATACGCGTGGCGTGCTTGCCAAGCTGATATCAGGCTGGGAAAGAAGCTCAGTGCAGGCTGAATGAGTATGCCTGTAAGTGTCCGCTTGGCAGACCCGGGATCTCCTGCTCCCAAGGGGGAGCCACTGGAAATTCATCTATGACCCCTGTCACCAGAGTGTCTCAGTGCTTGCCAGACTTTAAAGGCAAGTATCCTCAAGCGTTCTGGAGTACAAATACCACTTACAGGTAGAAATTTGTGGCAAAGGCAACTGAATAATTTGCCTTGTGTTGGGAGAAAGACCTGGGCATAGAAACTAAGTCCCTTGAGTGCCAATTCTGAAGATGTCTTTGTCTGTCCCTTAGGAGCAGTACTCAGCGTTGATCCAAGCAAAGCTCACAGCACCTCTGGCTGGAGGGGTGGTGGCAGGAGGCACCAGAGGAGTCACAGGCAGCTGGCACATGCAGGGAGCAGGATGAGGGTGAAGGAGCAATAGGAGAGAGAGGATGGTGACGTGCACAAAGGCCAGAGGGACGAGCTGCTGCAGGTGGTGAGAGGCTGGCACAGCCACCAGGACGTGGTGGATTTGGTGACCTCCTCCTGTCTCTCAGAGCAGTGCTGTTCTGAAAGGGTTACCGCAGTTTTTCTGAGCTTAGAACATGTGAAACACTGAGGCACAACCAGAGCAGAGAGAGAAGGGAAAAATATTTCAGAACCCGAGGAAATAACAAATTAAGGAATCAAGCCTAAATCTTGTGTTGTGGGAGGGTGAGGAGGGCAGGGGTGCTGGGGGGAGAAGGAATAGGAATATATTGTTAAGGGGAGGTTGGGAAGGAGGAAGAGAGCAAGAGGAGATGTGATATAAATGAGCAGAGGTGGAACAAGGAAAAAGGCTCACAGTGAATTTATTTGAATTTCCATTCAAATGTTACCCTGGAAGAAAACCCCAGTCCACGTGAAGTTGTGAAGACTGGGACTGCAGGGTCCCTTCCAGGGGGACTTGGCTGCTGCCAAGCAGCATTACTGCTGAGATGTATTTTAGAATATACCATGCCACAGCAGGTGCATGCAATTAGAGGAGAGCCTCCAAAATAGCAGGCGGCTGTCAATTTTTTAGCAAATGGTGTTGCCCTTTTTTTTTCTTTGTCCAACTGTGTAGAAATTTATTCTAAGATGCATCATCTTTACAGAAACATTTTCAAAGGACCTGTTATTTTTACCCTTCTGTTGCTTTTTGTGACCAGACGAGGAGTAGAAGGCTATTCCAATGGCCACTGTGGGTGAACTTTGTTTCGCTGGGGGAAGTTAATGAACAAGCAAGTTTCAGGAAACCTTCCTTTCTGAAAGCAGAGGGCAAATTTCTTCCTGGCTGGAATTTAACCAAATTATGATGATTGCTACCTTTGTAAAGTATTACTATTGCTATCGTTTGCCTTTTTATAATGTTTCACGAATGTATCACACCTCCGAACACTCCTATAGAGTAAGTTTGCATTTACATTGCTATTTTCTACATTGATAACGTATGCGACCAAATATCATGATTAGATTTTTGTTCCATGACGTGGACTGAAATTAAATAGCATTTAAAAAATACCCACCAAAGAAACAATATAGCTTGATGAGTTGCAGTGTTTTATGATTTCTTGGATTAGGCAAATGCCTTCTCCCTAAACAAAGTGCTATGGCTGTTGTGGTGTAAATCAGAGATTTACCATAAAACGTCTGCACAGTAGAGACACAAATAGAATTTGGACACCCCTTTGGTAGGTGGATTTTTTCCCTCCCTGAATAGACAGAAAATAGACTTATATTGCCTTGTCGTCTTTGGTTCCTGCCCAAATGCTTTTTGCTCAGCAAGAGGAGTGGGCTGCAGCTGTGCTGGGAGCCCGGCAGTGATGTTGGCTGCTGGAGGGGAGGGTGGCATAACCAGGCGAGTGTGACTGCCCAAAGTGAGCCACGAGCTGCTCATGCCAACCATGACGTCTCCCTGTCCCAGTCTTGTGGGGCACGTGCTTGTTGCGGGGCAGCTCCGTGAACTGTGCGCAGCGCATGGAATATGTCTTAATGGCCATGTACTTTGCTTACCAGAACCACTTCTGGGAGGGGTATCTCCTGCTCTAGCACAAAGGGGTTTCCTACCCTTCCAAATACCCCTTCAACCCCAAAACGTTCCCATGACTGGCTGTCTAATTGGGTACAATTAAAGTGTTACTTTTTGCTCTGGTCTCTAGAAGTGACTATGGCTACTGAAATCTCAGGTGCTGTAACTGGCAGGTCTCCACTCTTGCAACGTGGGCAAGAATACATGCAGTATTCCTGTTCAAAATCACAGCCTGCTTCACTCTCCGGCCGAAAGAGCTTTCGCCATTCCCAACTGTAGTGCTAACGACGATGTCTCTGTGTTCTGCAGGGATCAGTGACCACAGTGGCTATTATAAACTACTCAGTCTGGGCACGTAAGCTGTATTGCGTTCACAAAGAGCAGAAATTTATTTATAGATTGTTCAAGTGTGCTGTATTGCTTCCTGTGTAGCTGTATCACTCTTGTCTACTCCACTCTGTCTGTCGTTGTGAACCTTCTAGCCAGCTGCTTTGTGAGCAAGGCGCCTGGGGAAATGGAAGGAATGTTTCCACTCCTAGTTTCTGTGATCCTTTGGGGTGGAATTGGCAAAAATAAATTCTAAATCCCACCGCAGACCAAGCCCTCCCCGCGAGTCACCATTCATGGTACAGTGTGCAGATCTATGCATCTCATCTCCTTTTCTGCACGCTTTCACATCAGCCGTTTCCCTTCCGGCAGTGAAATGGTGTGTGTCAATACCTGCAGATTCTAACTTTATTTCTCAGTTCCTGCAGGTGTTGTGGGACAGCCCTGGAAGTCAGCGTTGTGGCACTTAGGGTTAGTATCCTAAGGACATTTTCAGAGATTTTCTTCTGTGGATTTTAAAAACAGGGTATCAGACACTCAGTCATTTTGTGTCCCTTTTGCCTGGGATCACATGATTTTCCTTCTGTTTTCCTTTTAAATTACAGGCTTGGGCATTTGGTCACTGTTGGTGTGGCAGCAGGAGAGCTGGAAGCCGGCTGTGTGCTGGGTGACATACCGATCGTGTGAAGGTTCAGCCCCTGCCCTGTAACCCAGCGCAGAAGATGCGCTCCCTGCCTTCTGTTTTGCTTTTGTTCGAACTTTGTCATCCTAAACTGGATGATGCCTACAGCCATCTGCTGCATTTGGTAGTCTGCGACATCATGCCGACTCAATTATGCGCCTCTCTGGGATAACATCAGGCCAGTTTTCTCTTCAACTTTGAAAGAGTGTTTTTCTCATCCAAATGAAGGCTGAGATAAGTAGGAGCAAGCTGGACGAGCAGTTCCTAGCCACCTCAGGTGGCCTCTTCGTGCCTGTGTGGTGGGGGGTGTCCAGGTGTGGAGGGAGAGGTGCCAGGCTTTCACTGCAGCTGAGATGCTGCATCCTGGGGCTCGGTGCTCTGACGTGGTGGCAGATGTGCTCCGCTGTGGCAGCATTTAACCATTTGGCACTTTTAATCTTTACCCTCTCCTTTGGGGTTTTTTTGTGAATATATATTACACCAAGAGGTTTGCGATGATATGAAATTAAAGGAGATAGTGCAAGTGTAAATTACAGTTGCTTTTTTCTAAGTGCCAGGGAGAGAAGGGCTACGGTGAGCCTTACAGTGGGTTCCTAGCAAAGTTGTGTTGTTATGCTGTCATACTCACACAGAAGTGACCAAGCAGGAGGATTTACATGTGTGATACAACCCGTGGCCTCAGTCTTCTTCCTGTGGTGGGCTGGGGAGACATCACTGGAATCTGGGGTAAAATCTTATCCTTTTATTTTGCTGAAGGCTTAGGATAAATTTTGAGACTCCAGGACTGCTTCCGGTTTTCCTCTTTGCCTTCCCTGCAGGTAGCGGACCTGATGGGTTTCAACACATAGTCATCCAGGCTTGCTGTTTGAGTCCTTCTGGCCTGTCCTGATCCTTTTTCTCCTCCAGTAGATACTCCTCCTTTTCATATGAGGATAGTGGCCAGACCAAGTGTTGGGGAGCTAGAAGAGAGGACGTAAACCTCGCCTCAGGGACCTATGCTATTTACATTCAAGACATTTCTGGCTCCATCAGCTGTTCCTTGTGTGTTATTTTCAGAAGGGCAATAATCCGTGGGAGGTCAGGAGGGTGGAATTGTGTGAATATGTTGGGTGAAGGAGATCAAGACGCTTGGAAGTCCTCAGGCCTTGTCATGACAGACAGTCAGGATCCCAGATGATTATGGCTTGCCGACTAGGAGAACTCAAGGAGAGTTCTGAATGTGCTGCTTGTTTGGCTAGGAAAGGCTGCTTAGCCGGGCATTCATTAGCTGTTTTCAAGAGTCATCTGTGTTTACACTGCTGGCAGGACCACCTGTTCTTTTTTTGAACAATAACATATATGTGTATGTGTGTGTATTGCTGCATTTCTGCATTTATTTTTAGCCCTTTCTAAAAACCCCCGACAGGTTTGAAAGATGCTGTGGATTGTAAGTGGTGCCTGGCGGCATTGCTCACATTGACAGTTGTCAGAATTTCCATGATAAATCTCTGCTTCGAAAGGCTTATAACTCATCCTTCTATTCTTGGTCCTGCGGCTCTCGTATACTGGGGAAAAACTCCTTTTTTAAAAACTGCATTTTCCCCACAGGTTTGTGAAAATCAGTTTTGTTGGCCTAAACGAGAACTTTTTCAAAGCAGACGTTGAGTCTTGTCACTTTTTTTTTTTCAGTCCCAAATTGCAAATGTGTGGCGGGTCTCTTTAATATGTTTCATACGGTCAAACGGAAAAATTATTTTGCATGTCAGACTGACACAGGGACTAGTTTGTGTAAATTAGTAGGGAGCCAACAGCAATTAGCTCCCCACCACCAGCTATGATGAAGCACAAACCCAGCTGAATCATAGCAGAGACCGGGCAGCCTCCTGATCTGGTGCAATAGCAATTGCGGAATCATAGGGTGAGTGTGCTCCTCACAGCAAGAGCTAGCAGAGAGATGAGACATACCATGGCTTTCTTATGTTGATAAACCAAGGGCATGCATATTGCTATTACGTGCAATCAGCACGAGAAATCCAGTAGAAATCAGCAGCTGATAGTTTTAATGAAGAAATACATAGTTATCCCTTATTAACTTCATGGTTCATACGTCCGTAATGTCTTCCATCCACGCAGTGCAAAGCTGCTTACAGTCATTAATCTGTACCGTTCCCCAGTGAAGTGATACAGGCATCAGCGTGATTTCTAGTGCGCGCCCAGGAGAGACGGCGTTGTGCGGAGATTTAATGATGTACCCTAGTGATGCCGTGAATCCGTGGCAAACCAGAGGACAGCACGCAGGAGCCCAGCTCATGCAACGGTGCTGGAAGGACCGAGCTGCATCTCGTCTGAGGCCTTTCACAGTTTTTGAAAGCAGTTGAAACGTTAGCTGCAAATAGTACATTTGTATGCAGATGGTAGGTGCTAATTCAAAACAGGAAGGTAATGGGCTTGAAACTGGCTCCTGACACACAATGAGAATTGTGGAGGGAGCACTGGGAACTTGAGCTGAATCAAAGTCGGTGTAATTTCACATGCAGCATTCAGTAGGCCGTTCAGACTCACATTATCTTTTGGCAGATGGGAATAACACTCCCTGCCACGCCAGGAAGGCTGTGAGTTAGGAAAGTGCACGCAGAAGGCTTTGTATGTGCAAGAGCTCAGCTGTTTTTCAAACTGTATTAGTAGCTGTTTGAATGACGGATATGACCTTTCCTTCAGGTCTTGCCCAACAGCTCTGGACGCTCATGGTTACGAAGCCGCTGCTGTTAGAAAATGGAAATAGTCCTGTGCTGCTTTCATGCATGTTGCATGGGTGCACACACAGTGCCATATCTGTGTTTCACTGTAGCTCCAGACACAGAGTTTAAACCTTTCTATCCTGATTTGTCTTCCTCTGCAACTGATTTTCCTTTGGACACAA
This sequence comes from Chionis minor, assembly GCA_013398295.1. Classification (NCBI taxonomy): domain Eukaryota; kingdom Metazoa; phylum Chordata; class Aves; order Charadriiformes; family Chionidae; genus Chionis; species Chionis minor. The sequence continues at coordinate 343,365 of VZSF01003318.1, read as the reverse complement.
AGGTTTTTTTGTTCTGGTTCCCCTGTCCATCTCTTCTCTATCTCAGGGCATTGCACTCCTGCTCCTTAGCAGGAGGCAAGGACCACTATATTCATTTTCTAGATGGGAATTTCAGGCACAGAAAGGCTCAAGTGACTTGCCTGTTGTCAGACGCAAAACTTGCTGGACTAGGAACCTGAGGGCACTCTCCAGAGTTTCAGGCCGGTGCCTGAGCTTCTTGTCCAGACTCAGTGTTATCTTCCGTTGCCGTTCTGATCCCATCTGGCTGTCAGCTGTACCAGCCGCTGCTCTGTGGGTATTTACTCTGCTGCCAGTTCTCATGTCTCAATTGGGAGTCATTTAACGCGGGTGACTGAGATTCCTTGAGAGGAAGAATTTGAAGTATCCCAGACAATGGTATGGTTAACATCGGTTTCGTCGTAGGACTGTTTTTCAGTATTTATTTTAAGGATTGTTGACACACAGGAGTTTTTCTAGGGTTTTAGTATCTGTGGTTTCAGCCATGAAAAAGGATCAGAGGCAAATGGTCTTGTCATTGGAGTTTAACATCCTTCCCTTGTAAGATAATAGAATAAATGGGAAGAGAAACGTATGATTTAAAGTATTCAGTGGTAGTGAGTTCATAAGAAAGGGTCAGCACAACATTTTTCGTGATGCATTTGGCATTTCTGAAGAAAGATTACAGGTAAAACATGACTGCAAGTCAACAGAGTCAACAGATGAATCAGGGAAGGGAATCGAACGTGTCTCCCTTAGTAAAAAACTCCATTACATGTTCTCTTACTCTCAGTTACTCTAATTTGAAGTGGGGAGCAAATGAATATTGCTAAATGGATTGAAACTAACATTTCGCTAACATGAAAAAAATAATCATTATGAACTCCAGTGTATCAACCGCAGTGAATTTTTCACAGATTTGTTGTTTTTAATGCTGGGGTGACTAGTCTGACTGTCTGCTTAGTGTAGGGGAGAGGACCTTAACCAATGATTTCTGATGGGGTTACTAACTTCTATTAGTACCAGTGCATACCTTTTTTTAAACCCATTGCAATAATTAGAAATTACCTTATCCCTAGATTGTGCTTTCCTATTGTTAATTAAAGTAATAGTCTGTATGTGCGCCGCAGCCTTGCTGCTTGCTCTGAAATACGCATGGGCTGGTGGCAGCCCTGATTTGACTTGTGAGGAGGAGCACTTTGGAAAGGTATAGGCTATTTGCACCCTTGGAATCGGGCTCCGCAGCTTGCCCCCAGGTATGCACTGGGAGAAGAAAAGAGCTAAGGCACCTCAGCATTTGTGCTTCCGAGGATCTCTTCGAGCTCTTGGGTACCCCACTGTGCTGGGAGCTGTGGTGTGCTTGTGTGGTCAGAGATGTCCGTCAGGAATCAGTGAAGATTATCCTGAGGTCTCTTTCATTTAATGAACGTCTTTATTGTTGATTTAGAGCTGGGCACTTTCATGAACTTTTCAGAGAGTCCTCAAATTTGGCATTTCTCTGGAAATGGCAGAGATGAAAGGAATCTGGAGAAATTAAAAATATGGAGAGGAAAGTATAATTGTATCCTTAGAAAATGTGAGAGCACACTGGGGGGAGAAAATAATCCAAAGCCTAATTTCAGAGGAAAAAAAGGTGAGAAAAGCGTTCTCATGATCTGTAAAGGGAAAATGAATTGTAAAAAATCCCATTTTTTCAGTGGACTACCAGTTACAAACCACATGTGCTTTTGGGTTGACATGCGTGTTACGCCGTGAAGGTGACGGCTGTTTCTACTACACATTTGCCAAAGTGCTTTCTTGAGTCTGGGCTGAAGCGGAAGAAAAGCAAGATGGGAACGGAACACGGCTTCAGTGGACCACGTGATTTAGCAATGGCTAAATTTAGGCACTTGTTTCTGAAACATCTTTCCCGTAGCCTGGCACCCATCAAACTGGTTCTGTCAGGAACCTCAAACTTTATTCCCAGGCTGAAAAGCTGGCACAGCATTTACTTAAAAAACAAACCCAAACAAATAGCAGCAAGTTTCTGTCCTCAGGCTTGCGTCTCCCTGCTAATCTGATTCCTTTTAAGGGTAGGAGCTGGTGGCTAATGTGATTTCTAGTGAAACCCTGTGTGTAGCTGAATATGAGCCTGTTGGGTTTTGCTGGGGCTGCCGTTACAAATGTCATGTCCTCACAGCCCGTATCCGGTTTCTAGAAAAATCGCTCAATGTGTCTTTTGCTTTCTTTGTATTGTCATATAGCTGACCACTGCCATCATGCCTTTTTGCCGTCATGCCTTTTTAAGGTTAGGTTCAAGTCCAGCATGAACAAGAAAATTTAACTCTCTCGTGGGTCTCTAGCTTGGTCGCATCTGTCCTGACCTTTCCTGTCTAAATTAACCTTATGATACAGAGGAGCTCTGGCGTATGAATAGTGAGTCACAAACCCCAGCTTGGGGTAATCCCTGAACACTTTCCTGCTGTGGTCCAGCCCTGAGAGATGGAGATGTCCTCTCAAAAAATAACAGTGGTCTGCAGGAGGTTTGGTCTTGCTCCTGCAAATGCTGCAGTTGGGCTCTTGCCTCGCAGGAGCTCATCATGGGCAGCTGAATGGAGTTTGTAATATAGGAATGAAACAAGAAAAAAAGTTCCTAGTCCACTAATGAGATGTGGCCACCTTGAGGGAGGAAAGTGGCTTAATGTAGCAGTCCTACAGGCCTCAGTCCAGAAATAATTTTAAAGGAATACGTAAATACTGCAGCTTTTCTGAGTTTTGCTTCCTGGCTTGCTCTGGGGGAATACTTTTTGTGAGCAAATGTGGTACTGTTGCTTTTATTCACCCAGAGACCAGTGCTTTTGTGTTGGTAGGTAGGCTATGAAGCCCTGTGTGGCAAACTGCATTAGAGGACAGGGGAGTGTGTTTTATGCCGGCAACGTAGTGCTTTCACGGTGCTTTTGCTACTTTTGTGTTTGGGAAGTGTAGGGGCTTGTGACAGGGTGACAAAACCCTCTGATGGGGGCACAAAATGGTGAAAAGCATTGACATGGAGAAGCTGCTAAAGGACTCGAACCTTCCTATGGGAACTTTGTGAGCAGCTGGGAAGGTGGGGTCTTCCGCGCCCCTTCTCCAGATACAGCCTGCTGTGGGGTTCCTGCATGGGCGTCGAGGATTTCCAAATTCCCAGCAAGGATTCTCGAGCAATGCGTCGGGGCTAGTGGAAGGAAGCTAAAAATGTGTTTGAAGCAACCACCATTTCCACCAGCAGAATGCCAGTACATCACTGTTCTCTCAGACTTTTTATATTACTGATCTAATGCATGCTGTCTTTAAAGCCTGTTTTGGTGTGTATTTATTGCACGTACTCTCTGGTGGAGGTGCGTTGTTTGGTATGTGATTGGCAGGATTGGTTACACAATGTTGTTTGTGCTTCCCGATGGCTGGAGGAACACACAGCTGCCCCTGGGGTGGATATTGGCCCAAATGAATTTAAAATTTAGTTTCCATGACTGACATTCACTTTCTGAGAACTCTATTGCCCATCAAACTCAATTGCTCAAATGTCTGTGGGAAACCAGTGGTGGTATGTGAATGTGGTCTCAGCAAATTCATTTTAAAAAATGTAAACCAATGTTCACTGGAGGAAAAATGAAGCATTTCTGCATTATTTGGCTAGAGTGAGTGTTATAAAGTCATTTGATGCTTTTTCTTTTTCTGTCATCAAATTTTCATGACGATGTTATATATATATAACATATATAATATATAACATTGTTTTGCATATATATACAGTATTAAAATTCCTGTGGTCCCCAGAAAGATCTTTAATCATCTAGACCATGTAAGCAATGAACACTTAAGGCAAAAGCAAAGCTATTAATTTTGCCCTTCAGTCACAGATTTTCCCCTGAAAAGTGTATCTTTACAGGCTGCAACTTTCCACCTTTGTTCTCAGTCCCCCCATACCTCTGCCGCAGCTGGTAACCTGATCGCCAAAATATTGCACTTTATTCACAAATGGGTGCAAAAACTGGCATCGGCCCCGTACAGGATCCCTCCTGTAATCCCTGCTTGGAGGAGGTGCTGAAATTCCTTGGGGCAGTTAACGGTCTTATTGGGGAAAGAGAGAAGAGACTGAATTCTCACCTGACTTCTAAAGGTAAAAGTTGACCAGTCCCTATCCTGGTGTTTCTTACTGCAAATCAGTCTTAGTCACAGCTGGAAGCTCCTCACAGCCTGACCAGCTCTTTCAGCTCTGAGAGCAGGATGTGATGCGAACTTAGTGCAGAGCTCCACACCCCATATCACCCAGGTATTGGTTCCCCTCCTCTTTTTTTTTTTTTTTTCCCTCTTCCTCTTTAACAAATTCCAAGTTGACGTTATAGTCCAGAACAGGGCTGCTTGGTTTTGTTGTTTGGTTGGGTCATTCACTTATTTATTTTAATGCCATTTGTAAAGGTGCTGCTGCCCTTTTCAGTCATCATTTTTGCCACAGGGAAATTTCTGATTTTTGTGCACCGTGTTCACCATGTTGGAAGAAAAGCATCAGATTTCCTGGGAGCTTTACTGAAGGGAGAAAACCAGTAGTGGGATATGATAGAAACAGTGACACTATATCCCTTCAGCTGTCTCTCGGCTTCAAGCCAGTTCTTGGATTCATTCTTCCTTACTTGGATGAGTAGAAAACTGGGTTCCAGCTACTCTTGGGCCCAGAATGAGAGAGATCGTGTGCTGTCTGTACCTTGATTCTCCTGCCGAGCCCAAGCTTATGAAGACCTGGGGTATCCTTTTGGCCAGACTGCACTGTTGCTGAGAGCCTCCCGAGGGAGCAGCAGTGGCAGAGGGGACTTCCCTGGGGACAGCAGTTCCCCTCATGCTTGCCTTCGGCTTCCCGGGAGGCAGCAGCAGCACTGGCAGGAGAGCTGCCACTCCATGGCTCCTGCTGATGCTGGTGGTCAGCAGTGCTCGCCACCGGGCTCTCTGCTACACTACACTGACTTCTTCAACAGTGAATTTCTGCATTCTTCATACTTTGGCCATTTGTAGTCCAGTCAAGCATGTTCTTGTTCCTATGAACGCACAGTGTTTTTATTCTTTGGGTTTGGATCCTTGGCCATGTTCTCGTTTCTATGAACACACACTGTTTTTATTCTTTGGGTTTTTGGATCCTCGGCCTGGGTGATATTTTGTGGAAAAGTGATTGAGAGGAGATTGTGTAGCCTGGCACTTTTTTACCTGTTCCCTTTTAAGTCTTAAATATTATTAGCTTTGAGTTATTAGTGTTGCCTTGCTTGCATATTCTGAAAGGGGAAACAACTTGCTCGACCCATGTGCTCTGGATCAGCCATTACTTTTACATATTTCTCCCAATTTCTCCCTCATTTGTCTCTTGGCCCGCTCAGCTGTCCCACTGTTGCTGTTTGGAGAGAGGAGAGGGATTACAGGCATGACCTCGTCTCGATTCATTACTTTGTTAGTTTTGGCATTCTATGCATTTTTAAATATAGCTTTTCCTTTTATAGGATTAAGTATTTCTGTTTTAAGAGCCTGGTGAAACACATATTCCCCTGTTCTCCTATCTGAGGCGTGGTAGCTGATCAGCACAAGGCTGTAGACCAGAACTGGCCCCTGGTTCCTTCAGACAACAGTTAGAGGAGGCGATGCTGAAATGGTTTGAGGTGTGCTGACCAAGGAGACAGCTGGGGATGGTGTTTCTCCTAAACATCGGTTCCAGCTCTTGCTGGAGCATTGCATTTTGAGAGGCTGAGTGGACACCAGCAGGTATGACTCTGGAGAAAAGAGGGACGAGGCCAGAATGGAAAGTTCTCACGTGTTTTTTTTTTCCCCCTCGGAGCATTGTCTTTGTAATGCTGCCATTTAAAGACTGAGTGCCTATCCAAGGGCTGAATTTAATATATAATGTTGATTTAGGTCACAGCTATAAGATCATCCATCCATCCATCTGGTACGAAGCAATAAATACAAAAACTATCTGAAATGACAGACCAGCAGCTCTGCTCACTGGCTGAAGTAAATGTGCTCCTACTGTGGTGAGACAGCCTGGCCAGCCTTGACGGTGGATTCCAAGGATTGCAAATTTGTGGTCTGTCAACCAGTGCAAACATCCATCCATCAAGTATTCCCCACTTGTTATAGCTAGGAGACAGAACCAAGGAAGCATTAAGAAATGAGTGGCAGAGGGAGAGTATCTGCTTTGATGCATGTATTGTCTAGGAGACAGAAAGCTGCGACTGTTGTACTCCTGTGGTCTCAAAGACCCACAAAACACCACCTGTGAACATGTGGATTGTTGAGGTCTGAAATGGCATAGAGGAGATCCTTATCCTCATGTTTCAGCTACACCTTGCTCTCCGGCAGTGACGCAACCCTTCTGAGTGCCTGTAGCACAAAGGTTTTAAAGTTTGGGATATTGCTTATTATTAACCAAGAATAGTTTGTAAAACAAGGCCTTGGATAGTGCTTGAGTGGCCCTATGAAACAGCGATATCACTCAACAGCCAAGTTTTCCAAGGGGAGTGATCTGCTGTGAATATGCTTTAATAAGCTCCTGACCTACTCATTGCCCAGGGACAAGCATACTCAGGGCTGTGCATGTGCCAGTTGAAAACCCCAGGTCTGCGGGTCTAATCCTGCCTCCCTGCTGCATTGTGTGGCTGTGGGTGCTCAGGTGGCATCTTCCTTTCTGGGCTGAAAACCCCCAAACCAAGGCTCCTTTGATCTTAAATGGACCCTGTGGTTTCTAACACAGTTAAGGGTCCTTGTCCTGGTGTCCTTATCGAATTCCAGTTTCATTCTTTATGCCCCCGCCTCAGGCTCCTTGCTGGGACCCAGTACTTTACTGGTCTCCAGCTTCCCATCCTGCAGAGTCCCAAGGGATGGGAGATTGTGTGGAGAAAGGAAAGAAGGGCACTTCCTTTGGGTGGACAGGGGGATCCAAGGTCAGAAGGAAGGAGCCTGTGAAAGTTGGAAAGTGGGAGCGAGCGTTGAACTTCAGAGGAGAGGCATTAGCTGGGGGAAGAAAGGGGCTGGACAACTACATCTTAAGACAGCTGGGTACCCACAGGAACTCTTTGCAGAGATGGTTGGCAATGGATTCTCAATGTGTCTCAAGACTTTGCCTCTTAAAAAGCCTTTCAAGGCCCTGGTACTGTATTGACAAGCAATCAGATGCTCAGGGGACAGGTTTTGCTACCCATTTCCTGCTGATTTGGCCTCACATCACAGGTGGCCTCTTGGGGTGCAGAGGTGTGCTAGGGGATGGAAGAAGGGAGTGCATCCATCAAAAGAGGATGGAAGCTCTGTGCTCTGTCCAGCTCTTCCCAGTCTTCCTTGGCATAATGTAGAGGCAAGCAAGGGAGCTGGAGGGGGTTTCTGCTAGCCAGTCAATCAACCACTTCCCAGTGTTTATTATTTATCCCCCTGGCCGAGCCCTGCCCTCATCCCTGCCACTCTGGGCGATGGGAATTTTTGTGATCTCTGAGCAGCAGAGGCTGGCGGGCAGCCCGGTTGATGCTAGCAGCTCATTCCCAGCCACGTGAGAGGAGAAACATCAACAAGGAGAGATGGAGTTAGAACTTTATTAGGAGAAACCTAGGCACAATTGACTAAAATCTCATGTTAAGGAGAGCACACAGGTATTTTCAGGATTAAAAAATACATATATATAAAAAAACCTTACAAACAAAAAAAATGGTTTCCCCCTCTCTGTGTGTGAGTATGTAGGTGTGTGTATACACAGGAAACGGTACCAAAGCTAACTACGTATCAGGAGCAAGGATTCACAATCCCTTTCAGCATCCCCTAGGAGAGGGAATGGCTCAGTCCCCTCATAAGCTGGTCCCGGGCCATTCGCTCACGCAGTCCAATGTCGGGAAACTGTGGCCCATGTCTGAAAGGACAGCACAGGGTAAACAACAGGGAGCAGCTTAGCTCTGTTTAGCAACTCTCTTTAAAAAAAGAGATGTCAGCTCTGCAGTGAGAGAATGTGTCTGGAGTGGGAGCTGCCTGCAGACCTTACCCACCAGACTCACTGTGCAGTGTTGGGCCCCAGCGGCTGGTCTGAGAGGCTACAGCGGTGGAAAGAGATGGTCCACGGGTGGTTTCTTATGCCATATGTGCTAGGGATGCAGTGGAGATGAAGATGACATGATGGCAGAACAGGGACTTGCTGTGAGGACGAATATCTTGGCTTGCACTGGCTGGCAGGCTTGAGAGAGCAGCCAAGAGCTCGTGTGCAGGACCTGGAGAGGACTCTGACTTCTTGCAGAAGATGCTGAAGTGTTTTGGTAGGTTAGTGAGAAAAGACACAGGCCGTACCTCTTCTGCAGATAAACAGAGGATGTTTTTTCTCAGCAGCGTTCATTTTGCTTGAAAGATGAGTTTAAAAGGGGGAAAAATCATTTTGATTACACACAGTAATTCCTCCTTCTTTACTAGCAGGACATTTGTTCTCACAGGAGAGTCTCTATTTCTGTTAATGGATGTCTTGCTCAGAACTGATGACATAAGTATCTTGCGAAAATTCCCTAGTCTTCATCAACTGCTCGTCTAAGTGATATCCCTGGGCCCAGGGGCCAGTGTGCTGTGCTGACGTAGGAATGAGGAAGGGATTCCAACGTTAGACATGAGGCAGCTGTGCGTGGGGGACCATGGATGTCCTTATCTATGGGGAAGAGTTATATCCACAGTGTCAAAAAATTCAAGTAGGATTTATTGTACAGGTAAACTGGTATAAAACGTCTGGGCTCAGGTAGAGAAAGGAAGGGTTAGAAAGAGTGAGAACAAAGAAGATGAGAAAGTCTTTCTTTCAGAAAGCCTACTGGTGTGTTCCTGCTCTCTGCAGGTGAGAGAAGCTTCAGCTCAGTACAACCGCCAAGCTGCTGTAGCAAATATTGAATAGACACCAAAGAAGATGCAAGCGGGTTGAGGTCCAGTCAGTCTGTTGAATACAGTGTCGCAGTGGATACCTGCTGGGCAGCCTCAGGAGTCTGCTGGCCTGTGCTCTACCAGGCTAAGGATGGTGAGTCTCCAATCCCTGTGGGCCCCGTGATTAAAATATGGCCCAGAGCTTCACATCTCAAGATTGGTGCCTCTCTTCAGTGCGTGTCTCCCAGTGGCTGCCCCTGCCTTAAGCTGTGAGAGGTGCTGTCTGCAGTATAACGATGATGTTCACTGAAAAAGGAGCAAGAGGGTGTTAAAACAGAGAGAGGTTAGTGGCAAGAGTCTGGAGTCCACTTTGCAGAAGTTTTACTAAGCGCTGAGACTGCTCCTTCTGCTCATCCCTCCTGGAGACAGGTCACACAGACAAATCATCCGACCTCGCCTTGCTGCTGGCACGGCTGGTCTTGCTGAACCGGCGTTTTTCATTGAAGTAGTTCTCGGGGAAGCTGGGTGCCGCACATTCGTTGGCCACCTCTGGACTCTCCGCATAGCTCGACTTAATGAAGGGCCCTTCGCCAGCAGCATCCTCCTGGCCATGGACCCTCTCGGTGGCGAAGTTGGCGGTGTTCTGCTGGGAGGCCATCTTGTTGCTGAAGGGGCTGATGAACTTCCCATTGGGACTTGACAAGCACTGGTTAAAATCTGGTGGAGGAGTGTACATCTGGGCCCTTTCTACTTGCGGGGCGGACTCCAGTCTGCCAGGGGCTGTGCTGGGGCTGGGTTTGTAAGACCGGGAGCACCTCTCTTTGGCTTTCTTCCAGCCCAAATGGTACAATTCGGCCAGACTGAGGAACAGAGAGAGCACTGCCACAGCCAGCATGAAGACGATGAACACGTTCTTCTCTGTGGGACGGGAAACGTAGCAGTTGACGGGGTGGGGGCAAGGTGCCCGCTGGCAGATATACAGGGTCTCCAGGAAGATCCCGTACAAGACGTACTGTCCCACAATGAAGGCCACTTCCATGGCAGTGCGAATCAAAATGCTGTAGACGTAGGTGTTCAGCAGACTGCCCCTGAGTATGATTTTGCCTCCCGATTCATCCCAGCAAGATAGCTCGGCCTTCTCTGCCACGGGGCACTTCTGCTGGTAGTAGGTGTCACCATTGTTTTTCATCTCCTGGGCCTCTATTTCTGCCTCCTTCATCTTCCTCTTCTCCTCCATGCGCACCGTGTGCATCGCGTGGCCCATATAGACCAGAGATGGGGTGGAGACAAAGATGATCTGAAGAACCCAAAACCGGACATGGGAGATGGGGAAAGCCTTGTCGTAGCAGACGTTCTCACAGCCGGGCTGCTGGGTGTCGCACATGAAGTCAGACTGCTCGTCCCCCCAGGAAGACTCGGCTGCTGTACCCAGCACCAGCATCCGGAAGATGAAGAGCACAGTCAACCAGACTTTCCCCACCACTGTGGAGTGTTTATGGACCTCCTCAAGGAACTCTCCCAGGAAACTCCAGTCTCCCATTTCTGCTCACCAGGAGGAGTGAGAAGTCTTGAAGGGAAAACTGGATGCAGCCTCTGCGGGAAAAAATAGAAGACAGTAGTTCTAAAGAGGGTTAGGAAATGCCCAGTGGGGAATGCAGGGAATGAAATGATTTGTTTTGTGTCAAAGGAAATGTTTTAATTTGACCTGAAATGAATGAGGTCTGGTTTGCTGAAAGTTTTGTTTCACATCCACTGAAAACAGTGTGGTGGAGTTTGAAACAAAAAGTGGTCTTTTTTGCATAATCCAACTACAACCTGTTAAATGGGCTGCCAAAACTTTGAGGGTGAGCCAGATTTATTCTTGGTTCAGAAAGTCCTTTCACTGCGGTCTACATATTGCATCTTCTGTGGACTGCGTAGTTTAAGCAGTATTCATCTGTCTGCAAACTACGCTCTGAGGGATCCTGAATGGGCTGATCCCTTGGGAGACAAGACTGGAGTCTAAAGCTTGGTCTGACCAGTGCCGTGGCACTTTCATATGTCACCTTTGTGTAATACCTGCACTGACACCCGGAAGGTGAAGTGCTCGCCACTCTGCTCTTCATTACTGAGCTTGATGCCACCACCAGAAGAAATGCAGAGAAAACCTTCCTGTTGCCCACCTGCCCCTTGCCTGGAGATTTTGCTTTGGTTTTACAGTGTCGCCAATTCACAGTGTTTCATTTACAAGCTGCAAATATTTTGGGTAGTGTAAAGACTTCAGTGAGCTATGCCAGTCCTGTAAACCTAGCCTGCTGCCACCCTGTCACACCGCAATGAGAGGGGACTGCTGCAAAATCTAAATGGTGGGTCTTCCTCCCTCCTTTTTTTGGAAGCTCTGAGACAAAAATCAGAGTTTGAATGACACAGGCAAAGCAAAAAGCCTACTTTGAAATGCCTCCCAAGGACCAGCGGCTCCCAGGAACTGCTGTTTGGAATGTGGTCTGGTGTGAGAGGGAAGGTTTGGTGGGCTGGTAGTAAGATTGCAACGTGAGGATGTAGGAGAACCTGCTTCAATTTTGTTTCCAGCTCTGACAGACTGTTTCTGGCCAAGTCACTTAACCCCCTGGATAAAAAGAAAATGATGGGTTTAATCCATCTTCTGTGGGGCCCTGTGGGAGTGCTTGAGCAATCATTTGATCCAGTTATACTCACCATGCTTACCTTTCCAGGGCACTGCAAAGCACTACATGAGTTAAGGGCTAGGTGCTATAAAGTGTGCAATATTACCTTGGAGATAATGCTCTCCCCTAGTCACTCTTTTGAAAATATCCTTTTAATAAATAAATGAAAAACTTAACAATCATCGTAATGAAATATTAAAAGCACTAGACAAGGTAAATCCCAAAGCCGTAGGGACCAGAAGTGTTAACTCTCCTCCTTTATTGTCCCTTGTCTTGTCTTTAAGAGCCAATTATTTTTACTGTATAAAGAACGTCTGTGGAGAGTAGACGCTGTTAAACGCTGAGAATTTACTGCAGCAATATCGCGTAGATTTGCTGTGAGCAAAAGCTGGAGAACAGAGAGAGACTCTTGTTGAGGGAACAATATCCCCTCCCCTGGTTATGTACATGATATAATTTAATGTAGCTGCACACGCGATGATTTATGCCATCGCTTGTTTATGTGCAGTGTCCATCCGCAAGGATGGATGGGACAAAGATCAGAAGTCGAATCCTTAAACTCCTCGTGCTGCTGGGGGCTGCCCTGAGGAAAGGTGAGGATTGCCTAGGTAAGGAGACAGGCGGGTGACCGCCTGCTGCCCCACCACCAGTGGGGAGCTGTGGGAGGAGGGAGAAGGGGCATCCCAGGAAGCAAAGGATGGGCTTTGGCTCTTTCCTGCTTTGGCAGGCATGCTGCTATCATGCTGATGTGGATCCCAGTGGCTGCTCAGAGTATGCTCAAGCTTTCATCTGCTGCCAGCCCAGAACTGGAGGAGCAGTAACACAGAAAACCAGCTAGTCTTTCTGACTCCTCTCTGTCTGCGCTGGTAAAAACTGGCGAATCTGTGGATCTGTCTTATCTTCTGAAATGGCTGTGATGCAGTTACTGTGTTCTGGAGAAATTAGCACGTGGCTTCATTCTGTGGGCACCAGGGGGTTACATACAGGCAGATAAATCAGTGATGGGAAATACTGACAGACAGTTTCACTGAAATCAGGATTTTTGGTTTTGTTTTTGTTGGGTTTTTTTCCTTTTCCTTTTTTTTTTTTCCCCCCGGAGTGCAGACAATGGAAACAGCTACCTATAGTTCATTGTACAGGCACAGCCAAGACAATATGGTATAGCACAACTGTACATGTGGCATGTTCCTTCCAAGACAGCAGGAATAATGGTGTGTGTCCTTATTTTTACAGGTGAGTTTGTGTAGTTTGCAGGTGCCGCTCTTGTTCCTGCTGTTGCTAGTTGACAGCTGCCTTTTCTTGATTCACCTTGCTTGTTGGGGTAAAAATGAACAGATTTCTCCCTGGCTGTGCCAAGGACGAGTTTTCCTTCCTGTTGTGTACATGTACAATCATAGGCTGAGCACCTCTTCCCACCGGTTCTACCATGGTGCAGATAGTTTGGGTTTTTACTATGGCTTGCCTTCCCCAGGGAAGGGACACCTAGACACTTGCAAATTGTAGAAGTCAACGTGTGCAGAACACGAAGTTGGCAAACGCAAGTGCAAGAGGAGTCGAGAAATAAAAAATGTTAATGGAAGTCAGAATTGCAGTAATTTACCTGCCTCACACATGCACAATATTTTCCAAAAGAGTTAAATCATAAGGATCCAAAGCTGGCAGCCATGAGGCTTAGACTAGATATTAGAGCCATTCCCTGTGCCCTTCCTGCTGGTTGCTCCCCTGCCTGGGCTGTTTAAAGGAGGGGCTGCCCAAAGAGCCGAATGCCTCCTGATCATCCTGCTGCAGCCCCACAGAGAGCCAGGCGGCTGCTGCAAGGGGTGGGTGGCCACAGGAAAATGAATGTTGGATACCAAGAGAAGGGGTTTCCCTCTTCACGCAGTGTTTTTGGCTTAGGAGTTTTTTAGCTATTAGCGAGGTATTCTTGCAATACTAGTCCAAGGGCCTCTTAGAACAGTAGAGAGCATCGAGCTCTCTGCTGCCAGCAAGCAAAGAAGGATTGTTGTCACCTCCTGACAATTTTTCTTGGCTGTGCAGGACTGCCTCTTCTCCTCAGGGCTTTACTATTCTTGGGGATTTTCCATATAGTTTCCTTTCCTCATTCCCAGACTACTGCTGTCCCTGTATGCTTTGACCTCTCAGCATGTGAGCATCTGCGGCCTTTTATATTCATAGTTTGGACTCAATCGGACAAATCTTGTCTCACTCTGGTGTGACTCGGCGAAAAACACCTCTGGGTATCTTTGTGAGGTCTCAGCACCTGATAGCAGACTGTCTTGACAGGGGAGTCATGCATATTCATGCAGAGCTGTGGGCTGTGCCACTGCCCGGCTGTGATTTTGGCTGACGGCTTTCTGCTGGATCAACAAAGGAGCTGTGCGCAGTCATGGGATCTCGGCACCAGGAAACGCGAATGTGACAAAGACCAGCACAGCCTGGCACAAACCCAGCGACGCAGCCGTCCCAGCTTAATCATCACCTGGAATGCTATTAAAGCTGGGGAAAACCGAATATCACACCGCATGCCATGCATGGAGTCCGCTCAGCTCTGAGCTGTCTTGTGACTGCCAAATTCCACGATAAAAATACCCCATCGGGGATGGCACCTGCCGGTAAGCCAGGCTAGCTTGCCAGCCATGGGCTGCTCTCCACCATCCTTCTTTTGTGCTACCTTTATCAGAAGGGGAAGGGGAGGGGAAGCATCTGTTTCTCTCGGAGCAGTTTTGCCCATCTTTTTCCTGAGGCCACATGCTCTGAACAACAGGCGAGCATTTTGCATCGCTGCTGCTTGCTCCGGCCAGCATGCTTGTTCTGGACAGACCAGCCAGGGCTTTGGGGAACAGCTAAGAAATTCACACAGAAGAGGCAGGAGGGCTGTTCCTGCACAGTCCTCTTCTTTATATAACTTTATTTCCCCTGGAATTTTTAAGAAGAAATTTTTCCCCTCTTTGGAAGACAGGCGAGACTATCAGCAGCAATATAAATAGCTGAGCTTGACACTTCATGCCAACTTTTCCCACAAGGAAGGTGACAGGAGGTCGCCATCTCTGCAGGATGTTTCTAAAATAAAGTGGAGAGCCTGATTGTGACACTGTTTCTGCTCTCCCTCGCTGGGCTCACCTCTTCCCCTTGGCAGGTCCCAGGTGCACGGAGAGGCTCTCCGAGGAGGCTCCTTTTTGTGGGAAAGGTGTGGCTCTCAGGAAGGGGGAAAGTAACAAAGTCAAAGCCATTTATTTTTGCCCAGGTTGTATGTGTGATTTGCTCAATTGTATACAAACGTGTGTATCTGATAGTTAATGAGATGTCCCAACGAACTAGGAGGCTGGGGCCCAAGATCATAGAACCATTTAGATTGGAAAAGACCTTTAGTATCTAGTCCAACCATTGACCCTACTCTACCACGTTTGCCACTAGACCATGTCTCTAAGCACCACATCTACACGACTTTTAAACACATCTAGGGATGGTGACTCAAACACCTCCCTGGGCAGCCTATCCCAATGTTTGATATCTCTTTCAGCGAAAAAGTTTTTCCTAATGTCCAGCCTAAACCTCCCCTGGCGCAACTCAAACCCATTTCCTCTTGTCCTGAAGATGTCGTGAAGAGGCTTACACACCAGACACAGGGCTGTGTGTGGGGGCCATGCAGCAAGTCCATCCCCGCTGGGCTCCCAAATGGGGTGGCAGACATCTCCTTTAGGTACTGGGCACATGAGAAGTGACAGCCCCGTGCAGTGGGGCATCCAGGCCAGCTGTGGCACGGTCAGTGCCTAGGAATTGCTTGTGGCCTTCCTTCCTCCAGCTGTGTCACTTCACAGCAGGTCCAGGCGAATGTGTGGCACAAGAGATAGCTACTGTGGGGGTATGAGGGCAGAGATCTTTTCCCCTGCATTAACGACTGTCAGGCTGCAGCCAGACCTGAGTGGTCCCCACACTGCAAAACTGGACGCTCACACCTGTAGACACTTAGCAAGGACACTTCCAGCTCTGCACTGTGGGTTAGTTAATGCTGCCTTGCTCTGCAGCTGTACATTTTACTTCAGGACCTCCAGCCCCCTGTTAGCAGTAGTCCAGCTCACAGCATCCCACACAGCGCAGATGCTGTCGTCTTTATCTTGAGGATGGCGGTCACGGGGGTACAGAAAGGGCAAACTCCTTGTTCAAGGTCACTGTGTTAGTGGCAGTCTGGGGACAGAGCTCAGGGGTTGTGACTTGCAAACTTGTGTGCTTTTTTCTGTGCAACCCTACCGTTTAGACTTGATGGCAGTGACACAACTCTGCTTCTACAGCTCAAGAACATCTGTTTCTACAGACCGCAGCCCTTCTCTCCTGTGCCCTGGGACAATACTCTCTTGGTGACCTGAAAAAAATCCCTCTCATGCTACACTTCTATAGCAGGTACACCTAGCAGAACCAGAGGTTCTCTTTTTTTTAAAAAAAATATTATTTATTCTTTTCTAAGAGATGAACTTCTTGTTATTGCTGGCAGATACCACAGCCATAGTCAGTGCCCAAAAGGAAGAAGGAGCCTTTTAAACATCCATATACAGTGCTCCTTTGTTACCAGGTCAGGATGCGTTTTGGGGGCACATGGCTTACAACATTAAAAGATGAACAAAGTTAGAAATGCACTGTCCAGCGTGGCTGCGATACTTTGAATTCTGGAGGTTTTTTGTAGCTTGGTGACACAGACCGATGCTAAAGCCCACCTCAGCAGGTATCTTTTTGTTCACTGTTTACTGACATTTGCCCTGTCATATGTGTATACAATAGACAAGCAATGACCTGTTAGGCATTTTTGTCCAAGTGCCATCCCTCTGGCTTCATATATGTACGCAGGTGCTTTCTATCCAAAATAGGCCAGTCCTTTAGATAAATTCGTAGCTCTGATCTGCGCGGGGATCTGCACTAAATTGGTTTGTATTTCTTGATGCTTTAAAAACATAAAGAGACATGTTTGCATAGGTTCCTTTCTAGTTCCTTGGGTTCAAAGTCCTGTGCTGAACCAGTATCAGGGAGAGTGACTTTGACTCCAGTGCGTAAGTCTCATGGGAGAGGCAGAGCTTTGTGTTAACAGCTCCTGCCCTAGAAGACAGATATCCAATGTTTCTCATCTCTCAGCTCTTCTTACAATTCACTACAATTGAGTTCACTACAATTTCTGGAAGGGTCATACTGCTATCCAGACCACTGGCCCTGCTTGCAGTTGCAGACAGCTTGTTATTCCTTGATGAGGTGTGCTTTCTCCCTCTTCTCCAAATGTGGAAAATCTCAGAGTTCACAAAAAAGAGAATGGGTGAGAAGATAAGGGAGTTGAATGACCTGTCACCTCCTGAACACACACACACAACCCTGACGCACACAGGCAGAGGGAAATCACTCAACACCTCCAAGTATATATATCAGGGATGTGTTACACACACAGATGACAGTATTATGTGGAATATTTTCATCTGAAGTGACGGTGGAAGCTGCAGACTCCCAGTTCACTGAATTTTTATTATTTACCTACCTAGGACATCTAATGCTATTTCCCCCCCACTGCACCTCCTTGGCCAGAGTTAAATTGTGCTTTTGTATATCCAAATATTAGGGCCAAGCTCTGCCTGATGTAGACACAGGAGACCAAGAATAGAAAAGACCTTGAACTCATATGAGTAAAGCTGAGGAACGAAGTTGTCCCGCTGTGTTTGAAAAGACTGCATCAAATAGTTATATGACAGTTGTACCCAGGCTTACACTTAGCATGCAGGGAGCACCTTCCCTCTTGGGATTCTCTCTCTTTGCCTTAGAGAAATGTGGGTCCTTAGAGAGCCCAACAAATGTGACAAAACTGGACTTGGGATAAGCTAAATGAAGGCTCACATGTGCTTTTTTGCTAGGAAAAAACCCAATTCTCTCTCTGATGTAAATGCTGCAAATAGGCTGATGGATATTACTCAGCTTACTGCTTAACTAACAGGATGAAGAGCATCCAGTTCAGGATTACAGAGTTTGGGGCTTTTTCCAGTTTCTTTTATCTTTGCAGGGAGAAGCTGACTTATATGAATTTGCAGATGATGCTAAATCAGACAGAGCCTTATACAGGAGAGGGGACAGCTAAAGAGGGCAGAGGGAGCTCTGGAAAACAGAAACATGCTGAGAAATTTTGGGGCTGTTGTAGTAAAGCTGTTCCTGAGCTCTGCTGAGAGAAGCTGATCTTCAGCACTGCTTAGTCAGTTGGGGAGACTGATATAAGGAGATGTGGCAGTGACGGCAAGGCATCACGCAGAGCCCAATATAGCACCAAAAAACCTGCCCATGTGATTTTAGGTTGGTTCGTAGACAGCATGAACTGCAGCTTGTTGTAGTGTTGAAATAAAACAGGCTGGAGAGGTAGTGGGAGAAGGAGAGGGCTCTCATTCAGACTTTTCCCATCCTTTCTTCCCTCCTCTCCCCACACTGTCTCCCTGCCTATTGCTTCCCCATTGCTCTCCTATAGTCAAGCTCCCCCCACAGAGCCTTGCCTCAGCTTTTTGGCAGTTTTGACCACTTAACTCTCTACAGCACGCAGATTGCTAAGGCTTTCATCTTTAGAATGGGGAAATTTTCAGTGAATAGCTACTTCCCATTTAGTATTACCTTGTCATATCTCCTTTCTTCCTTCTTTCCAAAAATCTGTAGGATTCTCTTCACAGCCCAGCCTCATTGCTGCGTCCTTGCCTCAAGTATTTAATTTCTCATTCAGGGTGAAGTTTGGCTATAGCTTGTGAGAAGATTATTTTATATACTCACCTTATGCACATATATGCATATATGCCCCCCCTCCCCCTCCTCCCCTTCCCCTTAAAAATAACTAGTATTAAATTCACAAAACCCAGCAGTGGGGAATTAGGAAATGCTAGTTACTGTTCTCAGTAATCTTAATTCAATCTCTTTGTGCCTGTGCCTCATAGCTATGGGTCTTAAACCACATCCTCACATTGTCACCTCATTCTTTGCACAGGATGCCTGCCTTGTTCTGTACCAGCCTGGCTCGGGCTTTCTTGAACAGCAGCTATTCAATGTTTTGTTTTCTCCGCATTGTTCAGTGGGTGGCCTGTGCCTCATTTACTGTACGGTATTCAAGTCCAGTTCTAAAGACAGAATTATTAGTTTCCTCATGGGTTTTCCTATGGCTTTCATCACAACAGTATCTGATAGCTTCACAATTATTAATTTGCTTAGTTTCATTACCACCCAGAGGTGAGGAGATGGTATTAGATCGACTTTACAGCTGAGGAACTAAGGCAGTGAGAGATTAAGATTAAAAATGTTCATTAATTTTGGAAGCTGTTTGGTGATGTTGCTAATCTGTTTTTCTTTTCTTTTTTTTTCTTTTTTTTTTTCCCCCCAGTGTACTTAGAGATATATAACGTGTGTTCAAAGCAGAGCTCTGTCTGGTTAATGCTAGAGTGGGAGAGTTTATCACTTCCACCAGTTGGACCACATCTAGAAGTCAGATATCCAAAAGATGGGAGACACCACTGTGGGGGCATTTGTGAAGAAACATGGCTTAAGTGATTTGCCCCATCATGACAGAGGAAATTGGAGTAAGAAGCAAGAATTAACTCCAGTTCTCTTGGATAGCTTCATCTGATTTTAAACTGGAGATAGATTTTGTCGCATTCCACTATTCCCTCCCTTCTTCACCAGACATCCGAATGGAGCTGAAGACCCTGGAGCTCTGCAGCAGTCACTCTTGCCAGACTGCTTCACTTCTCCAGCGACCCTGTGCCCTGACCAAGGCATCTGTCAGCTTTTCTGCATCTAAGGGAGAGGAGTTTCATACGGGAATTCTCAACCACTCTCAAGGCATGTCCGTAATGACAAAGACAATGAAGAAAGATGGAACTGTAAGTGTAAACCCCGTAGTTCTTACATTAAAAACCACTGACCCCACTTTAAAGCTGCACTAGAGAGATTTAGAAACATGCATCTCTATGCTCATGACTTAATGTGTGGCATGGATATTTCTTTGTTTCAGGAAAGAGCTGGCATGCTACAGTATTGTTCATAGAGATCTTTCTGTTGCTCATCAATAACCATAAAATTGATTTCCGCNCCCCCCCCCCCCCTTTATGAATTCTTAGCCAAAGATTGAAGTTTCTCTGGTGCCTCCTGGGAACTATTTCTAATTTTAAGCCTCTGTCCTTGTGCCTCATACAACAGCACCCGAGGTGTGGAGTAGTCTCTGAAATGTGCTCCCTAATGACATGGTATAGTGCTGAATTACTCATTCCTTCTCGTCTATTTTCAATGCTGTGAGATAAGTCAGAAAACAAGGGCAAACGTGCAGAATGTGTGAAATCTGTCTGAAGGCCAAAAAGAGAAGAGTGGCTAGGGTATAAGCTCTGTATTTTATGGCAAGGTTTACATTTTTCATATGAAAGCCCATAATACTAAAATATCGTGATAAAATATATTGCTGAGTGGAAAAAACCCAACAACCCCAAATAGTTATAGTAGCAGGAATACTTAACATAGTTCCCAGGCGAATGGAGCCTGATGAGTATTTTAAACCCTGAAGCCTCAGGAATTCTCCTAAACTACTGTTCTGCTCCCTAGGAAAGGGGGAAAAAAGTTAGAAATCTGTGCCCTTCTCAGAGGAGAATTTGAAAAGACTAGCAAATGCAGAATTTTTTGGCCTCTGGTACAAATACTGAATACTGTGAGATTTCTGAATAACAGTATAAACCACTAGCTGCACACGCGGATGCACACATATATTACATGCATTAAGTTCTTTAACCTTAAAGAGAGGATTACACAGGCCGCTGTAGGGAAAAACTCTCACGCATACTGCTTCACCGAGGTATTTTGACAGGTTTATTAGCGTGGAGAAAGAGTTCAACGATTTTGCTTATTCAGCCTGTGACATTTTTAGCTGAGTTTTGTCCAGAAATGCTACTTATGTGATCCTCTGATGGCTTTCATGGTACTTCTGGGACAGAGTCACTGCCTCAGTTTACCCGAGCTGTTAAAATCAGAGTGCCACAAAGCTCCTTAGACATAACAAATGGCCAGTAAGATGACCCTTTAGGAAATCAAAGGAGTCTCTGCGAATCAGATGTGGCAATTAGCAGGCAACCTTTACGCTTATTGTGATTGCTTCTTTCAAGGTGGATGTATAGGGAGGGGTACTGTGTTTTCAAGCTGGGCTGTTCTTTGAAACATGCGGTGGCAATGCTAGAAGTATTAAATTATAGACGTGTAATTAAATCATTATCCCAAGTACAAAAAGGGGAAAAAATTAGGAAGGCAAATAAAAAGAAGCAGCAGCTGCTAGTGGGAGAGGGTGTTTGTCCCTCTGGGTCTGCGTGCCTCTTTGCTGAGGCTGCCCTGGGCAGCGCCAGGATGGAGAAGAAAGGCATTCCTCCCGCCGTGTGTGCAATACTGGTGACTGGGAGATACGAGCAAGGCATTTCTCTGCATGTGAGTTACGTCCCCAGGCTCCATGTCACAGACTTGCCAGGACACAATGCGCTCAAGGAAAAAAAACTGCAACTTTTTGAAACCATCCTGCAAAGCTTCAGAATATAGGCGGTTCGCGCAGACACTTGATAAAGCGTTTATACCCTGAGAACCTCTCATAGGTAAGAGTTCCCTTCGCCGCCCTCCCCGGAGCAGCCTGACAGCATGCTGAAATGGGATCTGACTGAATCTGCAATTTGCACATTATACTGTCTGAGGATACTTGGGGCTCTTATCCTGCCTTCCTGGACATTGAAATCTATCGGTATCCATGTCCATTGCAGGGAGGCTTATCATTTCTGTAGCTGCCTGTGGCAAAAAGAGTTTAATTTTTAAAATGTCCCGAGTCTATCTTTTTACTAGTGGGAATGTTTTGGAGAGAAATTGAAAGAAAAAGTAAATTTCTGAAGTTATTTTTGTCTGTCCTTCTTTTCCTGCCTCATCAAGTCCTTCTCTCCCCTCATACTGTTTCCCCCTGGAGTGTAACGGCTTGATCTGCCATCGATGCTTCTGCAGTTCTGTTATTTCCCCCTCACGGTTACTTACCTGATTTCCAGTATCTTGTCTTCCTTCTCCTTTCCTTGCTTTAGCACTTTTCCTTTCTGTAGTTGAGTTGGACTCCTTCACAGTTGCTTGGTTTTATTCCTTTAATATGGTTCTCTCTCTCTTCCTCTCTTTTTCTCCACCCCCTTTCTGTGTCACTTTCTGTCTTCCCCACTGCCTCTCTGCCTTTCCCCCTCTTCTTTCTTCACTTACTTTTCTTGTCTCTCCCACCCCCTCCAGCTTAATCTTTCTATTTTCAAACCTAGTTTCCTGTTGTTTTTCCTTTAAAGACCATGGATCTCATTCCTCCCTCTCCATTCTCAGCCTCTCCCCGTGCCCCCCTCCCCATGCCGACAGGATGCGCTAGCTGCCGGCTTCACGCTGTCCCTTTCAGTCGCTGCTACCCCTGTTCCTTGCACCTCCTCCCCTAGATAACATGCCATGGTCTAAGCCTTCCTTGAACAAAAAGAGACAGGGTTGCCCCGCAGTTACACCAGCCAGACCCTGGGAAGCTTTTTCCATGTGAGACCTCAACGAAGGACGTTGCTCTGACTTGTTTGAGCTTAATCTGTCAAAGCAGCGTTCATGCGGAGCAGGGTCCTCCACCTCTTCAAATAACACAGGACTTGCTCTGCTGGCTCGGACCAGGGCACCAGCACAGCCGCAGCCTTGTTCCAAAGGGCACTTGATGCTTCCCAGGAGGGTTTTACAGGCCCCTTTACTGATAGAGAATAACCTGCCTGTCAGGAGAGGTGTTTTTTGACACACCACCTCCCCACGCACACAGTCTGATGCATGAGTATTTGGGCCTGTCTAAAAAATGCTTTTGGCACATCAAGTGTCTGAAGGTCTTGTATTTCATGTATGTGTCAAGTCGAGCCTCTGATTCCTGCACATCAGGCCCCAGAGAGCAGGATCAATCAGAGATGCCTTCTGGCTTTGATAAAGGCTGCTCTCAAAGAACCAGTGTCAGGAGAGTGAGATTTGCACAGAAGACTCTGCTACCCTGAGAACTGGCTTGCTTTGGCGGGTGTCCCTCCAGCAACCCTCCCTGGGCTAGATCTCCCATCCAGAACATAACTGCCTGGTGGTCCCTGTGCAGCAGCTGGTGTAGATCATGAAGCAAAAGCAGTCCAGAGACTAAAACAGAGGGCTCGCAACTCTTATTAATCTAACTGTTGTTCTCCCACCGATTTAGTATCCCCTTTAGTCACAACATTGAAAGCCAGCCTATGCAGGGACTGTGCTGTGCAGAGGCTACCTCTGGAGGCATGTCCTGTGTGGACACTCTCACTCTGAAGTTGAGAGTGCAACTCCTTTTCGAGAGAGCTGAATCCTCACTGGCGGTTAGTGCAGGACATACAGTGCACAGAGCAGCTCAGTAAACTCCTGGTATGGAGAAACCCACGGTCATTGGCCGCTTAATTTCTAACTTCATTGAAAGGCCTTCTGTGACTTCAAAGAAAATGTGAATGTTTCTGGAGTTGTTTCTTCCTCTCCTGCCTGGCAGTTGTATACGTGTGATAGGATTTCATGGGAAGGAGAATATCACCGTGTTCTTTATCTTTCTGGAGTAATTTCCATAAAGCATTATTATGTAAAGTCCTGTTGATTTTATGCCAGTGAAATTGTCAAGGACTTCATCATAGAAGTGTCCAAAAAAAGGTGTTAATAATACAGATCTAGCTCACAGATGGCTTTGGGATAGGCTAGCTAAGTCTTGTCAAGTGTTTCTCACGTGCTGTAGACAGGCAGGTCCTCCAAGTGAGCTGTCTGAAATGTAATCCGCTCCCCCCGCCTCCCTGCGTGGCTGACGCTTTGCTGCACGCTCAGGCTGATCAGGTCTGATTCTCCCTGCTTACTCCATTGTGTTCCTATCCCAGTATTTTTCTTGAGTGGCATACTCATTCTCCTACAGAGTTAATCTCTGAATCCAGCTGATACAGTCTAGTTCTGCTGAATGAATGAGGGAAGGGAGAATGTTTCTGTCCAATACACGCATCATGCAAGTGAGATAACTGCTATGAGCTCTTTTTTTTTGGTGGTGGTGGGAACTGTTTGAATTTTGATGCACAGAAAGGAAATGGGTGAAGGCAGACAGGGAGGCAAAAGACAGAAAGGTGAGTAGAGATGTTGTATGGATACCTCAGCCAGCACCTCAATGTTTCTCCCTTCTCTACTGCACAACATTTCAAGAGAAAGCAGGGGTGTCATGGCAGGTTCTCCAGCTCCACAGCTACAGAAATAGCTGTTTTGCCCCCTGGTAAGCTGGAAAGAAGGATTTTTCCTCCCCTCCTCAAGAGACTGCTATGCAAAACTTGTATGACTTGAGCGAGGAGAGCACGTGAGGAGAGAGAATGCTCCCGCAGACAGTGGGAATGAGGAGAACAGCTGACAGCTTGCCATGTGCAGCTTGGAGATCTCAGCAGTTTATGATGCTGTGGAACAGATTTTGAAGGAAAGGAGAAATAAAGCCAGGAGGCAAGGGGAAAATAAGACAACATGTACCATCTTTTGATCAAAGTTTTCTTGTGGTAAGATTCCTGACCCTCTAGGTAAAAGAAACAGAGAAGGTCTTATCTACCTAGACTTCAGTAAGACATGATATGGTGTCCCAGAAGAAGCAAATTAGTGGAGAAGATTTCAGTTGAAGAAGACAGGGGTTATTAGAGAAATCCTTGAGAGGGTAAGAGACTGACAGAATTGAGACACCAGTTCCCTAATGGGTTGAAGAGAAGTTATCTGTGAGGCTGCTCAAAGATTGCTCTTAGGACTGATCTTTTTTTATATTTGTGTTAATTACCTTGGCACTGAAAGTAGAAACGCTAATGAAATCTGCTGATGGAACAAAGCTGGGAGGTATTGTCAGGGCAGAGGTGAATTCCAGCACAAGCAGAGCTGAAGGCTCTTTGTGACTGGAGTGATTGAGGTGAGGTTAGATGGGAGAGTATGAAGTCACACATGAGGAACTTGTTGCTCAGAGAGGAACAGGAATCACTCTAAGCAATTGGGAGTTCCTAGTTGGCAGGACCGAGACAGGCAAAGTCCTGGGTGAAGGTCACCAAAGGAGGAGGAACCAGCGATGCTATGTGGGGGTGAAAAAGGCAAGTGAGCTTTCAGGACGTAGCAGTATTTCCAGTGGCAGCAAGTGAGATTAATGTCATCCAAGAGGATGTGAGGACCCCACTAGAATAGTGTGTGCAGTGCTGCTCATCCACATTCAAGAAAGATATTCAGCCTGGAACAGGTGCAAGGAAAGGCAACGGGGTGACCAGGGGGATGGAGTGTGTTTCTCGGCCAAGAGCTTGTTTACTTATCAGTCACAGAAGTATCTGCAGAGAGATACTCGAGCTGATTTGAAAATAGATGTGGTACCAGTTCGAGCTTTTCTGCGTTAATTATTTTGCACTGAAGCTCATGCTAGTGCAGCTACCCAAAGTAATTAAAACACGGTGTGATGTGCCTGCAGGGTGAATACTGTAAGGGAACTTAGTTACTTAGTCTGGCAGAACAAAGGTTAAGAGAGGAGAGATTTGCTGCCTATAAATACTTTTAGGAATTGGGGACTGGGAAAGTAAGTGCTAGGGAGAGGAGAGCTACATAAGCTAAAGGACTATGCGGCACAAGAATAAATAGATATAAATTGGCCATGAATGAATTTAGGTTGGAAATAAGAAGGTTTCTAAGCAACAGAGCAGGGAAGGAGGTGCTGGAACAGCATTCTAGTAGCACAAATGAGGGCTGAAACCTAATGAGATTTAGGACAGAGCTCAGAAGTTTAGAAAAGGCCATTTGTTTTGAACTTGCCTGTTATTCAAAGGGATTGAACCTGATAAGCCAAGAGGTCCTTTTTTCATTCTGCCTACTTTGTTGCCTTATCAGAGCTGCTCCCTTTCACACAGAAGCCAGGTAAATCCTGAACAGAGCTTGTATGATGAGTTTTTCAGCATTGATACCATAGATATTTAATGGAGGATTCATTCTGTGTCAGGGATTTAAACAAACAAAAAGAGCAAGCCAACACAATACATGGAGAAAGTCTGCAAATATGTAGCAGTATAGATGAGAGCTCACATATGAAAGAGCTTCTTCATATAAAACAGATGTTCTTGGAACATCTGGCTTTGCTGGAAGGCTGTTTCAAATGCGGGTAGATGCTCTCCTGAGATTTGAGAACTTCAAGAGACTGTCTGAAGGCAAAACGTCTTGTACTTTCCTGCCATTACCGAGGCTATCAGATTTACTGCACTGGGAAATTTCAGAAAAGGACACTACCCAACAGCGGCTGAGATACAAACTTCCTGTTTGTATTTAATCTCTGATGCTTGGGCACAGCATTGCACTTACTCTGATTCTTCTTATTGTCCCATGCTGGGCAGGTACCTCTGGTACCTTCTTGAAAGCACCAATGGATGCCACCTCCCTGGTGAATCATTTTATCTAAAATCCCCGTGCATGGACATGATTGAAAGAGGAGGAGGGAGAGAGGGAGAGGGAAGTTCTCTGTTAAACATTAAACCTCTGGAGACAGCTTGAAGGCATCCTCAAGCAGGAGGCAAATTCCCAAGGACAGGCTGGGCCCAAGGGAACAGGAGTAGCATATGACAATGGGTCCCTCTATTAGGGGGAACAGTTTTATAGTCACAGTTCCTTATTTAGTAAAAAATCCCAAATTATTCCATTATGTATGGACGTTTCCCCCTTTCCAGCCCGGAGTACCAAACCAGTGCAGAGTGAGAAAAAGCAAAACAAGAAACAGCAAGGCGTGAAATGTCACTGTGTGTCAGTCTCATTTGCCAGTAAAGTTTTCAGCAAGAAAAACTGGAAAAGGATTTAACCTCACTAAGGAGAAATGACCGTCTCTCCCAAAGTAAACACTTAGTTGTGAGCTTTATGTTGCTGGAAATAAAGCACGGCACTGTCACAGCTACTGCTTCCACTTCTCAACTCTGCAGCATCTCTGAGTAGTTGCTTTGCAAATGATAATGTAATTACAGCTCCTATAAACAGTCTCCTTGCTTTACAGGTGGAGCAACCAAACTGTGGAGAGTGTAAAGGATTTGTCCAAAGAACCAGCACGTCATTTTCAAGCAAGGAGTCCTTGGCTACCTAGCCACAGGACATTCATCTTGTCCTGTAAACTTCCAGCTAGGAATTGCTGCTTTACAGAAATATACGTGTGTATACATGTATACATATATATGTTTCCCAAAGTGAGAAGAAAAGAAACAACAGACCTTTACCTCTTTTTGCTGAGCCTGCACAGGTAGAGGGAGGAGCAGGTGAAGTTGACTGAAGGGTGAGCTTTAGCACAGCCCCTTGGTCTTGCTGGAGCCCACCACTCTCTTTGTCAGCCTTCGGCTCCCAGAAGAGATCCGTGTCTGAGGGAGGACAGTCTGGACAGGGTAAGCAAACCCCAGTCAGCTCCCAGGAGCTCAGCCTCCTGCTATGGTCTGACACTGGCTCACTGGCTGGAGATTCCCTCAAGCCTGGAGGACTGATGCTGGGGGAGACTAGCTCCCGAGCTGTTCCTGACATGCACTGGCAGCTGTCTGCCTGCTATTCTTTTAAAGAGTCTTCGTGGATCAGGGTAAAAATGTGATCTTACGCAGGCGGCATTGTAAGCACAACTTGGCTCAAGTTCAGCTCTTCCTCTGGCTCCCAGCTACTCTATTTTTATTGAAGGAATTTGAGGCTATCAGAAAGGAAGTCAAATTGTTTTAGGAAAACAATAGAAAAGCAACTTGAAGTTTATTAGCTTCCTGCCCAGGGCCTGGGACCAACTTGTCAAACTTATTAGAGCAATGGCAGAGCTATTTATTTAAAAGGGCTAGCGACAAGACTTGCAATTTCATTCCTGTTTAGGCCTTGCTGAAAACAAAGGAAAGCCATAAAATAATATCTGAAGGGAGCAGATGGCTAACTGGTAAATGGTGCGAGTAAGGCTGGCCTGTGAGCCAACCTGTGGTGTTCACCAGTGCAATGGCTTTCACGGCATCTTGTTGTTGAATAAAAGCCCAGGCTTGCATTCATAGGCTAGCCCCATCACCCCAAACTCCTTATTGTCACACAGATTTTCAAATGGAAGCCTTACACCTAAGATTACAAATTTGGCAGGAAAAGATCTTTGTTTAGAGCTACTGAAAGGAGCAAAACAATACAGCAGGTCTGCAGAAAAGCCAGGAATAGAGCCCAGGTGTCCCTGATCCTGTTGGACTGTTGGAGCCCCCTGACTGTAAAAAATATTTATATCCTTCAGAAGCAGCTGCAGTCTGCTTCCCCATTCAGCTACCCCAAAGTAGCAGTGCCATTAAGTCACTGAAAACATGCTGGCATGCAGCTGGTGAGAAGAATGGACAGCCACACTATTAGAGTCACAAGCAGAAAGTGTCCCCGCTGCCTGAGCCTTTCTGAGGAGTTTCATCCTTCGCAAGGAAACAAGAAGAGACTAGAACAGGTAACTGAGAAGCATTTACGAATTCTGCTTAATGCAAAGCCATATCCCTTTTTCAGAGGGCTCTCTGCTAAAGGAGTGTTTAGCCTGCTTCCAGGGAGCAGATAGGAAGAACTCACCTCTCCTTTCAGTGGTGCAGCAGCAGAAAGTCAGGCGCCGAGAGGCAGCGAGCCGGCAGAGCTATGCACACGAGCTTTGAGCAACTCAGTAACCACTTTTCAGATGAAAGGAAGAAGAGCCCACCTCAAAAATTCTCTTCCTTCTCCTCCTCATTAGCTTAACTAAAAGTGGGAATGCAAAGCTACAGTTTTCTCTGAGGCCTAGGGCAATAATGCATCTTGTAGTGGCAAGTGGTAGAAGATCGCAGCTTATATGTTCCTTTTAATTTATCCGGGTTAGATGCTTATAAGAAGGTCAAAGTGAGTGCATGACTCTGGAAGGGCCTAAGAAACTGCCTCTTAAACTTGGTAGTCTCAATGTAAATGCAGCAGTCTTGCATTTATTTAAGGCGTTCTTACAAATTTTAGAAGGTTTCTCTGATTTCTGTCCCTCTGAGATACTTCCTTGGTAAACAAATCAGCCGAAGAAGCACACAGAACAGTGCAGCATCCTAGTTCATTACAGTCCGTAGGCGTTTACTTAAAGTACAATCTTGAGTTGCATTGATTTCAATGAGATTTAATAGCCTGGAAGTTAAGCACCCTGCGTTGCCAGCCAGGCCAGCTTTGCAGGGGGAATTCCGAGGCAGACGGCAGCTAGTCGATATACTTCTCCATCGCCTCTGCTGTATCACACGTGCAAATCACATGATGGTGTTCTGGCAACGGAAAATAGTTTATTTGCACTTATTTGGAAGCTGTGTCATCTGGACCAGTATCACTTAATTCGCACTTTGTTCTAGTAAGTAGTGTTTCAACCCCAAATCCTTGCTGTGAGCGCCTTTTTGTCAGTCGCTCAGGACTGTTGGACTCTTGGTAGTCCCTGAGGCTGAGATCCTGCAAATCTTTGATCATGTGAGTAACTTGATATAGTTACAGCCTGGGGCCATTCGTGTGGGTAAAGGTCCCTCTGTGTACAAATGTCATAGACTGGAAAATGTTGTAGATTTTTGAAGCTCCTGTTTTTTCTACCAGGAGCCAATATGGTTGCTCAGAAACTTCTGGGATGATGGAGGTTACGAGCCAGCTGGACACATGGATGCTGGGGGAACCTCTTGCCTAAGCAGGCTGCGACATGCTGCCATGTGGTGCCAGTGCCACCACTCAGTTCCTGGGATGCGCTCTCCCATGGTGGTGTTAGATAGCTGTGCTGCTCTGAGATCTCCCAGCTCTAAAGCTGGAGGCTTTAGAAAAAGGCTGCTTAAGCAGTATTGCCAGTGTGGAAAGAGTCACAGGCGTACCTCTCGTCATAAAGCGAGCTAGCTTTGCTGTGGAGTAGAAAGACCTCGGCCTGCTCTACACGTTCCCCGCAGGAGGAAGAGAAATCAGGACTTGAATCTGCTCTGAAGGCCAAGATCTCTAGAGTTTTCCCTGGAAGTCAGCTTCAAAGGAAGAAACAGTAAAAGGATTTGAGGAAAAAGAGGCATGTGCTTGGATGGCGGTGAGTGAAACTGAAAAGTAAACAGCCTGAGTTATGGGAGCATTCTCAGATGGTGCTTATTGCTCCCAGCCACCTTGTTCTCTTTTGTGATGGTCTGAAAGCATTTCAAGACATGAACTCCTGGGTAAAATTAAGAACTTAATTAATAGCACAAATTTATGAGTAATGGTTCTTCCCACCAGTTTTGTGATGTGTGTTGGCCGGATTCCGAAGCCTTCTGCGAACAACACAAATTGCAGCAAATGGAGGGGGCAGGAGGACAGGGCTGGCCCCAGCAGATTAGAAGGGTACGTCCTACACTAGAAGACCATACATCCATGCGTGACGCGTGTGTGTGCGCACACATGCACACGCACATAGGATAAAATTATATTTCTTTGGTTGGCAAGAGGTCACAAGCTAGACTAAGTCCCAGCAACGCTGAGGTGCACAGCATGCAGGGAAGGTGCCTTACGAGGGGCTGCCCTTCCCAAAGTGTGCCGTCAGGTCGACTCGAGCAGCACGAGGGAAGCAGGCAGCCCTGATCCTTCACGCTGCCTCTTCTGTGTGGCTGCATAAAGGCAAACAGGGTCACAGGGATGCATTAGGCACCTTTTGCTTCTCAGCCTGGTGTCCTGAGTATTTATTAGAGGAAAGCTTGGAAAAGGTTTGTATCTAGTTTTGCTTTCTGGAAGGCTGAAGGATTTGGTCAATTCAAATCTTCTTAATTGTGTTTCTGGACACCTGGGTTTCCTGGTAAAACGCCATCTGCTTGACTTTTTGTAACATCCCCCCCTGCCCAGAAGAGGTGACAGCCTGCAGAGGAAACAGGTGTGCGCCTGCGTCACCTGCAGCCACAAAGGCAAGGAAGTGAGTGGCCTGGCTTCTCCACAGCAGCCAGCCGGGGCCATGCAGGGAGCCACGCTGGCTCTCCAGGTGGCTACAAGCAATGCTCATATTTAAAGCTACGAGGTGTGGGGAGGAGGCTAGGAAATTCTCTGAGTGCTGAAGTCATGGAATCACAGAATGGTCTAGGTTGAAGATTATCTAGTTCCAAGCCCCTGCCATGGGCAGGGACACCTCCCACTAGACCAGATTGTGCAAAGCCCCATCCAACCTGGCCTTGAACACTTCCAGGGATGGGTCGTCCACAACTTTTCTGGGCAACCTGTTCCAGTGCCTCACCACCCTCAGGGAGAAAAATTTCTTCCTGAGATCTAATCTAAATCTCCCCTCTTCCAATTTGCAGCCATTGCCCCTCATCCTTTCACTACATGCCCTTGTAAAAAGTCCCTCTCATTCTTTCCTCTAGGTCCTTTCAGAGACTGGAAAGCTGCTATGATGTCTCCCTGGAGCCTTCTCTTCTCCAGGCTGAACAACCCTAACTGTCTCAGCCTGTCGTCATGGGAGAGGTGCTCCAGCCTTCTGACCATCTTTGTGGCCCTCCTCTGGACTTGCTTATGGTCTCATGTAGGGCTTTCCCCACTTAGCTTCCGATTTAATTTCATTTAAATTCTCTCCCTTTGCTCCTCATACATAGCATGATGCAGTCCGATCTGATCCTAACTGCTGACTGCTGCATGCAATTCCAGGCACTGTATTCTCCCTGGGTCCTTGGCATGCTGTAGCTTCTTGATTTTAAGGCTAGCGGAAGCAAAGATGAAGTGTGATCACGGGACACCTAGCAGAGAACCATACGCAAAATTGCTAGCCTGTACTGAGATGTTTCATTTGCGAGTTGCTGTTTTTAAATCTCTCTGATTTGATAATTGACAGATGATATCAAAGTGAGCTTGCACTGCGCTAAGACCCCTGTATGAGCTCATGCAGAAACCTGGTGATAAAATCTGACCAGTAAGTGGTGTCAGACAGGATTTTGATTGTTTGCTGATGTCTATTATTTTCCTTAAAATGGTGGAAAAGGAAGAGATATTTAAACTTGATTGAAACAAGTTGAGGTAGCTAAAAATTCACTGGGTTTGAGCTGAATCTTGCAGTTCTGTACTCAAATTCAGAGTTTGGGTTCTTGTTGAGAAAAGAGGTATTTATTTTCCTTAAAAACACCCTCCTACTCCAATTGAGACATGATAAAAATAACTACTAAAATAATAAGTAATTTTTTTCGTGGTTGGGGATGATGATTTTTGGGCTTCTGTGTGTGTGAGGAACAGAGATGCCTAAGCAATGCTTGTTAGTAGGATAGGTGGTTTTTGCATGTGATACCCACATGGTATGATGTGGGGGCTTCCTATAATTATCCTATGTTTGCTGAAGAAGAAAAGTAAATTGGTTCTTTCAGATGAAGAGGAACCAAGACTGATTTTTTGACAATGCACTCAATGTTTAGGAGTGTTGTCACCAAACCAGGGACACCACAGGATGTGCCCACTGAAAGAGCACTTCAGAATATGAATGGTAGTGGTTAAAAGCCATGCAAGATTGCTCACAAGAAGAAAAGAATAGGGAAATGGGAAGCCTTGATGTTATCTGCTGTTCCCACACTCTTTCCTCACTTTCCTCCCAGGCCAGATTTGTGAAAAAACATGTTTTTCTCTCAGGGAAAGTAACAATTTAACACCATAGGGAAGAAAGAGGTTTTGCAATGTGCTGCATGAAATGATGCAGTATCACTCAACTAACATCTGGTAAAATGTTCTTAAATAGCCTCATCTTTCTGCCTCAGCATTCTAACATCAATAATTTTATTGGTAATAATCAGTGAGGTCTGAGATTTGTTGGAGGAGGATGGATGGCTCCATTTGGGGAGAAAATCTAAAGGGCTTTGAAGTATGCTGACAGAAAAATGCTGAGCCAACATTACAATTACTGAGCTGAGAAGTCTGCACTGATTTGCAGTTCCCAAATTGTTTGGAAGACAGGAGGAACACTGCCTTGAGAGTAGTTGCTGGTGCTTTAAGGCCATCATATTCATAAGAGCTGGAGAAGTCCCCAGGTGCGACAATCCAGGGTAAATCTAAACCTGACTTAAACATTTCTCCTGGAGCTCCTGTGGCTGCTCATACTGGTCATAGGAGGTGCTTTCTCTTGTGTTCCCTACAGCCCCACCCTAAAAGCCTTTGAGAGAAGTTCTTCTCCCATTCCTATCTGATAGGTCTGGGCAAATCCAATCCAGTCTTCCAGTCAAATTATTTATAATTCAGGTCACACAACTTTCCTTCCATCTGAGCAGTCCTTTCCAGTTTTCCTTCTCTGCTCAGAACTATGTGATCATCCTTGCATTATAAAAGACACCTTGAGAAACCACTTCATATAGTTGAAAAGAATTATTTTCTACTCTGAAAAGTGGACCCACATGAAAACTCCAGCACAGGAATGATGCAAGATTGTCTTTCAGCTACTGAAGTGATCTGAAATGGTAGCCTGCAGCTCTGTAAGCAAATAAACCAGCATTACAGGAACCCACACAGAGGTCAATGGTGATCTGTGGAGTGGTATCTGGCCTGCTTTGTGCAGGCAATCTGCTTGATGCTGAACTGGATGGGAACACACATTTTGTTTCCAGGTGCAACAAAGCTGTGAGGTGGTTCAGCTATAAAAAAAGAAGATGATGGAGGTGAAGAAACTTAATGTGATGCCAACATTAATATTCTCTGGCCTTGGTAATGGCCAGAGATCTCCAAAGATGGAAATTTCTGGGCGTCCTGCTTCCTTTAGTCTTCTGCTGTTACCTCCTACCCAAGTTGTTGAACCCAGCTGGTGATGGTCAGAAATGCCCGGCAGCATTTCCAGTTGTTGGAACAGGTAGCGGCATAGTATGTGTGATTAGTATGGGGAAATTCATCCCGGTCTGGGTTGTATGCTGCAACGAAGGAGAATGGGGACACAGCAGAGAAAACTCACCACTTGCGTACCTTAAGGCATCTTAAAGCCCTCTGAGATCTGGGAGTGTTTAGGGCTTCTTGCATTGCATAGAGCAGCCTCCAAATTGCTCTATCTGATCATAGGCTGCCCCCTGAGCTCCACCACTCCTGAGGTTCCTTCCCACCTGGATTATGCTATGATTAGAAGCTGCTGGGAGCAGATGGTCTGTAGCAGGTCAAGGTCAGTGCAGCAGCTTCTGTACAGGTAAATCATATCAGTGTAGAGGATTTCTTCAGCATATCAAGAAAAGTAGTAAAAGAATAAATTATTGACCTTATTTTTCAAAAAGTTCTCAGATGAAGCTATTTGGAAGGCCAAGTGAATTACTGAAGTTGTTTGCCAGTTTAACACAGACAGAAATTAATAAAGAGACATGTCCCAAAGCATATTGTAGCACATATGCTATTTAAAATGCGGATTAGTGACCTGGATAAGGATGAGAACATGGCCAAATTCACAACCAGCACAAACGTATCTACCCACCTATGTATGTATCTGGTGAATAATATTGGCACATATGCTCCATGGCTTCAATGCCATTCCTAACTTGGGGGGTCAGATTGCTCAATGAGGAAGAGTCTTTTATGTTTAAAAATATGTGTTATTTGCTTTTATAGGTGCAGCTCTGTCAGAATAGCTGTTTTGTTTTGGTTGCTTGAGTTTTCCTTGTTAGAAAAGTGTACCAAGACTTATTTTCATGGCAGGCTTTTCTCAACAAGGAAGACTCCTAAAAAAATGGGTATCTGCATTCTGGACTTGTTTGCTTCCTTCTGGAAGATTGTGCCATGATTGAGACTCCCTTGGCAGAAGATACGTTGTCCCCAGGTTTCACATGGCCTGTTCTTGCCTCTGAGGTCCCGTTCCAGTTAGGGAAGAATTGTTGAAGTGATTCATAGGTCGACATGTTTCTTTTCATGTGCTGGGGTTTTTTTTTTGAGGTATTTCTGAAGAGCCATCTCTTCTGCTCTGTGAGACACCATGCCCCAAGTCCTGTGGGGACTGTAGCCTGGACTCATGTCATGGAGTAATCCAAAATGTCCAGGGGAAAAAGCAGTGTGGCAGCAGGTGAAATTCGCAGGAGGATTACGAGCCACTGCATTGGCAGAGGAAGCACATTCATCTTTAAGTACTCCATGCTCCTGAGTAAACTTAACCCCTCATGGAAGCAGAAGTTGTAGGAAGCACTCTTGCGACCGGGTCCCTGAGAAGCGAGGCATGATCACCCAAACATGGGGTTTGTTGCTGCAGTCAGAGGTTCTGGGGTTTGATCAATATGGAGTGAAAAGACAACAATATTGATGAGAGACTGCTCTGCTAGCCTTGAGAGCAAATGACATGGCACAGCTTATGTCCATTTGGCTCTCCTTGACGTCCCTCAGACCCCAAACAGGGCGCTTTTGTCCATGCTGCCTTGTGGGAGCCATTATTAGTCAGGCCGGCACCCAAACCACCCTGGGAGAGCATCATTGGCTTGGAGCGAAATTTCCAGGGAGCATGCTGACAGTTCAACAGTGCTGATGATAACGGGGTCATATTGGAGCCTGTGCCTTGGTCCTGTTAGTTTGTGAGTTATAGATGCACCATCACTGTCTGAGAGCAAGCTAGGTTTGGAAGAAGAAGAAGGTCAGAAAGTAAGGGGTGAAAATATGACTATGCCACGGAGCTCGAGGAGAGAGGAGCTGTTCCTTAAATTGCAACCTGCTGCATTTATTGGATTGCTTTTTGGACTGTGAGTAATGGGTAAAATGATGGATTCCTTGACTCCTGACTGGCCCAGTTATGTGGATAAGGACATAATTGAGATCTTTGCTAAACTCGTGAGCTGATGCAGTAGCTCCTTTGCTTATCTCTGTATTGATGTGCAGGTTAGTGCTAGAGCAGGGTTTGTTTTCGCAGAGCCAAGTGGCTCCAGCCTGTCGTGCCTATGGTGCCTGTATGGGCACAGTGAGCCAGGCTCTGTGTTTCAGCTTCCCAGTGTGGTGAACGGCTTGCTCTGTGTGAGGCACCGAGTACAAGCTGGCACGGAGGCAGTATAAATAACCCATCCTGAGATAACATCAGAGGACGTCCATCATCTTTGAAAAATAGTGTTTGTGTGCTAACATGGTTCTTGAAGAAGGGAGGCTATAATCTATTAAAAAACCCTCTAAGTTTAGCTTGGTTGTCCATTTGTCACAGACTGGAGGAGGAAAAACTTGTCTGACTCCTGACTGGTTTTAAACTTTGGGAAAGTGAAAGATGCATAGAAAGAATGAAACTGAAGCATGAAAGCCTACAAAAAAGTTGGTGTGGTCAGACTGTTACCAAACTGCGTATTCTTACACAGAAATGTGAAGCAATGTTGCAGAGTGTTCCTAGATGCTGGAATAAAATATCTAGTGTCTATAGAGAGCGTACCCTATGTCTGGAGATCCACTCTCCAGTGTGGACTGTGCGCTGTCATTTGGGGTGTCTTTGAAGTGAATTCATATGTTGATGTTTGTCCAGTCAGTGCCTGAAGGAGTTTCATTTTTTATTTTATCTGTAGGGTAGGTGAAAAAAAACCAAACTCCCCCCATATGTATATATAAAGTGGTTACATGTGAGATTCTGTTGCAAATGAAGAACAAACCTACAGCAAATAAAAAATCAGGAGCCAGCCCTGAGGGGAGCCAGAAATATTTTGGCTGAAAACCTGGTCAGTGGTCACTCTTTGCCCTGTACTGTCAAATCAGTTATGTTCAAGTACTGAAGCGTGTTGCTTTTAGCGCATCAAAAATTACCAGGAAACCAAAGATTTTGCTTTATTCCTGCCTGGAGCTACCAGCAAACTGCATAACTGCCTGCCAGTTCATTAGGAAGGGACTTGTGGTGGCTTGTTGGTGGGCTGTAGGCACCTGGATAGTTTAAGTGGCAATGATGCATGCCACCCTACAGTTGCTTGGTTCTGTTGCGTAAGGCCACGGTGTCCTCGCCTACTGACGTTATTGTGGCAGCCATTGCAGGCTGGAGCCCAACCTGGGTAGCAAAACCTGCTCAAGAGGAGGGATAAGGACATGGGTGGTGAGCCTGTTCTCTGTGCTGTGCCACACCATTTACAGAACCCCGTCTGGCTTGTTTAAACCCAAGGTGGGTATGTCTATAGCAGCTGCCGCAGCTACTGGGACTCAAGGAAAAGTCCAAGAATTTTTAACAGGCAAAGTCGTTTTCTTTCTGCACCTCTCTGAACTCACCAGACCCTGAACACTACTCAGAAGAAATGCTGGAGTGGGGATGTGCTGCATCATGTTGGTCTGCTTTCAGAGCTGTTATCAGGGCCTCAGAGATCTCAGAATTTCTCGGTTTGAACGCCTTTCTTTGACTATCAGACACACCATCTCTGGTTCCCAGAGACCCCTCCACTCAGCTCGGTGATAAAAGCACTTTCTAACACCAAAGCTGCTGTGTTCCCACGCCTGTTGCTGTCATGAGGGAGGCCAGTCTTAAACAATAGCAGAGGAATAAAGAATAGCCTCGCTAATCGATATCCTGCCTAGACGCTGAGTCAGGTGGCAGCTTGGGCCTCTTTAAAATTCCTGCATTGTTCCTGATTTCTCATTTGACTGGGGTAAATTTTTATCTTTAAGGAAAGAAAACAAACGAGACCAACTGTCTCTGCCTGCTCCAGGGTTCCCTTCCCACCCACCCCCCTCAGTTTTGGTGTCTTTGTCCTGTGGCAGCCTCCACCAGTGAGGGATATAGATACGATTTGCTAGCCTGGACTTTTGAGCTGAGTGTGATTTGCTGTGGTTAGGACAAGCTGGTGGTGGTGGTCTCAGCAGAGCTCCCGAAGTCACATACATCTGCAAGGCTTTGCAGAACGCAACCTTTGACACCTACATTTCCACAAGGGCTCATATTATGTGATAGGTCTTAAAATGGTCATAAGGAAAGGCAAGGATGCAGGCACAGGTTCGCAGAAAATTTCTCCATAGATGAAAGTTTGGAGCCCTGGCAGGATGCTAGGGAAGTCTGTGTGCAGACATTTGGAAAATTGACAAAAAACAGTACTTGCTTAAACAAACTGTAAGATCCCAGAGCTCAAGCTCTTGAATCCACCTCAACTGCCCTCAAAACATTTTCCAGAAGGAGAAAGGGGGCCAGGGTGTCTTTCCATAATCTCTGAATCCCACAGTGCCTGCAGGGTCCTGTGTGGGGGTTTCATTCTGCTCCTGCAATCCCTGAGCATCACCCTGGGGCTGCTCTCACCAGCCTGGACCAAGGGAGTTGTGTCTCTGCCCCCTCCCCTAGCCATAAGCTCTGCATCAAAGGCTGCAGAGGAGAAAGGTCATAGATACCCCCAGGACTGTCCTTAAAGCTATGGGGTCACAAAGAAATCTTTGTGGCTCTTTGGCACAGCTTGTCTCCTGCTAAAAGGCCCCAGCAGAGGGAGAAAGCGTGGTCCTCGCTGTGCCGTGGAGGGGCTGGAAAGGGAACTGGTAAGGGCTACATTTGTGTGTGTAGATACGAGATAAGAGCTGACCTACCCTTCACCCCAAACTGAACTCCCTGAAGCTCAAACAAGGTAAGGCAACTGCTTGTGAAAATGCTGGGGAGAAGCCTGCCAGACCAGCAAACCTGCTACTCTTCTCTGGGGCTGGGAGCGGACATTGAACATGACCACACATGAGATGCTTCTCCTCCAGGCAAAACCTGCAAGGTAACGCATTCTTGGGAGCTTGCTAGGTCCCTGGCTAAGACACTTGAGGACTGGTGACAGAGAGGAATCGAGAGCCGAGTGTGCCTGCTGGGAGACAGGGCAAGGAGGCCGTGCCCCAGGGCAGCAGCTGCTGGAGGCTGCCAGATCTGCCTCCCTGGGGTGGGACACACCATGCGACCACTGCCGAGGCCTGAAAACCTGGCAGGGGGACACCCAGCTCAGCCACAGGGCTCACTGCGCCTCAGGGAGACATTGGGCAAAGGAAACTGTTCTCAATGGTTCATTTTTTTAAAATCAGATTATTTTTTTTAATTTTATTTTCCTTTCCTGAAGGACTGCTGAAGTTCTGGAAGAACTCTGCATCTCTAGCATCAAAGGCTCATTTCACGGGCCATGGAGCACCGTCAGGCAATGGAGGAAGCCTGGCTGGCAGCAGGGTCGCATGGGGAGGGATGCTCTGCTCGCTCCTGTAGGTCTGCTTGCATCTGGAGACGGGGGGGATGGAGGACCCAGCATTTGTGTCCCCCATGGAGAGGGTATCAGGGGAACCTGGCAGCTGCACATGCTGCCCTCGCTGCGATTTCTGTCTGTCCCTCCTCAGGTGTACCAGAATACCTGCCCACCTTCATGGGTCCTCCCTTGCCCATAGCTCTCCAGCACCTTTTTGTTCA
Organism: Chionis minor; assembly: GCA_013398295.1. Taxonomy (NCBI): domain Eukaryota; kingdom Metazoa; phylum Chordata; class Aves; order Charadriiformes; family Chionidae; genus Chionis; species Chionis minor. The sequence goes on along the minus strand of VZSF01003318.1, from coordinate 304,542 downwards.
GCGGCTGCATTTTTTCCCTGGTAGGGGGCAGGGATGTGTTTAAAAATAATGTAAAGGAGAAGAATCCAAAGCAGGACAAACCCCTGAGGTTCCCAGCGTGGTACCTGGCAGAAGCACAGCCCTGTCTTCGGACAAAGCCTTTGTCCTGAGGGGTGGAGGACAAATAGAAATTACAGACAATGGAGAAATCATTTCAGATTAAACTAAAATAGCATCTACTAGACATCTGAATGTGGCCTTTACTGCACATAGTCAGTTAGGTTGCTTTCAGATGATACGAATTACGGTGATACGAATTACAGATACTGTCACAGCCCCTTCCCCCTGGTGCAAACATAAACAGGGCAACATCCACAGCTGAGTGTCCTTAGATGGAGCTCCTATACTGGAAATCTCTTTCTTCTGGGAAAGAAACATCCCCCTTTAATGATATTCCCGGGTCTTTGAGTCTCCTGGGAGCCTCAGATCTGCTTTGCACAGCACGGGAAGTGGTGGCTGCCAGCGCAAGCATGGTATGGCATTGTGAGGGCTGTCCCTGACACCGTGCTCTCAGCACTAACCCCTACGTGCCTGCTCTCCCGGGAGCGAGCAGGGGGCTCTGCCTCTGCTGCCTACCGCTTGTGTAGTTGGATACGTGTTTGTATCGAACCTCAAGGGGCAGGGAGAGACTCTTCTTGCCCCCACTGTCTTTACGAAGACTAGGAAACAGAAAGCACGGATGTCTCGGAAGGTGCTTTCCAGCAAACACGCACCAAGAAGGAGCAGCTTTCTCTTCTCTCTCTCTGAATGTAAATGCAGGGTGCCAGAGGACCAGCGAGCTATAGCTTGCCTAGTTAACTGCTCAGTGCGTATCAACCTCGCACAAGCAGGGCATCGCTGGAGGTGAACTGAGAATTTCTTCCAGACCTGGGCTTCTGTGCTGAGGCTGCTGGTAAGGACTTCATTGGCACCAGCTGGGAAGGGGGTGGTTGTGACAGCCACACCTGCCTCATGGGAATATAATGGAGTCCTTTAGTTCATTGCAATGGTCGTGTGGGTTTGCTGTGTTAGTGGTGCTTCTGTGAGTTGGTTGCTCTCCAGAGCGGTGTTGCTTGAGGTGCTGCACCTCAGCTGTGGTATTTCAGGCAGTGGGAGCATCCTTGATATCTGTGTGGATTCTTCTTGTGGAGGTGATTCCTGAGTTTCAGATTGTTTTCAAACACTCTGGTCAGTCTGTGGCTGCTCAGTCTATCTCTGCTGTTGCTATGAGGAGTTAATGGTCACTGTGGCATGGATGGAGCCAAGCACTTTTGGCTCGAAGAGCCCTGTGGTGTGGGTAAGCCTGCTGCTTGTGTGGTTCCAGCTCAGGGATTGTGCCAACAGCTGCACAAAAGAAATTAATTTCTTATGAGCTTCTTCAGCTGCCCCTGGAAAATGTCTTGGGTCCTAATCAAGCTGTTATTCACAGCAGGTTTCCCAAGCCTTGGGGCTTGCTTGTGCAGGGGGCTAATCGCTGTGGGGTGTGTGCCAGGCGTGCTGCCGCGGGCTCTGCTCTGCTCCAGGCAGTGTGTGCGAATGCGTGCCTGGGAAAGCAGTCACTCTAGGGATCAGGTCTTTCCTCTCTGGGAGGGAATGATGGGGAGGAACTAATGCAACCAGGCTACCCCTCCATCAGCCTGTTTGAGCAATGAAAAATCTCTTTAATGCTCACCAGGGAACCCGTGGGGGTTTAATAAGAAAAGATTTGTTCCCTGCAGGCCTGATGCTGTGACAGCTTCCAGCGGAGATGAGCTGGAAGCTCTAGCCTGGCTGGCCAGACAGGAGGCTGCGTGCCGAAAAGAGAGGGTGAAAGGTGCCGCCTGCCAAAGCAGCAGCTGGTGAGAAGAAGGCGACTGGACTGCGCAGCGTCGGCCCACACATGATGGGTGGGGAAGCGCGAGGCCAGCTTCAATCCTTGTCAATGGCACCTCGTTGACTTTTAACGCTTCCTTATCGTGTCTGCCCTCACCTCGTAGCAGCACTGATAAAATGCCATCGCCGCTGTAATCTCCTGAGCTGCTCTGCAGGAAAAGTTGCAGAGCATGGGAGGCTGAACCGCCTGCAGCCAGCGACCAGCGTGGGACGCCGGTCCAGAGCAAGGTAACAAAGAAACGGCCCGACCCTGAGACAAGGTGAGGGTGGAATAACCCCCTCCTAGGTTTATGGAGCACCAGGTGTGCCGATAGGAATGGCACGGGAGCACATGATTTTTTTGTGTAGAACAGAAGTTGGGATAGCTGTTACTTTTCAGTACCCAGTGGAGTTGGAAATGGGAGCCGTGTGAAGCGATTGCAGCATGTTCATACCTAGAACTATAAACCCTGGAGTTATGATAATGGGAAGGAATGCACAGGGGCTTCCTCTTCCTCGCCCCCCCCCCCCCCAACTTATTTCTCTCTCTTAGGGTATTAAGCACCGAAATAGTTCCTGTACAAATCTTAATTGTCACTAAAAGAAGGTATTACTTTTCAACATGTAACTGCCACCTATAGGCCCATGGCAATTTTTTTGAGCTATTCTTGATTATTTTCTTTTTTTTACAGGGAAGCAACTTGCAGTGACACACTTGGGAATCTTCTTTATGGGTTTGAACTAAGGACCCCTGAACATAAAGCGATAAGCAACCACTGAGCAGGTATGTAATTTTTGGAACCTGTAACTGGTGCCAAACTGGTGTGCAGTATCTTGTCACTAGAGGAGAACAATGAAACCTGTCACAGAACTGGCTTGAAAGAAGAATTTGCCTTCTGAGTGAGAAATTTGGATGTTTTAGAATGCATTTTTTACTTTTTTTTTTTTAAAAAAAAAGGATTCTAGACTTAGTGTCCCTCTTCCTGAACTGGAGAGAAAAGTCAGGATGTTAAAATTCCTTGTGAGAGGAAAAACTTCTGAAGATTTTGTCAAAGAACTTGGGGCCAAAGTCTTTCACTTTTCTCGTGGTTGAAGATTTGATTTCAACTTCGCTGGTCAAACTAGTTTAAATGATGAAATGTGAAACAAGGGACTCCTTAAAAGGAAGGGACTACTCTTAACATCAGAAACTTACAGTGAAATCAATGAAAAGTTTCAATTTGACTTGCTGTTTTACTTTTCCATTTTATTCAGAAAATTGGCTTGTGCAGCTCTCACCATACTTTTTTTCTTCTTGAGCTATAGCTCTACTCTGTACTATGTTATTCATTGAATGTTGTTATCCTGTATCTTTTATATAGCACTAGTCTTGTAATCATCCCTCTAATCACTTCCACATGCTGCAAACTTGCAGAATGAAAAAAAACTCCTTATGCATTCCCTGTATTCACATTATCTTTGCCAAGTTCTTCCTTTCCAATACTTGCTTAGATACCTTGAAGTTTATTTTCAATATCATAATCCCAAAGTTGTTCTCACAGGAATATCTAGTGTTGCCCCAGCCACCTTTAAGAGTCTCTTATTTCTTTCCCCCGCCAGCTTTGATCTTTCCTGTGCTTTTGAATTGTTCTCCCCCTCCACTCTCTTTTTCTTGTTTCTGTCCAACATCTTGTACTACCATCTCTTTGTTCCAGTGTCTCCCCATTTCTCCAGTCTTCCATCATCCCCTACCAACATCTGGAACTCGATGCGTGGGAAACCTCGGCCTTTTCCCAAGACCACCTCTCTTCATCACCCCCAGCATTTCTGCTCTTCTCCCTCACAGTAACATCCAGATTACCGCACACTTTACTGTCTCCAAGCTCTGTCTTGCATATGGGCCTGTCAAATCTCACCAGTTTTTCCTCTAAAACCTGACTTTTTGCCTAGGCCTTCAAGTGAAAAGCTCAGTTGTCCTCAGTTACTGCAGTGCTGCTTGCAGTCTCTAGCCCCCTGCCTCCCAGGTCCTGCTGCCTACCCTTGTTGTTCTCCAGCTTCATATTCCTTCTGTGGCTTCTCTGTCAGGTTTCAGCCTCTCCATGTGGACTCCGTATGTCACCATTTCATGGCTGTCTGCTATCCCCTCACACTTGCCATCTTCATGAGTGGTGTTTAACCACTTACTGACTCTCTGCATCTGCTTGCTCACCTTTATGCCCTTCTCCAAGCCTTCAAAATTTCTTTTCTTGCACTTCAACAATTTTGCTCGACCCTGTTCATACTAGGTAGGATCAGGGGCACACCACCTTGGAGACAGTAAACACCTAATCCCCCTCGAAATGAATACTGATTAACTGTTCACCTAGGAGTTAAGCTGCTGAACATTAAGATATTAGTGTACTAGTGTGCCACCAGGCACCCGCTGTTAGCTCAAGACCAGTATTTAGATTCCCTACACTTCTGATGCCACCTCACCCTGGAAGTCTGTGGAATCTGTCAGTAATGTCCCCGAAGTCTGCATTTGGTAAGAGCCTGAGGAACTTGATATCTAGTTCTCACTTCAGTCCGCTGGCATCCATAAGCAAGCTGTCCCTCCGGCTATCTCTGTCAGGACTTGATCTGGTGTGCTTTCTCTGAAAAGCTGTACGAGAGCAATTGGTGCACGATGCAGGGCTGGTGGAGAAGGTAGAGTGTTGTGGCCAGTGTCTCAGACCAGGAGGTAAATGATGAGATTTAATTTCCTTCGTTTCTTGGAGGATAGGAAACAGCACATAGTCCCTTCACCTCTGAAATCCACTGTTTGTAGAGATGGAGGCAACTATGTAGCTCAAGTTTGTTCAGGGGATCAGCAGAGTCTATGGAATGAAGTTTATGTAATGGTAGGCTAAGCTGTCATGGTGGTAAAAAGCGGGACTATGCTTCCTTTATGTCCGTCTGGTAATCTTCCCATGTAAGACTGAGACTTACATTTGCACTTCATCTAGCTGTCTGGTTATTGCTCTTTGAAATATTAAGGAGCTTCCTTGTCAGACTGGGGTGAATTTTGTCCTAGAATGTGCTCCGGCCTGAAGGGCAGAGCTGTTTGCCCAAGACACTTGAGGTCAAATGGAGAAAATGTTGAACTTCTTTCTCTTTTTTTTTTTTTTTTTTCCCCCCCACATTCTAGTAAAGTGTCCTAATTGGTGGCCTACTGGGCCATGTCATCACCAGCCTGGCTTACTATCTTTTTCTTTTTCTATTTTCTGAAGTGCTTCTTGACAGATATCCCCTATGTTATGTCTTTAGACCAGGAAAGACAGCAAGGTGGTGAGTCCTGTTTTGAGACGGATACCCCTGCTGCAGACAGGTGTGAGAGATCCATGTCCTCAGTCAGTGTTTTCCCATGAACATCCTATGTGGTGTCCCTTCTATGTGGTGTCCCTTAAGGGTGCCGGTACTTGCTGGTGCTCTTCGGAGATGCCCAGCGCCAGCCACCTCCACCCGTTGTCCATGTGCAGCAATGAGGGGATGTGAACTGCCAGCTGAACCGCTCCTGTGCTCAGCACTAACCAGCTCGTATGTTTGCCGCAGACCTTGTGTAGCAGTTCACCATGCCAGCAAAAGAGGGAGGAGGAGAGGAAAAACGGAATAGAGAAAATAAAAAGCAGGACATGGAGATAATGGAAGTGGGGGGAGTACATCTAATACTATAACTCTACCAGACTTAGATTTCTCAAGCTCCTGCTGTGGTCTGCTAAAAATGAGGCTAGTTAGCAGCAGATGTGAATGTAACAACTGACAGAGGAAGGAGAGAACCTGAAAGAAATGCATGAATTAAGTAGATTGTCTTACAATATTTTCATGGGGGGATTAGAAGTAGCAATTTTCAAACTGTGGCCTACTGCTTGCTCATGCCATGTCACTTGGGGCGCTGTGGAAGGGGAGAGAAGTGTTCAGTAAGCAACATGCGTGATGTGTCATCAATCAGAAAAAGGAGAGCACTTGGGGAATGGGTTACTGGAACTGCTGAGGGATGATGGTGTAGCTGGGGGGAAAGATTTAGCTTAGGAGTAGATGCTAATGTTGCAGAAGTGGGGATGGGGATTCATGTTACTAAGATTAAATGGGTTTATGGAAAGGATACTGATGGTTATTTGGAAACCAGAAGCTTAAATGATCAAAGAGTTTAGTAAGCCCTTCTGACTTTGCCTTGCCCTTCCAAAAATACATCATGGTTGTGTGGAAGGTCATCTCCCATCGGTTCTTAGACATTAATCACCCTCTTCAATATAGGTGGCCTATCAGATTGCACAGGCGGGGTAAACACTGGGATATATGATAGCGCATTTGCTGAGCTGCAGAATCTAAAGGTAAGGTCGATATCTGGAAGGCCAAGATATTTGTGAGGGGAGGCAGGATTCATGGTCCCTTCAGCTGCTTGCCCTCAAAGTGGAAGGAGAAAGCACTTCAAATTCCAGAAATCTTCACAAGCTTCAGGCTATAAACAGGCTCTTCCTGTATGAAGCAGTAAGGATCTAACAGTAACCAGGAGATTTCTGCTTTTCCATACAGGCCTAATACTACTGGAATATGTTTTTGTGAGGGGGATGAAGCCCATTGGTCATAGGGGAAAGGAGCACCCAGTGCTACTGGTGTAGATCATCCAAGAAGATAATATCGAAGATACAGTTATGGGGTTAAAGAAGAAATGAAAACCCAGTCAAGCCAGAGCAGAGGGAGGCAGAAAGGGGAAGGCATCAAAACCAAAAATAAAGATGGAAAGAGGAAGAAAATAGTTAGGGAGAGGTGGGAGAAGTATCAACAGTGGTTTGTACAATGGAGAAATGTTCCAGCAGTTTAATACACTCCATAAATTCTATATTTTTTTTCTTCTACTTAGGCTAAGGGCCTCTGCAGGGCCAAGTCCGCAAATGATGGGTCCCCAAGTCCTGCTGCTTTCTTCTAATTCAATGAGAGCAGAATTCATCCCCTGGGTAACTATCCTGAATTTATACTGGGGGGCTGTGGCTTTAGCACGGTCTGGATCCTCTGTATCGGATCTCTGAGTAAGACCGTATTCCCAGAAGTAATGTGAAGGAAGATATGACCAAAGGAATGCATTTGCTATTTTACTTTGTGGATCACAGGGCAAGTGCCACATGCAGTAGTCATGGGCAGTCTGCTTATCTCCACCTCTCTTGCTAGCTTGAATGTGGTGGTACTGCAGCTTGGGTCTCTGAAGCTGTTCTTGGCACGTGGGCTCTTTCTGTTAAAAAAATCTCCACAGGTCTGTCACTGTAGGCCATGGCTATACCTTGGGGTGCAGAGTATGCAGGGTGGTGATGCTTGGAAATACTTGTAAGACACTGCTCTGTATTTCCTGGTCCTAGTCAAGAGACTAAAGCGAAGGTTACTGACAGTTTAATATCCAGTAGCCTATTTCGAGGGCTGGTGTCTCCTGACAGCAATGACTGCTGTTTCACCCTATAGTCAGAAACAGTCCAGTCCCAGTCAGAAACACCAAACCTGAGCAGCCTGGAGTGTGCTAACTTCCTCTCTGGTGTGTGGCCTGACACAGATGGGCAAACTGCTTGGATGATGTGGGAAACCAAAGTGTCCCTTATAGCTAAAGTGAAATCTTCTATGAGGTGGGTTGTTGTCACATTAGTCAGCTATGACAGTGAGGGGAAAGTGCCTCTCCAGGAAGGATCTGTGTAACTTTTACCCGTTGTTTACACTGAGCAAAGCCATTGGACTTCATACCTTCTTGTGCAATGATCCTACAATAAAATGGGAAAGATCAGGCGTTCCTGTAGATACAGACTACTGGGACTCTGAGATGGGAAATCGGCACAGTGAAATGTCAGACCCATGAGCCCTTCTCCTCCCTGGGATGGAATAACCCACTTTTTTTCATCATGAAGGTTACCAGCCAAGGGTGTTGCCTCACCTCATTCATTAGTCAGCCAGTGTCGGTATAATTAGGGGTTAAGTAGTTAATCTTCAAAAATCCCTTGGAAGTCAGAGAATCCATATATTTGCGTACTTGTAATTTGTGTACTGCCCCTGAGGCAACCAGGCATGGGAATGCAATCCCATATTTGTGTATTTAACAACTGTGAAAAGAAGATGTGAGAAGAGGTTTGTATTTACAACAGTATAAAGAAAAGCTTTGACTGTCTAACCTCCTGTTTCACCTTCCCTGTCCCATGCTGTGCATCTTCCTGCTGCCCAGTCCTGCAAAACCAGAAGGCCTGTATTTTAGTGTGCATTGAGACAGGATGAAGTTAACACAGGATGAAGTTAAACACGTGCGTAAGCTTTGCCAGATCAGGGACTCGCACCACAAACACTTTGAGAACAACTTATTCACGTTCCTGTGTTTTTGTGAGGAAATTTTACATTTCCAAAAGACAAGATCCTAGCTGCAGTTTGAGAATTGTAAATCACTTGCTTTTTGACTCAGCCATAGAGGAAAACTGTTTCTTAATTAGGGGCCCACTTGTGGTAGGCCTTACAGAAACCTGTATCAAATGGTAACTTTACCTTAAAGCACCTACAATCAAGTTACACAAGGTAGACTGAGCTAGGTATAGATAGTGCTGGTATAGTGCTTTTAGAGATTTGTAGTTTTGCTGTTTCTTGTGATCCAGACATTAGAACTTTACAGGAAATGTGTCAGTCCTCCAAATGGATGGAGATGTGTAATTGTAAGGGGGAATAAGCATTGCAAAGTTGGTCATTTGTGGCTGTATACTATTGAACTCTACCATCAAGGATCTGAATGACAGCAAAATAGTCATTGATGAGTAGCACTGACTCAAAAATCAGTAAGCTAGCAAAAAAAACCCCAAACCCAACGACATGACTGCAATAGTCTGAATCACTCAGCCAAGCATAACATTAGCTGCTGTAAGTCACACGTCAAAGAATAAGGAATACAGGCTATGCTTATCAGCTGGCAGGTTTTTCTTGGGAAGCAGTGACAGTGAAGGAATGGGGGCTGGAGCGTCTCAGTGGCTGATGACAAAATTCCAGGATGATGCTGTAGCTAGGGGAACTCTTGCAGATTTCGGTAAATAACTTCAAGATGAATAGCTCTAGGAGAGGCTTAGTGCGTGTGTCACAAGTAACACAGTCACTTCCCATGTACTCTATTTAGTGCTTTTGTTGGTGGTTCCTGGATGGGAGAGGTTTCAGGGACAATGCCTGAGGGTACTAAGGAACTGGAAGCGTGCCTTCCAGTGAAAGAGGTCGAAAAGTTGAAGGGAAAAGGGAAAGCTGAAGGCTAACTTTTCTCAGTGCCTGTATATATTTACATGGGGAACAAACTTTCTATGGTCTAGCAGACTGAAGGATAATAAGACCCAAAAACTGGAATTTGAAACACCGGGGGGGGGAAATGTCATGTGAAAAAGAGCACTATTTTTTAACATTGTCATTGACACTAGAAAAACTCACTGGGGTTTGTGAAGGATCCTCCATAGGAGGCTTTTAAATTGTGGCTGGATTCTTGTCAGAAAGCAGACCCTTGCAGAGATGGGAAGGATTTCTGCCAAGCCTTCTGACCCAAGTTTTCGAAGGTGTGGGTCTAGATGAACACAGCAGTTCTTTCTGGCATTACAGTTGGAGGTTGGCTCACTGTTGGCAGCTGTGGGGTTCAGAGTTGAAACCTCATGGCAGGAGCAGAAGCCATCTCATCTCAACACAAATCATTACTCCTTTTCACCGTGCCCTGTGCAAACAGCCTGCAAATAGCTAAACCTCATTACTATTGCTCCAGTAAGCAGCATTGCTTCCCCTTCATTCCTGTTTCCCATGTAACCATCTACTGCGTTCCCATTCCATGTTGGCAGCTGCCTCCACTGCTGAAAGACCACTGAGGATTGTGGGGGTGAGCACCAAGATTTCAAAGAAGAGCTGCCACCAGTCCCTCATCCCAGAGCGTGGTTCCACGGTCTGTGGCGGCACCCATAGGTCTGGGTGTAGAGGGTGGGAGAAACCAGTGTCCCCAGCGGGAGCAACCAGGCACTGTCTTTGCTGGGAGAAGAGGGCATAGGCTAGGTGCAGGCTTCTCACATGAACTCAGTGTGTTTGCTTCACATTTTTATTGGATTAGGCTGCAGTGATATCCCAAAGTAAATGAGGCTTCATTAGTGTCCACTGAGGTGCCCAGTGATAAGAGGTATTAATCTTCATTTATCAGTGTAGCTTTAATTTTCCTCTGGCTAAGCCAATGTATTCTTTTGCATACCATCATCTATAGCTTTTTCATATATTTCAAACTTTAAACAAATGATTATTCTCCTATATTTCTGAGCCAAACAAGAATGAGTTCCTTCCCTCCCCACCATGGACATTTTAAAATTTTTTGTGGGAAAATCTATATTCCCATGATGCCAGCATTTTGCTTCATTTTATTGCCTTATTCCCCACAGACTTAAACTTTGTCAGGGGCCACAAGCGTGCATGTGGAAGAGTCGGTGGTGCAACGTACCATTAGAAACTTTTGAGAACAGCGCTGGAAAGATGAGCGCTGATGCAGATGGAGGTTGGGGCAATATTAATACGTGCCAGCAGAGGCTTTGAGCCTTCGCGCACAGCCGGTGTGAGCAGGTACTTGCTGTAACAGTACTTCCTAGGAAACACAATGGAGCCAGCCCTACCCCAACACGGTGGAAGAAAGCCAGGCAGGGCAGCGTGTCCTCTGCGGCACAGGAGGGCCGGCTGGGTGGAGCGTGGCGAGGGGCTGTGGATGTGATCACTGAGGCCGCGCGGGGTGGGAAGCTTTTCCTCTTGTGACTTCACCTGGATTGTGTGCCAACCTCAGCACACAATGTTATCACTGCAAGCCAGCTCACGGTCAGGATGGCTGTGCTCACACAGTCAGGCCCTGGGAGACTTTCTCCAGTCCTTACAGCTTTTGGCTTTGATGGCTCTCACCAGAAACATGACATGACCCTATTCCCTGGGTTTGTTTCCAATGGTACCAGGCCTGCCTCTGCTCATGAATGACATGTGCCACTGAGGCAGATAACTAGTCACGGAGAGTACAAGTGAAGGTTTTTTTCAGGAACTGAAGCACGGACCTCTGCTCTACCCCACCCCTCTGGCAATCTGTACTGCTCTTGGCTGTTTCCTTATCTGGAGTTTATTGCTGTGCAAAACAGCTGAGTTTAAACACTCAAAAGGAACAGTTGGTCCCTGCTGCATGAAGGCTTTGCTGCTCAGATAGAAACCCTTCCCAAGAAGCCCATTCCTCTTTCTGTGACACACACAGAGTTGTTGAAACCATGCGTACTCTTGGATAAATGTAGCTCTTTGAGGCTCAGACCCAGTCTGTGGCAGCGGTTTCCACAGCTCAGGCATGTATGGTCTGTGACCAACCTTTTTTACTTTTGTCACTGTTAAATATCTTGCCTAAAAGGGAGAGTTGAGCCTGGATCATGAGAAGCACTCGGCATTTTCACAAATCACCTTCCACTGCAGCCTACGGTTTTATCTTCTCTTGAAGGGACACCAGCTAGATTAAATGCTGCCTCCAGAAGTCCCAGCCTGAGCCAACTCTCCTCCCTGCACTAGCAGAAAGCCTGCATTAGTTATTATGTTCTGTTGTTCCGTGAATATGACTTTTGTTGCACCTTTCTTGCCTTTTTGTCCAGGCATCCTTTGTTGAGAAGGTCAGAAATCAATACCCTTTCCTTAATCCCTTGACAGCCTTTGCTTTTCCCAGGACAGGGAAATGTTTTTCTAGATGTTTTCTAGAAGAGTTCCAAGTTTTCCATGCTTTGGCAGGATAGGCAATGCATCCAAAGAGTGTAACAGCACTGGACTAGTTTGCAGGAAATGAAGTGGTTCCAACCTTTGACATCTGCAATTCATCAGTGACTAAAGGCTTTGCCTTCAGGGAGACCTGTTAATGCACGTGTCAATTTCCAGCAAAATTAAAATCTACTGGCAAGACAGTCATGTGGCTTTCGACAGGCATGATAATGTATACAGCAAACAGCATCCAAGGGAATTTGCAGAAGGCTCTGTGTTTTTGGGAGGGTCTGTGTTGGGGTACGTGATTGGTGGCTGGTTGCACATAAGCCTTTGTAGGTTCATTGACAGCTCACCAGGACTGGCGTTTGTACTGCAATAAGTAGAGCTGAAAGAGTAGAGTAATAAACAGGAGGTTGCTGGCACCCTCATGCTGGACATACGAGTCTGCTATAGGCAGCTCAGGTGCTGATGCGTTATACACTTTGATAGGAATGCACCCAGGTGCTTTGTGGGGCATCAGCTCTATTAAGCTTGAAGGAGGCAGGATCTACATTCAAGTCGTCTGTGAGCTGCCCTTTGGCACACACAGGTTGTGCTCTGGCCCTTATGGCTTTCTTTTCTGCTGAATGTTCTTTGCTATTCTCATTCTGCATTGTAGTAACTCTAGTCTTCTCATTTCCCATTTGCTTCTCACATGGTCTTGCCTGTGTCCTTCAAACTGCTTCCCTTATATGGATAGCAAAGATGGGTGCTATCTTTCCAGGGCTGAGAGAGGAGACGTTGCTCACGGATGGCACCAGCTTTCCAAATAAACGAGCAAGAATCCCCAGGATGATGCTGTACACCACCGCTCGTGACGCTGCTTTCTTGGCTACCTCACAGATAAAAAATTATTTTTGGGAGCCGGACTAGAGCAGATTTAAATTACATACTAGCAGCATATGTGTAGAACTGAGATCTTATATGATCAGCACAAGGTGAGAAGACAGTCCTGGGAGGTACCTTCTTCATTCAAGCTGGCAGGTAGTCATTAAAGCAAGCTGACTTTTGAAAGAGAAAATAAGCGTGTTTTTTCTAGTTTGTTGAGTTAGGGGTCATGTAGAAGGCATAATAGGGAGATTTTGACAGTAGCGGACTGTCGTGAAAATTGGAGACCAAGCCAGGCAGGACAGAGGTGATACGTGTACACACCTTGCCTCTATACGTACATCCAAGGATCACGTTAACCCTGTCAAGCACAATGTTGCACTGCGAGCTCATATGCAGCTCCTCAGCTACCCTGAGCTCAGAGTCCTCTGCAGTCACTGTTCTGTTTCCCCAGACAAAGTTCCCCATAGCGGAGCTACAGCTGATCGCCTTGTGGATGTGCAATACGTGACCCTCCTTGTGCTAAAGCAAGACCTCTCTGTGTTTGCCAGCTCGCTGTGCCCGTCAGGGGTACTCTAGGTCAACAGGCAACTTTTTTCATGATTCATCCCTCTCCTGGACTTAGTGACATCTGCAAAATGTTTGATGTTTTCTTCCAGGTTATTGACTAAAAATATCATGATGCCAAACACCATCCAGGATCTTGGTACAAACATGCTATAAACAAAACAATTACTTCTAGTTCTCACTTGTATTTTGGGACCAGTCTGATAGGTCATTTATAGTCTAATGACTGCTATCTTATTGTTAATGTCAAGCAAGTTCTTTAATCAAATTGCCATGTGATAGAAGGGAAACTGCCTTCCAGAATCTTAAGTATATTGTACCAGCTTTGTTATATTTAAGAACGGTATGTGCAATTTCCTCAGAGAAAAGTATTAACACAGTTCAATAGGGTGAATTTTCTATAAACCCATGTTGATTGCCTCTAGTTACATTTCCCTCCTTTTAAGTTCTGTGTTAGCCACTTCATGATTTAGTTCAGGACTGAGATCCTATCACAGGTCTGTAGTTACCTCTGAGTAATTACAGTTATGACATAATTATAAAATAATTATGCGCTTCTACATGGTCTTTAAAAGCTGCCGGACTACAGGTTTTCTTCTTCTCCTCCAGGACTTACCCATTGCACAAAGAAGTACAGAAAAACAACACAAATAGTGCAGAGACAACCTGTTCAGCTTAAAAAAACAAAACAAAACAAAGAAAGCTTCAGTGCAAGGTATCCAGTCCTGCTGATTTAAAATGCCTGATTTCAGTAGGTGGTATTTAATTCCTCTGAGATACTACAAGAATAGACATGTCATCAACAATGCCTTCATCATCTACTTTCTTTTTTCCCAGCGGCAGGATAGAAGTATTTATTGATTTAATTTTTCTTGTCTGCATTATTATTGAATAATCTAACATTTCCATCTGATAACAGATCAATACCATGATTAGGACTCATTTTGATTTTAATTTACTTTAAAAAAAATAGCTTTGTCAGTCTTTTTCCCCTTTCATTTCCATACTAATTTTTTTGTAATTCTTATCTTCTAATTTATATTCCGCTTCTTTCTTACTACTTGTTATATGTGTTTTACTTACTTAAAGTCTCTTCCATTTCCATTTTAAATCTGGTTGTGGTTTTTCAATTACACTATTCTTTCTTTACTGGGGAGTTGTGTATTTCTGGTGCCTAGTGAAAAATTTTTAAGCAGTTCTCAATGATTATTTATATTTTCTTATTTAAATCCTTTCTTTGTGCTGATTTAGCCCAGAATTCTATGCAAGGCTGGGAAACAGGACTTTTAAAAGCATTATGTCTTTCAAAGCATTGCATTACCACTTTGGATCTTCTTCTGCTTTCATATAACAGTGTGGTTAACTGTTATAACAGTTTCATATAACAGTGTGGCTAACAGTGGGGATCGGTAAATCTTCTACAAGCCTCTCATTTCAGCCATCACTTTACCATCTGAATGAGGTGAAATACAGATTTTGTTCATTTTGGATTTAAGATTTGTAAACTCAAGAAGGTGTTTAGAATATTTTAAAATGCCCAAGGCTGTTTTCTGAATCAGCAACATCAGCATGTGTTAAATTAAGCAATAACTTATGTTTATTTTTTCTTTGGTTAGTGCTTGAATAACAAGTGCTGCTGTATTCCCGTGCTGCTCAGTTATCTGTTCCAGACCCAAACTGTCAGTCCAGTTACTAGAACACTGACTCACAAATATTGATATTGTTAACTAGGAAAGTACGATTCAAAATCACAAATGAGCAAGCAGGTAATACCTTTTACCCCACTTTTGCGCTCTCAGCCTTTCTTAGGGCTGTAGCCATTGATTTTAACATTCAGTTGTACAAACCATCTCAGCATCTTTTCCAGTGTCTTGTAGCTATAGTCTCCTGGGCAGGCAAAGCCTTGATGAATATAAAATGGAAAGGGATGCCGCAATTGTATCCCGCTAAAGAGGATGTAGGAGAATGGAATTGACTTCTATATTGTGCTTCTGTAAAGGAGGACACACTTTTGAAAGGAAGAGCCAGGGCTGCAGCTGAATAGACCCAGCACTGGTCGGTGGAGCTGATACACAGCAGTGGGATTAGGAACCCACCAAACTTGCTGCGCCCTGGGCCAAAGCAGGGTGGCCAACAGAAATTAATTAGAGTTCATGTTCTTGCTTCAGGGGCTGGAGAGACACAGGCCATTAAAATACCTGCCTGTATTTTACTGAGGGACTAGCTGTACTAATATCTGCATTTGTCATGATGGTGTTTATCGACCAGACAAGAATGGGGCCTTGTAGTGCAGGACATGTGGAAGAGTAATCAACAGTTGCTATGCCAAGGTGGGACTTGCCATAGAAGTAGCTGCTGAAGGTTTTGCTGGGTCTGGCCCAGAACAGGAGACCCCCAGAGAGTTTTAATGCTTCTCTTACAAGGATAACGCTTTCAACCATATTGCTGTTAAGAATATCGTGTTCACTGAGTAGTAACAGGACTCCAGGGGATTGAAATTTGTTGGAAATAACGAAGAAAAAAAACCCCAGGTCTCTCCAAACTGGAAGCCCTTCAGCCCTATGACCTATGTTTTTTGGCAGGTCTGTACAGAGATAATCCCTGCCTCCCTCCACCTGGCTGTTTATTAGTTTGAGGCCAGGTTGTCTCAGGGAATCCTGAAGACCTTTGGATGGATGATTTATCTATGGACGGGTTATCTTCTTTATCAGGAAAAGAGAACAACTGGCTCAACAGCTTCCAAGTTCAATAACCTCCTTTTCTTAATAAATTGCTAAGGCTTGAGAGGCTTCCGTTCCTTGCTGGCATCTTTACACTGTGCCCAAAGAAACAATCGTATCAGGCTCAGGAAGGCAAATGACTGAAAGGGCAGGGAAACAGGAACTGTCCCCACGGATGTCCTCCCCAGAGAGGCTGGGAACATGCTCTGCTGTGGGAAATGGGAAGCTGAGGTTAGCCAAAGTGCACGGCAGGTATGCGCATCTCTTGGGACTAGAAGAAGAGAGATAATGGCCTGTTTTGCCATCCATATTGCTCCTCTGTCCTCCTTCCAAGATCTCCTGGGCCACCTCCACACCTCATGCACACTGGACCTCCATTGCATCGTTCCACAGTGTGGAAATGAAGGCTGGGAGATAAAGGTAGAGAGTGGGTGGTGACAACGCTCCTGAGAGCCCTGAGCCTACCACTCAGCAAGGCAAGCTTTAGTGGTGTTAGAAGAGCCCAAAAGAAGGGACAAGAGAGTAGGGAATGAGCCCCCAGCAGAAACTGGAATGCAACAAACCTCACAGACAGTGAGGTAATGTGGGATGTTTCCAGACATGCCCACTTGCTCAGGTCTTTCAGAAGCTTTGTCCTTTCCAGCTCCTTGTGCATGAGGATGTTAAGAGATTGTACAAAAGTCTTGATAAAACGAACAAATGGAGATCCCCTCAAGGGGCTGGGAGATATTATTAGTCCCTCTTTTACTGGCAGGCCTGGAGCAATTAATTATTACCAGAAGTATTATCAGGTGCTTGTCACTGCATTCCCTGGATCCACTTGACATAGTCCAGATTGGCTGTAAGCAATGTGTTCCCTAACTGGTCTGATACCTCACATCTCCCTATAGCAGTTAATCCATTTCTGTGAGGAGTATCTCAACAGTGTCAGAAGAGCCATAATCTAGAATATATGCAGAGAGAAATTTGAGTCCATGGACCACCGAAGTATGCGGCTTGCCTGTATTCTCAGATCTTCTCAATGATGTCCTCCAGCTGATGTGCTTCCCTTCCATGTCTGATCAGGTGGTAGGTTCTAGGCAGGAGACAGAGAAAGGCCACAGGTACAAGGAGGGTAAATGGGGACCTAGGAGAGGAATTTTGTATGTGATATCTCCATAACACACGTGCTACACCTTGCCTACAAGCTCTGGGCCCTTTCCCAGTGCACCTCTTCAGAAATAGCATCTGTACTGGAATTTCTAACCAGGACGCTGTTGTAAAGGTCTGTGTTTCTAGGAGCAACCTGATCAAGTTTTAAGTAAAATCATGCCGATCCATGAAATCACATGTCTAAAAAAGTATTCTTCTCTTCCTAGTCCTGTTGGTGCTATGGTGCTGCAGCAGCAGCAGCACATACTCTTGACATGTGCGAGTTCATCCCCTTTACCTTGCATGTTCTTTGTAAGTTTAGTGCAATTTTTATTATTAACCATGCTGTTATTAAAGGGAGGATCGTGGAGGTCAGCTGGGTATACATGAGAAATATTTGCTGGACAAGGGATGCAGATTCGAGTGAAAATACAGATTATACTAGCGAAAAGACTGCTTTGTCAACAAAGTTTACGCTGATTCTATGGGTAAAATCAATGACATAAAAGCGACCTTCGTGTCAGTTTAAGTCCATCTATTTAACCACTGCGTGTAAGTACTATTAAAAATCATATTCACAATTGGCATTGCTGGATCACCACAACTTTCCTCTGTTTGCTTTGCCTTTGTTTTGTATCTTGCGGAAGAAGTTCAAGAAGCGCAGGAGGAGGGAGGAGAAAGGGAAGTTTTAGACACAGCTTAACAGGCACGCCGTGCCTTCTCCTTTCTCTCTCTCAACATTCCTCGGCCTCCCCTGGTGCCGTACGGTGCATGGATGAGAAAATACCGCCCGCTAGTGGTTTAGGAGCCCGAGGGACCGCTTGGCAGAGGCTGCTCCCTGGCTCTGCTGTGCTGATGCTGCTGCAGCGGTTGTAGTGGGACTGGCTGGGTGGGTGGGTGACTCTTATTCCTCCTGCCCTCGGACAAAATCAGCATCTCCGGAAAAGGTCAGCGCTGAACCGAGTGAGAAAAAGGGGTTCTTGCTGGAAGTGCCGTGGGTCGCTCGCGTCCTGTTTTTTATGTTTAGCGCCTGTGTCCGGGTGAAACGCTATAAATAAGCTACAGCATTTAATCTTACAGTTACTACAGTAAGAGAACAAGTTGGTTGAAATTTGGTTATGGTGAGCAAACACCTCTAAGTCCACAGCACATTCAGAGCCATCACTGAAGTCGAAGGACAAAGCAGTGAAGGTCCTGAAGCTTCCCTGAGGACAGTTCTCCTTGCAGGGTGATGTGGAGATACCTCTGGTAGCCTGGGGTGAGCTAGCACCAGCATGGGAAGCAGCGTAGCACCACTGTGCTCCATGCCACCCCAGCTAATTAGCCCCACTCCAGAGGAGACCATTAACTCAAGTGGGATGCTTTGCTGACCCAGCCAACTTGCACCCAGACCCGAGTTGGTATCTCCCCAGCTCAGCATTGCACTGGGTGGTGTAAACAACTCAGGATGTCCAGGCTGAGTTTTCAGGGTTGGTGGTATGATACCTTTTTTTTTTTAAACTGAAAATATTTCTCTGAGATTTCATTAGGTCTTTGGCTGTACATAAAACTGTAGATCCAAAGACCTCAGAAAGCCTCTGTCTCCCTGTGATTGTTTTCCTGCTTCTGAGGTAAGATCATCCTTAACAGATGTTTGTTTACCTCTTCATAAAAACCTCCTGTGATTCTACAGCCTCCCCAAGCAGTGCGCTGCAGTGCTTTGCTATTCTTACCATTGCAAAGTGTTTTTCTAATGTTTAGCTATATCATTTTTATTGCAAATTAAGCTGATTATTTCTTCTTCTGCTTCTGGTGAATGTAGAGGACAATTGCTTAGTCTCTCCCCCCATTATAACAAATGTTTATGTGCTGGAAGGCTGTTATCATGCCTCCCCTCCTGTTGTTCTTTTCCTAGAGAAAACAAACTCAGTTATTTTCTCCATTCCTTATAAGTCATGTTTTTTCGCATCTCTTATCATTTTGTTGTTCTTTTTTGGACTCTCTCCAATTTGTCTACATCTCCTGTAAAATGTAGTGCCTGGAAACCGGACACACTGTTCCTGCTGGGAGCCCAGCACGGTCTAGTAAATGCACAAAATAATTGCTTCCTTTGCTTTATACACAAAACTCCCCTTAAAGCACCTCGGAATGAGATTTGCCTTTTTCTGTGGGAAGCAGACTCATACTCAGCCCCACCCCAGCTCTTTCTTTGCTGCACTGCTGCTGAAACGGTCTAATTTGATCTAATTTGGACCAGGACGTTTGGTGGCTGTGGAGTCACCTTTCCTGAATCACACCTTGCTGCAGTCACCTCTGCAGAGGGCAGCCCACCTCTCCAGTGTCTCATGTTCCTCCCAAATTTGGATTGCCCCAGGCCCCCTGCCTTCAGGAGGGACTGCTGCCCCCCCAGCCCAGCTGTCATTCTTTTGGTTTTGTCCTCTAGTCTGTTGTCCAAAACATGCAAGGAAATACTGAGCAGCCCTGGAGGCAGAACTTCAGGGATATGGTCCTCCCAGCTGGAAAAGTGAAGCCCTGATAATTACCCTTGATTATGGTACTTCAACCTGTTTAGCCTCTGCATAGTGACTTTGCTTGCTGCTCTGGGAGCCTGCCATCTAGATATTTTCTAAATGCTCACTAAAGTCAAGGTATTTTATATCTACCAGTTCCTCCTCATCTACCAGGTCTGTTAGTCAAAGAAGGAAATTAGCCTGGTTTGACAGGATTTATTCTTCAAAATTCCCTGCTGGTTGTTTCTTATCACCTTATTGTCCTTTAGCTACTTATAAATTGATTGTTTCGTAATTGGTTCCAGTATCTCTCTAGGTATCACAGTTAGGCTGACTGGCCTGTAATTCCCCAGGTCCTCTTATAACAGTAATTTTCAGAGAAGAACTGCATTTAAGTTAAATAGATATTGAAAGACATTCCACTTTTGCCCTGCTTATCTTTATTCATTGTCTAGTTTCGTTCCATCCCTTAAATTAAAACCTCATTTCCCGTAAGTATTTATCCTCCACTTGAGGCTCAGCACAAACCAACTCTGCCTTCACCTCTCCTCCTGTGCTCTTGCCGAAACCTTCCTGTTACTTACAGAACTTCACCAATTTCCCCCTCCTTGATGCTTGATGTCTTTCTCCCTCTTTTCTTTATGGTTTATTTGCAGCTCCCTAGCAAAATATATTCCCCAGCAATTTATATCCCCCAGTGCCTGGAGGGCTCTGAAGAGAGTCCTGGAAAAATCTCAGAGCTCTGCCCTTAAGATGCGGACAGTGACATTTACCGGTCTTGCAGGGACATGGCAAGCTCTGCCTCAAGATTTGCCCAGGGCTGGCTACATTTAAATGATTTCTGAGACCAGTAGGTGGCAGAGAGAAGATGAAATCTGGGAGATTCTGGTCCTAGTGATCAGACAGATAGACTGCTTTGGCTCTCAGGTGGACAAAGAGACGTGTTACTGGAAAGCAGGTGTCCGCTAAGTTGGGTAGTCTCTAGCAAACAAGAGCGTTGGGTAAAGCTCCCAGTTTCTTGTAGGGAGGCTGAATATATCTAGCGTTCAGCTTCAGCTATGAGCGAAAGGTTTGTGTGTTCAGCAGAAGAACAGGAAACATGCCACTTTCTAGCTAAGCAGATCGGGAGAAGATAACTTTGTTTGAGGGAGAGGTATCGCTATCCAGGGTTGTGTGCTATATAATTGCACAATCTGCTATCATGCATGAACAGAGCTGTTCAATAGCATGGCCCTGCCTTGTCCTGACATCATGTCTGTGTTGGAAATCCGTTTGGAATGAAAAATCCCACATTCCCCAAGTGACCTCGTAGTCTCTAAGCAAAAGGCTGAGTTGCAGTGGAGACTTCACAGTCTCGGTGCCAGAGATGGAACCTCAGTCACCAGCCTCAAAGCAGCTAAGGGATGGGAAGTCAGCAATGAAGCAAACTTATTTCCAAATAAAATAACATTTTTAACGTGCGATGTCCATGGTTCCTTGAAGGCAAGGGAAGTCCCAAAGGCAAGAAAAAGTCACTGTAAGTGTTACTCTCATTAGCTGCTCCTGTATCTAACATGTTTTTTTAGAGAGGGAAGTACTCAGCACTTTTACAAGTTGCCTAATGAGAGCATGAATGCTGGGCCAGATACACAGGTTGGAAGTGTTGGCCATTATCAGTCTTGCACTGTCAGTGTTGCAGTTCTTTCACAAATTCAGTGAACGTTGCGTACTGTGGGTGAAGTCCAGCCTTCTAGACCTTTGGTTTTATGGTCTCTACTCCTTTCTTTCACATCCATTGCTTTCATATTACAAAGGCAGGCCTGACTTCCAGCATTACCCCTGATGCGTGAGACAATCAAGTCCCCTTCTTGCTCTTCTCCTGGTATGCCCTCTCCTCTTCACCCCACCTTAACCAACCACTTCATTGTGTAGCCCCAGTACAAGAGGAATTCCTCATTGGCCACCTTCATTTAGGCCATTTCTGTGGCCATTTTCTTCAGTGGTAGGAGGCCCTAGTGAACTGGAGAATCTGGCCCAGATCTCAGTGGTGCCTTTTTATAAGGCATCCACTTGAAGGGACTGTGTGGTTTTCCCCCAAACCAGAAATGTCCAGCAAACCCAGCATGCCCCATGTTAAAGGTTCTGCACCCTGGTGACAGCAAAGAAAGTCACTGTGATCATTCAGATGAAGGTAACATATACCTAATGATCAGTGACTTAAATATAACTTCTGCAACTTGCCAGACAGTTTTTGATATTTGGATACTGTTTGCAAATGGCAGATAGAAGGTTAATGGGAAATGTCTCTGACAGTAGCTGGATGTAATTTGAAGATGGACTACAGCCATGTAGTTACATACCAGATTTGGGTTTTGGCTCGTTATATGAGAAAGTGAAGGCCCAGAAAGGGATATGCGCATTCAGCCAGAGCTGAGTTTTCCAAAAAGACAGTTTCAGTCTGAAAAGGGATGGGCAGTTTAAGAGCGGAACCATCTGGCCTCTGTGATGCACCAGCTTGCAGGCACTCTTTATTAGCTGCTGGTGGTGTCGTTCAGTACTCTCTCTCTCTCTCACTGCTTCCCAGAGAGGGGATGACGGTGGCAGTGATGACCAGTCACTTATGTATTAATCCTCGTTCATCTCAGTAGCATATAGCAAAACAAAGCAACAAAGGTATTCCTTACCCTTCCTTACTGTCCTTACCCTTTTTGTTGGTCAAACTGTACCTTTTCTTGTTCACTTTATGTTCTTGGGACTTGTGTCTTCTCCTCTGTGTGTCCTCTCTCCAGGATGACTATTCCCGTGCTTTTTGTAGCACAGGTTGAAAAATGTCATGTGTAGACCTCTACTACTTCTCTATTAAGAGAGTGATTTATTAAGGTGTTCAGAATATGACCTTCATTCCAACTGCATGCATAGCGATTGATTTTTCTTTTGTGTCTCCAAATTGGTCCCTCTTGCAAAACGTGATTCTTTTCCATCTCTCATATTTCCTTTACCTCTTTGAAAATCCAGTGTGAGAAACATCATCTCTGCCTCCAGGTGTTCTTTGGACTTTGGGGCTACGCAACTCAGCTTAAAAGCTGTTTGGGAAGACAGCTGCTGAAACGAGGCTCTGAACTTACGTGGGCAAAAATGCCCAGGAACACTGAAGAGAGGCCTGAAACCATTGGTTTGAAGATATAAAATTTTGTGGCCCTCATAATATCTCATTCAAACGACAGCTTTTCTAGAGACAGAGCGTCTCCCAATGCCATTCTGGGGAATTAAATTCAGTGTTGAGTCTGCATAAAGAGAGAGGAGAGCTACTTGCTGCTTCATCACTTTACGAGCCTGGCATCTGTATCATTGCTTAGCAGGTCTTGCTTCCAGTAATCCTCTTTTTCTTCAGAGCTGAGCACCCAGAGCACATTCTGAGCAATTCATACAGAGAGAGTACAAAAATAACACCTTGGAATAAAGTTATATCCTTTGGCTCATAATCAAAACTTGCAGGGCAGTTGGTTGTACTTGTGGATGCATTACTGAGCCTGCGATTCTTCTCTTCCACAGGCTCTCTGGCATTTTTGCAGATGACTGGGGGTAGGCGAGTGCCCCTGGGGTAATGTTCCTGTTTGCTGGGCTGCTGGAATTCGGCTACGATCCTTAACAAAACAGTTTGTTTTAGACATTTTTGATGTATGTGCAAGATGCACTTGGGGGAAAAATCAAGCAAAACTAAGACACTGAAAGGCGAGGTTGCAAAATTGGTATTTCTCAGCTCTGATTAATATTGACTGGTGATCTCATTTTCCCATACTGCCTCTTTTTCCCAGTAAAAGATGTTAGAGAGCACTCCAAATTCTGCCATTATCAGAGATGTTGGCACTGCCTTTCTGCCTGCCACACCACGAAACCTAAAGACCAGCGAGTGAGGGCACGCACAGAGCTGTGCTGAACCACAGCAGAATTGCAGAGATGCTTCGGTCCCTGCTTAACTGTGCAAACTCCCATTTGTGCATGTATTAGTTTTGCACTGCCTGTTGCCTGTTCCTCTCCCCCCTCTGCTTTTTCATGTTCAGTGGATTCTCCTCTGTGTGTCTCTGCCTCTCTTTCTCTATTTTTTTCTGTCCCTATTGTTCCCCACGTCACTAACTGTCACTCACTTCATAAAGCCGTCTGGCTCGGAGCTTAAATATTGCAGGGCAACTAAAACCCACCATCAGAGCCAATTCAGTCATATCTGCTCAGTCGTGCGACAAGATTGGGACTTTTAGGTAGGGGAGAAGAGAGACAAAAGTTCACTCTTCCCTGCAGAGTGCCAAGAGAGGAGGGGGACACATTTCTTCGGTGGAGCCTTTCGCAGCGGCAAGTTGCTTGCTCAACATCCTTAACCTATGCGGTCTTTTTCACTGGTCGTGTGCTCAGGTGGAAACATCTGGAAGCGCAGGGAGGGGGTTTGCAATAAGCCCACGTGAGTTAAGAACAAGAGTCTGTTGGCTCTGAGTGGGCTTAGGTAGTCTCCTACTCTTTCCTCAGGACAGGCAATTTAAGGGAAAAGGTGACTGACTTTTTTGGAGACTTGAGGGGCTAACTGCTTACAGGTGGAATCCTAGACATTCGAATTGGTTGTACCAATCATCTTCAGTCCACCCGAAATTGTTCCTTGCAGCTGAACCTCAAACCACTTCACCTGCAGAAAATAGAGAGGATGGTCACGCCAGATTTTTGAAAAACGTGACTAGTTCGGAAGTGATCTCAGGAAGAGCTTAGCCAAATGTAGCAAGCTGCAAGTGAGACATTTGACGGGAGTTAGGAAACATTTTTCCTTCTCTTGTACAGTGAGTTTTCCATATGATAAGGTTTATCACATTTAGAATATCGCTCTTGTGTGCTGCAGTGCAAACATTCAAATGGTAGCTGCGGATATCAGCATGACTCACAAAGAAAGAAAGGGACGGAGTTATCTGCGGTGCCTGGGGGACAATGAAGTTTATATTGTGTGTAGTCGTGTTTTTTACAGAGTTGCACGTGATTGGTAACTGTTGGGTGTACTTTGCTCTGTGAATTTGCAGAAAGAGAATGTTTAAATCAGTTTAGATAATGTATGTAAACAGCATAATCTTCTGCTAGACCTGTTAATGTAAGTGCTGACATTAACACACTCTTTTACACAACTTTAATGACTGAGAAAGCAGCAATTTTCTTTGGTGTTTAAATTATATGTTTGCCGCTTACGCATGCAAGGTGTTTGTGCAAGCTGAAGGACTACGTTCTGTTCTTCGTTCTCTAACAAGGGTGCCTGGGGTTAAAATTTTACAAGGTTTGAAGGCAAGGAAAATGAGTCCATCTTCTTTCTGAAAAGTGACATCAGAAGGATTTTTTTGGTTTAAAATTTTTGAAATTCCCCAGAGCCATAGAACTCTCAATATTTGGTGTGTTTGTCTATGTGTGAATACGTACACACAGCAGTTGAGTTGAAACAGACTGGTACGCCTTGGTGTGTCATAACATATGGCACTACAAATATATCCCAGTGGTATCTGAAGGAGGAGGGACGTTTAGATACTCAGATTTCCATGCTGTTGACTGTACCTTCTTTTTCCCAGCCCTTGTGTATGCGTGTCTGCATTTAGGAAACTATAGATGGAGGTAGTATCTAAGAGATGAACTTCTAGATCCCTGTGAACAGCTATTTTATGAATAATGTTCCCTGTTTCACTTGTCATGGTCTGTAAGTTGGTCTTTCTGGATCACTGTAATATTCTGTGTTCCTCAGAGACTTCAGACTGCTGTAATGTGTAAAACCAGCCCACCCCAAACAAGTTTTGTCTTTATTTCCCTCATTCATAGATTTTTCCTTGCCTAACATTATGTAGTGGGAAGTTTAGGATACCCAGGATGAAGTCTTGGCCTAGGAATAATTTCTTATCATGCAAAAATAATGACATATGTAATGTTTGACTTGAATTACTTCAAATCAGCAATAGGATATCTGTAGGCGGCTTCCAGCTCTGTGTTAGCCTGAGATAGCAGCACTGACATTTTAGAGAGAAAAAATAGTATTTTAGGTCCCAGTTGTAGACATTTCTGTTTCTCTCCAGCTTGGTTCCAATGTCAGTGTGGCAACTGACTTCAGAAGGATAACCCCAGTAACACCAAATAATTATATTGTAGATAATGCTTACTATATAGCAAAACTAGTATGGTAGTTATTAAGCGTATACGGTATTACTAGCATAGTAATGGTGGTGTTATCGCTATTCTTACCTTACAGTGATTTCTAATGTAGAATTAATAATTGCAACCTATAGAGAACTCAGGTTTGTGTAAGTGCAAGATGGGCACCAGTTTGAGATCTGTTTGATCCATGTGTGGTTCTGCTGCAGAACGGCTTGGGTGCTTGAAATCTTCTCTCTGTCTTCTAACTGCTGCAGCTGCATGCCGATAAATCTGTTCTCCTGTACTGCTGGCGAGTGTTTGTACGTGTACAAAATCCAAGCAGGCTCATGCAAGGGAGCCTACAAGGCACCACAGAAGACTCTTAGCTGGAAAAGGAGTTAAATATACTCCCCAGCTGAAAAGTAATTGCCCATTTAGAGCCAGGGAAGACAGAATTTAGCAAGCAGTTTGCTCTGTCTTCCCAGCCTTTCTTCTGCTAATAAATCATTGTGATCAGGCAAGTAAGCAAGCAAGCAACCAACCTTCTTTCTGTTCTCAAAGCATGTTAGGGAAATACTAGTTGAAAGCAAGAACAGGCACCAGTGGGAAAACCTGAAATCTTTTAAATTTAGCGTAATTTGTGGTCATTCTCTTTCTTTTTTCTTTCCTTAGACAGTAAGAAATGGGTGACTGGAGTTTCTTGGGGAACATTTTAGAGCAGGTGAATGAGCAGTCCACTGTCATCGGGAGAGTTTGGCTCACAGTGCTCTTCATTTTCCGCATCTTGATCCTGGGAACAGCTGCCGAGCTAGTGTGGGGAGACGAACAGTCAGACTTTGTGTGCAACACCCAGCAACCTGGTTGCGAGAACGTCTGCTATGATGAGGCCTTCCCCATCTCCCACATCCGGCTCTGGGTCCTGCAGATCATTTTTGTATCCACACCTTCACTAATGTACTTCGGGCATGCGGTGCACCATGTCCGCATGGAGGAGAAGAGGAGAGAGAGAGAGGAAGCTGAGAAGCGCCAGCAAGCTGAGGTGGATGAAGAGAAGCTGCCCCTGGCTCCAAATCAAAATAAAGGCAACAACCCTGACGGGACCAAGAAGTTTCGCCTGGAGGGTACCCTCCTGAGAACCTACATCTTCCACATCATTTTCAAAACCCTCTTTGAGGTGGGATTCATAGTAGGTCAGTATTTCTTGTATGGCTTCCGAATTCTCCCTCTTTACCGCTGTGGGCGGTGGCCCTGTCCCAATCTTGTGGACTGTTTTGTCTCCAGGCCCACGGAGAAGACCATCTTTATTATGTTCATGCTGGTGGTGGCTTCCGTGTCCCTCTTCCTCAACCTGGTGGAGATCAGTCACTTGATCCTGAAAAGGATCCGGAGGGCTCTGAGAAGACCAGCAGAGGAACAGCTCGGGGAGATCCCAGAGAAGCCCCTCCATGCCATCGCAGTCACCTCCATCCCGAAGGCCAAAGGCTACAAGCTGCTGGAAGAAGAGAAGCCAGTGTCCCACTATTTCCCTCTCACAGAAGTAGGGGTTGAGCCCAGTCCCCTTCCATCAGCCTTCAATGAGTTTGAGGAGAAGATTGGGATGGGACCATTGGAAGATCTCTCCAGGGCATTCGATGAGAGGTTACCATCATATGCACCAGCGAAGGAACCGGAAGAGGAGAAGGTAAGAGCAGAGGGGGAGGAGGAACAAGAAGAGGAGCAGCCGGGACCTCAGGAAGAGCCAGGGGTGAAGAAAGTAGAGGAGGTGGTGAGCGATGAAGTGGAAGGGCCTTCAGCACCTGCTGAACTTGCCACTGATATGAGACCCCTCAGCAGGCTAAGTAAAGCCAGCAGCCGGGCCAGGTCAGACGATTTGACTGTATGAAGGTGCAGGATACGGGGAGCACATGAAAAGGAAAAAGTTGAAGAGAAAAGGAGAGATGAAGAAAGAATCAAAAGATATTTTTAAGTAAAGTGCTAACTTGGCCATTTGAATATTATTTCCTCTTGAGATGCTCAACTGGAAAGGTACTATCATGGTAACTGTGCCTTATTTGCCCTGTATGTCCATTTGAAAAGGAACATTTTCCCTGTTTCCACATGCCAGCTCACTCCTTACAGTAATATTTACACAATACACATACCTGATGTATTTTAAAACCTAACGTGGCAGTGAAACCCAAATGTCACCACTGTGAACGTATTTACTGGAAGCTTTGTGTTCCACATTTCTCTAGGAACATGGGGAGGATCTGTCCCTTCAGCCAGCGAGGGGGAAGACTGATCAACAACTGTATCTAGTATTTCTTTTTTTGTTTAAACCTGTGGCAGCTGAGCAGATGTCCCCTTTGCTCTTGGCATGGAATTGCAGTTATTTAATTCACAAAGTGAATTCTGTGCTTAGCATCACCACACTAAAATAGTAAGCACTATTTCCCTTCTCTTTTCAGAAAATGAAGGCCAAAAAGTCCCCAGTTTCTCTGTGAATGCAAATCTGACTTAGGTAAAAATATTTTCCCTTTGTCAAAAATATTTCTTTTTATCAAGTGACATTGACAGTGGGCAAGGTTAATGGTAGCTCTCTGCTAGGGTTTAATAGATGCCCACAGATGGATTATTTGTTCCCAAGAGGATCATCCAGCCCTAAGCCTATTTCAGAGCACTGGGAAGAAAAAATTCAAGTGATATTTTTTACTTGTAGTCTTATGACTTAAAGATTTGAAACTTGATTTAGCAAAGCAAGCGTGGGAAGGCTTCAGTGAAAGGAGGAAACAGCTACAACCCCCAGAGCATGAAACCAAATATACACCTTCATGGCACGATCCTGACATGTGCTCAGTTCCTGGAGCTCCCAGACTTACAGGCACTCAGCAAATCTCAGGTACAGGGTCCTGAAGGCACCTGTGAACCTAAACCAGGGGTCTGGGTAACTATGTGACTATTTAAACCTCTAAATACAAGACTGGTTGTTCAAGATTGAAAAGTCTGATGTGATAATAGCCTTTCGACATCCTTTGTTTTTAATTTGACAGATGGGAGCCATCCAGTGGTCTACTTCCCTAATAAATGCCAAAGTCTCAAGTAAAACAAGGCCTTTCAAAAGACGATTTAGACCTTTTGTGCCAACAGGTCTGTACGGAACTCTTAGAGCCTCAGCAATCTTTTTTGTTACACAAGGCAGAAAAGCATGTGCTTGCAAACGTTTAAATGTCTGTGGATTTCTAATTTTAGGACTACAGCAGCACCTTTTGGCTGGGACAGTGCAGCAATGCGTTCAAAGGCTTCAGGTTAACAGCTATGTCCCCCCAAAGCTGAGCCTCATGCCAGAAAAGTGCAGGTATGCACTCTCATCTGCTCAGCTCTGCAAACCTCAGACCACGCCAGCTCAGCAAATTCTTTCTGCTGGGCTGCAGCCCATCCCATTGTTCCCAGGGCAGGCTCTAATCCAGGTCAGGGGAAAAAAGGCCTTTGGCATAATGCATAAAACTCTCATACCATTTTTTCGCTAGAAAAGACCCCCTGCGGTCTCCCATTGTGTAGCAGGGCTGACTCCCAGCCCGCTGAAGTCAACTGGGTGTCCGAGAGCGCTCTGGGCAAGCTTGGGCTCACACCTCCAGTCCTGCTGCCCTGTGTCCCAGCTCCAGCAGCCACCGGTACAGTCAGGTCTGTCACCCGCTGATGGAACCTGTTTGGTGGAGCTCCCCTGCCTTGTTATGCAGCTGCCCTATACGAGCGCAAAGGTGGCTAAGCTTCACTGCCGAGTGAAGTAAGCTGTACATATGTAGAAAGTTTGTAGGGTGCATTGGGATACTTCAGCACCATAGTGGTGACACTTTTTTTTTTTAAATACTATTAATCCTTTTGCTCCTCTTGGGCCTCTGTATTTTCCCAAGGTTTCCAGTCTGAGGTCAAGATCTTTGCCCCCTGGACAAAGGCGGTTATGTTGTCCTTCCTTGTGAAGGAAGACTGGAAGGTACCTCCTCAGTTTTGGGAAGGAATATGACAAAGCAGCACGTGGGAAGGAACATGCAGAGAGAGAAACTGGAGGCTGCCGTTTATCCACTCTCTTAATACAGAAACAGAACAGTTAACACAAATGAAAAGCAACTGAGGAAAGAATGTTTTCAGCACGAAGAGTCCACTGTGCCTAATTCAAGACACTAGAATTCAAGAAAGGGTAGAGATTCAGATGAACAGCGAAATCACCACACTTAAACTAGATGGGAACTATTACTTTCTATTATCTTCACAGAAAGATAGAAGAGAGTTTTAACGATTCTAAGCATAAACCAGCTTGCTTGTAGAAGGGGGTTGGAAACACACTTTCCTGTAGGTAAAACCCAAACCCCTGTAATGGTTCAGTATGAGGTATCTTCTGCCACCTTCTGCACCTGACCCTTCCAGATACCAATGTATGGGACTAGATGAATCACCCCTATCCTTGTTTATTTCTCATTACTTGACAAGTCCTTTTACATAGAATCATAGAAAATCACAGAATGGTTTGGGTTAGAAGGGACCTTTAAAGACCACGTAGTCCAACTCCCCTGCCATGGGCAGGAACAGCTTTACATACCAGGTATTTTAATAACCATCCCTGTTCCTAACCTCTGACATGCATACCTTCATTAGTTCCCTGGACTGCTTAAAGATGAGTGCTTATTCATCAGAGGTATGTGGTTCACTGTCAGGCAGTCCAGCCTTCACTCATCAGATGCTGAGTATGTCATTCTTTTTCACTGGAGTGCCTCAGTAAAATGCACTATATGCAAGGTACTCCACAGACACTGTAGCTCTTTCTTCCTCCGGGTCACGACAGCACAATGAAACACACCAGCGTTTTCCTCCTGCATCCAGTCAACTGCTTGTTGATTTTTTTTTTCAAGCCAGTTTTCAAGTACTCTGCCAGGCTGCTAGCGAACCTGTAGCCACCACGTACGAGCCACGGCATCAAGACAGCGCTTCTCGGCAAACTGGGCAGGGAACTAACAGTCTGGTCTTCTGGCATTCAGCCTCATCTCTGCAATGAAATCATTGTGGGACTGTCAGCAAGTCATTCTTCCTTCTTGTACAATTGGGAATCATTTTCTACCTCACAAAGACAATGTGGGGCTCGATATATTGTGTTAGTAATAGAACAGGAGGTCCTTGGATGGAAGGCCCTACAGATGAGCAAAAGATTATTGCTATTTCTGGATGTGATAGCATGTAAATGTGTTTTATTCCCTCAGTGAGACAAATTTAATCATATATTCAAGAAATTCCCAGTGAAGTTGCATAACAGCCTCAGAGCTGTGCATTCAGTGTATGATTGTACTCAAAAAATAATTAAGCAAAACATAGATATATGTAAAGAACACAGAAAATTATCTTCTTGGGAAAGGGGAAATCACTGGATAGTTAGAGCCATGCCTGGATCATTTACAGGTGTGTGTACCCCCTTGGCTCTCTGCACAAATAAATTACTAACTGATCACATGGCTCTCTGCACGGAGCATAAGATGCAAGTGTCAAAATCACCAAAGGAAGTGAGAGTAGAAGAGAAAGGTAGTATCTTAGCTTACAATAGCATGCAGGAGTTGGTGTTCTCTAGTGTCTAGAGCAGTGGACCTAGGATAATAATCTTAGATTTATTTCCAGCTCTGCTTCTGACTTGCTGTGATAATCACTTTACCTCTCAGTGCCTGTTTCCTCCACCTGTAAAATGGGTGTAAGAATTTCCACCTACCTCACAGGGATGTTGTGAGGCTTCCTTAATTCTGTTTGTAAAGAAAGTAGGAATGATCTGATGAAAAGCACTGCTGAAATGCATGGTATCCTTGTTATTTCTTGGCAAAACTGCTAACTTGGTTAATATGTGACTCCTTAACCAGAAGGGCAGTAGTTTGAAAATGTTAACGCTGCATTGCACTGACGACATCAACACAGATGTGGATTTGCAATGAGTAAAAAATTCTCCATTGATCCCTCACCCCTTTTCTCCCACCTTAGCCTTGGCCTGGCCACAGGAAGCAGCAGTGACAGTGTGGTTACATGGACCCCTCTTCTCCACCCTCCGCATCCGTTCTGGGGCAGCATTTATAATTAAATAAGACAGTTCCTGGAGAGGGGGGTGCAGGTTGGTTTTTAAGGTTAACAATCTTAAGGTCTTTGTAAGGCACATGGAAGAGGGTTGTATAATGCAAATATTACTGGGCTTTTGTTTTACAACACTCAGTGCAAACTCCAAGTACATTTTCCAGTCTCCATGGAATTGTTTACAGTTGCTTATGGTACGCATTAAAAAAGCCACCCTTCGTGAATGCAAGCCCACAAATTATCATGTTTTACTGATTCTTTCCTCTAAGTGACATTGATATCCATGATCTCTTAGCCCTGAAACACAATGAGGTACAGATTCCTCCTCCTGTAGGAGGGGAGAGATCTGGGGGGATCTCTGCTCTCTAGGGCTGTGTGGGCATGGAATCCACTTACTGGGAGAGGAAAGTCCAGTCTCTCCTGCCACTCAGTAACTCACTGACTGTGCAGTTCTACATTTAAAGAGCGGCTGTGTCACACAACGCTGAAAAAAGTGGCAGTTTGCTGTTTTGTATAGAAAATGGCTTTTCAGGCTGACAACTGAAAGTAATCCTAGCCTAGGCGTAGTTTTGTTTAGTAAAGGCAGGAACATCCATGAGAACTAGACTAAAGCCTTCCTATAAGCCCGAGGCAGTTGTGATGAAACAGTATATGGTGCCAGATTTCCTGAGGGCCAGGGTTGGCTAAGCATACCAAAATCAGGGGACTTGTCTAGTACTGGAATAATCTTTTTTTCCCCAACAGAATGACACTACCATTTCTTAGGCTCTGTGTGTGCTACACCTTTTACCATGGCTCAGGAAAGGCTTTTTGCCAACACCAAATGTGCTTATACAGTTGACTAGTAACCATGGCAAATAAATGTGTGTTGACTTGCCAAGACGTAGCTTGGCATACAATCCTTTCCGTGCAACTATCTTGGCATGTACCTATTTCAGCAGAACAGGCAAGATTCACGTCTCTGTCAACAATTCGAGTTTTTCTCTCAGCAGTTTGATGTACAAAGAGACATTGAAGGTTTGTTCAGC
The DNA here is from genome assembly GCA_013398295.1 of Chionis minor. Lineage (NCBI taxonomy): Eukaryota > Metazoa > Chordata > Aves > Charadriiformes > Chionidae > Chionis > Chionis minor. The sequence goes on along the minus strand of VZSF01003318.1, from coordinate 271,953 downwards.
CTAGAGAGGAGGGGGCTAAGAGGGTGGGGAGGTCTAACTGCTGTCTTCAAGTGTCTAATGGGGAGTCACAGGGAAGATGGAGCCAGACTCTCGACAGAGGTGCACAGCAAAAGATCAGAGGCAAGGATCACAAGAAGCAGCAAGGAAATTTTTGACTAAAAAATTCTGACACGGAAAACAATTGTTCAAATGGAGAGTGATTTGGCACTCAAGCAAGTGCCCAGAGACATGGTGGGATCTCCATCCTTGGAGGATGAAGCCTGACTGAGAAAAGCATTGTGCACCCTGCTTTGACTTTGATGTTGGCCTTGCACTGGGCTGAAGTTTGGACCAGCTGGTCCCTTTCAGCCTGAACTATCCATCCCATGGGAGGCTGAAAGCTCAGCGCAGCCACTGTGTGGTGGAACAATGGGTGTGGGGCACTTTCTGCCTCTCTGGGGTGTTCTGGTAGAGTTTGCTTAGACTGTCTCATCAGGCCACACCAACTAACCAGGCACCGCAGCAGAGGCTGATGCACAAACACGGTCAACTGATGTTTGGTAGCTAGAAAAGCTGCTTGAGGCCAGAACCATGTGTTGTGTAACTGGTTTGGAAAGAGCATTACAAATAAAGTGAAGAAAAAAAAAAAAAAAAGTGTGCTTGTCAACAGAGAAAATCATGGAAATATAAGGGGCTTAGGTCTTTCCAGCTCCATTTAATTTCAGTGCCTTTAAACCCATCTGAAAGTGCAGAGGACTGCATTTTAATGTTCTGTCAACAAAAACCTGTGTATTTTAAACCTTGCTGATCTGGGATGAAGCAGAACTGAATAGAAATGGTGGTTATAGAGATACTGACAGAACATTTTGAAAAAAACCCACAAAGACTGTTGGCCTTTGCCTTGCTAAATCCAGGCTGGCACAGTAAAAGCAAAACAACCCACTTATTGGAGGAAATGCTCTATTGCTTGGAAAAATCATGGAGCAGCCTGCTGAAAATTTTTTAAGTCAGTACAGCAAAGAATTTGTGGTGAAACATTAAACTGAAAAATTGGTTCCTGTGGTGTTTCCCTGAAGCTCAGGGGAGAGTTGGAGGATGATTGTGATAAAGAAACACAGTTACAAATGAGCCTACCAAAAAAGCCTTGATTACAGGTGGTTGCAGGGCAGAAGCCGTGCAGGAGGGCAGCAGGGAATCCCAGGCAGTGGTGTAGCACACCAGCTGACAGGCAAGCTGCAGGCAAAGGCTGGAGCAAAGAAGCCTGCAAGCTCATCAACCGAGTACCTCATCGTAAGGATAAGGCAAGCCCACCTGACACACACATTAAACCATCTGGTATTTCTAGATTTTAAGGTCAGCAAATTTAAAATAATTTAATTGAACTTGTTTTGCATTGGTTCCTCTATTTACCTGATAGAATTGAGAACCAGAACTAGCTGTCGTGGTTTGGCCTCAGCCGGCACAAAGAACCACGCGGCCGCTCACCCAAACCTCGCAGCAGCGAGGGAAAATTGGAATAAAAAGGCAAAAACTCGTGGGTTGAGATAAAAAGCAATTTAACAGAATAAAAAAGAAAAATTGACAAAACAACAATAGCACTGGCAGAGGAATGTATAAATAGGGGTACCGTACCGATGCGCACGGACCGGACCCCGACCGTCCCCGCCCGCTCCCAAACTGGGAACTCCCCTCCCCGGCGGCTCCCCCTAAATACTGGGAATGGCGTCACGTGGTGTGGAATACCTGTGCTGGGCCAGATATTAACCCTGTCCCTGCCGGAACCAGGACACTAGCATAGGCAAACCTTTTTTTTTCCCAATCCTTCTACCTAAGTATATGAAGAATTACTGGGACAAAAATGTTCAGGTAAGTTTCTGGATACATCTATGTTAGTTCAAAGAAAAGTCATAGACAACCCCATAAAGGAATTCATCTATTGCCAGTAAAAATCATCATCTGAACTCAACCACAAAAAAATTCAAAAGAAATTCAGAAATCAGAATGATGTCAGATTACTCCCAGCTTCAGAGCTTCTGTTTATGAAAACCTTTGGAGAGAAGAGAAAAGAAAATGGCTGGCTGGCTGCCAGCTAAGCCTATTTGTCATGAATATGCCCCGTAGCACCTTCTGGAAACCTGTGCTGTTTCTAAATATACTCTTGACCGACAAACTGCTTTAATTCAATATGCTCCACCTTTCTGCTTTACTTCAAAAACTTAACTTTAATTCCCTTTATAAACCGAACATAAAATAGCTACATTCACACTTTAATATGTGGAAGAATAAAATATGGAAATGAGGGGAAACCTGTCAATGTACTGACCAGCCCTTCTTCCTCGTGCACTGCCTCTCGTCTCTGACCACCTCCATTTATGTTCCGTTTAATGAAACTACCAGCCTCTCACAACTGAGAAGTTGCCTTTGTACCTGTGGAGTGCCATGGACCCTTCTCCCCACACAGGCACATCATTGACTGCCTAAGGAGGAACAACACAGAATAAACGCCCCGTTTTCTTTTTACACTTTTAGTCTTCCCTGGAGGAAGAGGGAAGCAGAGGATCTGAGTTTTATCAGTAGAAGCTGTCTTTTTCCCTGTGTGTTTCTCCCCAGGCTCAGGGATCAGTAATTTACAGTAAGCAGAAGCATGTTTCAAGCCTATTTATAAACACATGAAAGAAGAAAGTTTAAAGACCTATGACCAAACTCTGCCTTGTTTTTTAACCTTGTGTTGAAATAAGTGGACTTACCAAAGTGTAAACAAGAGCAGAATTTGCCTTTGTATAATTTATTTTTAAAGGATTTCCTGTTAAATTACGTCTTTAAAAAAAACCCCAACAACTAACCTTGCCTCACGACCTACCAATACAGAACAAAACAACTACAAACGCCTCCAAAGTCGGGAATCTCATCACTTTGGGAAAGATCAATTTCTAAGCAGCAGATACAGAAAGGAAGAACAGGGAAGCTCAGATCTCAGCTCTGCATTAACTGGCAGCAATACCAGAAGCTGTAAAAAAAAAAAAAAAAAAAAGCTCAGATCAGATATGATAATCTGTTCCCTCAGTTCGTTTCCCTGTGAAAGCAGAAAGTTTTTTTCCTCTTTGCAATGCTGTAGACAAGGAGACAAATTTCAAACCAAGACAACTGGCAGCAAGACAGAATGCCAAACAATCAAAGAGACTGTGGGACTAAATCGGTGACTTGGCACAACCAAACGTAGACTTGTTTTCCTAGCGAAATGAGTTGTAATGAATAAAGGTTCCTGATTTTCAATCAGCAGGGGCTCCGTGCTTTGTTAAACTCCCAGCTAACCCCGCTCAACTCTTTCTCTTCCTGTATCATTTATTATTCCGAAAGTAGCGAGTTTCGAGTGGCAAAGGTTAGGCGTGTTTTTAAGAGGAAAAAAAGCGATACAGACACCATTAAGTTCAAGTGGGGACGTGATTGGGACATGAAGGCTTGGCTCTCACTCACACTGATAGGCATCAGGAAATTCCCTGTTTGAACTTTTACTTCCCTTCTGGCCCCATTCCTTAACACATTATAACCGCCAGGCGCAGGGGGTGGATGGCAAGGGGCCCCCGGCGGGAGATGGCTGTCCCCTTCGCTGGGGAGATGGCCCTGGAGCAGTCGGAGCCGGACCACGCTCCCCACCGCACAGGAGCCAAAGGGGTGCTAAAATGCCAGGAGGGTGTTTGCACCCTGCTTTTCCCAGCCACCTCCTCCCTCCCCGGCCAGACACGCGTCCCCCTCCCTGGCCTGTCCCCCTGCGCTGGGAGGGGGTCCCCAGGGCGGCCAGGAAACGGCCCCAGCTTTCCTCCAGGGCTCCCACTCAGCGGCAGACCCCAGACATCGGGCCCACTCGTGTCTCCCCGAACTCCGCGCCGCGCCGTGTGACCCCATCCCCGCGCCCGCAGCGGAGAGCGGGAAAGGTACACTGAGCACCTCCCCGCCGCGGGGCGGGGCTTCTCCTCCCCGGCCACGCCCCCTCCGCCACGGCGGACCACGCCCCCCGAGGGACGTTACAGCGGGCTGAGGGCCGGCCCCCAGCGCCTGCGCACTGCGGCCAGCGGGGCGAGCGGCGGGCCGGAAGCGGGGGTTGGTGGTGCCGGTGGCCACCATGAGCTTCCTCATTGACTCCAGCATCATGGTCACCTCCCAGGTACCTCGCTGCGGGGCGGCGCGGTTCCCCAGCGCGCCCTGGAGGGGTGAGGAGCGGAGCGGAGCGGGCCGGGCCGGGCCGCGGCGAGACCCACCTCGCTCCGCTCCTCACCCCTCCGGAAGCGGCTGTTGGGAGCGCGTGGGGGCGGGGCGCCGGAGCGGACTGAGGCGGTGGCGGGCCGACAGACAGACGGAGGGACGGACAGACGGACACGGGCCTTGCTGCCGCCCTGGCCCCGCTGCCCGGGCCCGCTTGGCCTCGCCTGCTGAGGGGAGGGAACGGCTCCGCGCCTGGATGCGTTCGCCACCCGCCGCTCAGCAGCAACGGTGGGGGGTGAGGCGGGGGAAACCCCCCGCCCCACGTTTAGGGGTGTCGGGGCTGGTAGCCTGTCTCGTTGTGGCCGCCCGCCCTTTTCTGTCGCCCGAGCTGCTACCGCACGAGGAGATAAGGCCTGTGCATCTTTGGACTGCTTCCTTACGTGTCACAGTGACCATTGCCCTCCTGCGATTAATCAAGTCATAATGTAATACGTAAAGAGGTTCAGTAAATCATAAAATCACCCAGGTTGGAAGAGACGTTTAAGATCATCAGATTCAACCGTTAGCCTAGCACTACCAAGTCCACCACTAAACCATGTCCCTCAGTACCAAGTCTACCCGTCTTTTAAATACCTCCAGGGATGGTGATTCCACCACTTCCCTGGGCAGCCTGTTCCAATGCTTGATAACCCTTTTGGTGAAGAAATTTTTCCTAATATCCATCCTAAACCTTCCCTGGCGCAACTTGAGGCCGTTTCCTCTTGTCCTGTCGCTTGTCACTTGTGAGAAGAGACCGACCCCCACCTCGCTACAACCTCCTTTCAGGTAGCTGTAGAGAGTGATAAGGTCTCCCCTCAGCCTCTTCTCTAGGCTAAACAAGCGCAGCTCCCTCAGCTGCTCCACATAAGACTTGTTCCCTAGATTCCTTACCAGCTTTACTGCCCTTCTCTGGACACGCTCCGGCACCTCAGTGTCTTTCTTGTAGTGAGGGGCCCAAAACTGAACACAGTATTCGAGGTGGGGCCTCACCAGTGCCAAGCAGAAGGGGATGTATCGCTTCCCTAGTCCTGCTGGCCACGCTGTTCCTGATACAAGCCAGGATGCTCTTGGCCACCTGGGCACATTGCTGGCTCATGTTCAGCCAACTGTTGACCAACACCCCCAAGTCCTTTTCCGCTGGGCAGTTTTCCAGCCACTCTTCCCCAAGCCTGTAGCACTGCATGGGGTTGTTGTTACCCAAGTGCAGGACCCAGCACTTGGCCTTGTTGAACCTCATCCCATTGGCCTCAGCCCATTGATCCAGCCTGACCAGATCCCTCTGTAGGGCTATCCTACCCTCAAGCAGGTCAACACTCCCACCTAAGTTGGTGCCACCTGCAAACTTACTGAGGCTGCAGTCAATCCCCTTGTCCAGGTCATTGATAAAGATAAGGTTGTGGGGAACGGGTCTTTTCTTGTAATACTGCATTACTTCTATAAATTTAATTTTTCTTTGTCGGAACAGGCAGGAAAGTTCATCTTTCTATTCCCTATGTAGTACTTACTTCGTTTCTGACATTCCTCAAGAGGCTAATCATTTGTGTCTCCTACCCCTGGTTTGCTACAGAGGAATTTGCTTGTTTACAACGTTGGAAGATTTTTCATGACCTGCTTTGAGGAATTTAAAAAGACATCGCTAAAAAGCAGCTTTCTCCATTGATCTATCTGTGATTCAGCACTTCCTTCAGCTTTTTCTTTCTGTTGCCATCAAAGTCATCTTTCAACTAGTCTTTGTTTTACACCAGCTGAATTCACCTAGGAGCCCTTTAAAACATTTCATGTCATCCTGTCTTTATCATTATGGAGTGGATTGTAGTCTTAACATACTTGAAACTGTCTTATTGTTTTGTGGGAGGAAATACCCCCTCCTTCTTCATTAGCTTCCTTTGCTAGTAATTTATCTTGCCATTGTGTTCTCTTTGACCTTCTTCTCCTCCTTGCTACCCCACTGTTTTCTCAGTAAGCATCGAAATATCCTTTCCTCCTGTCTCCCTCTCTGGCAACTGAGGTGGTCCAACTGTTTTCTTCTGCCAAAAGGGCAAGGTTCTGCTCCTCCTTCACTTCTGCTTTGCTGCAGTCATACTCTCTTACTTGTGCTCTCTCCAGTATTTGGTTTAAATAAGTTTATCTGGATCGCAAAAGGATCTGATAAGCTTCAGAGCTGGTGTGACCTTTTTGTTCTGTGATGAGCTGAGGAAAGAGGACCTTTCCCCTCTCAACAGTGGTTGGTTGTCTTATGTAGACTTTTCATGCACAACTGTAGTTTTCTTGCCAGTTTTCAAGACAGCTTTTGGCCATTTCTCAGAGGTATAATGTCTTCCTACTTAGTAATTATTTCATTTTTGCCCCTATCTTTTGCTTTGCTTTCCCAGATCTAAATTACCTAATTGCTTTTCTTGCATTTGTGATGGCAGCTTTGAATCTTCCCATCATCTTCGAAAGTATCAAGTTAGATACGTAAATTGCTGAATGTAATTGAATTTTGTTACTTAATGTGTCACATTCACCTGCGGTGTGTTACAGTGTGAACTCTAAGATAATGTTTTTCTATGCTTTTGTTCCTCCCTAACCCAAGGGAAATCTAAGCTTTATATATAACTTTCTCTGTTACTCCTGTACTTGGTTATCTCCTCATCTCTTTCTTTTACTTTATTTTCTTTTTTTTTTTTTGAAGTGTTTGACTCTACCTTTTTCATCTTTTACACTGTTAAATGTGGAGTTACTTTATGTATCACTTGCTTATCATACTTCTTTGACTTAAGACCTCTAGGTAGGAGGCTTGTGGAATATCTTACATTTCTTTTTCCTATCAATTACTTTAAAGTCTGAAGTCATCCTCAAACAAGTTTTGCCAGCTGTTACTAATCACTAGACCTCATTCCTATTTCAGTTCTTCTTTCAAGGTAAATGTATTTGATCTTCCTTGCCCAGCTTTACAAATATTCTTTGTCTGTAAATCGTGTTGTTCTGTTACTTTTGCTGCTGCTGGGATCCAGTTGCTCCTGATGCACAGTGGAATTATCCACAATGATTCCTGCCTTTTTGTCTTTCAAAGTTTTCCGTCTCTACAGGGGGCCAGAATGTTCTGGCCTTTTCTATGTGCTCTTGGGAAGAAATACTGTCTTTGTCCCATGCTTTCTGCCAAATATTGATTTTTCTCTTTGCTTTGGTCAGAACTACCCTTGTAAAAAATACTTAGTATCTTTTGAATTCTCTTTTTGCTTGGATTCTTTTAAATCATTACACTCGTTTTCAGTCTTCTGTGGAATAGACAAGGCTACCCACGGAAGGCCAACCCAGTCTCCTTTTTCTGGCTGAAGATGGATAATTACTGTCTTGACCATATTGCTTAAATTGTATGTATTTCATTTAACTCGTCTGCAAAATAGCTGTGATATTAAGTCCATCTCCACAGGTGCGTGTTGAAACATAACAAAATTTTGTGAAGTGCTCTGAGAGCCATTGAAATGCTTGTCTTGCTTTACCTACCTTTTCTATGTGGCTTTCTGCAACTCCGGATTGTGATTTGAGGCATTCAACACTGCCTTTTTCTACCTTAGAGATGCTTTTAACACCTTTATTCCACATTGTGTCAGTGTGTAACCAGATCTAGTGTTAAGACCTCTCCATAAATATCAAATGTATTTCTAGTCTTAAAGAAACAGCAGATATTTTAATGAAATTGGCTCATCCCTAGAAGATGTGTATGTTGTGGACGTTCGGGTGTTTACTTTGCCTCCATTGCTGTGGTTCCTGTAAAAACTATAAACTTTAATTGTGTAGATTAGAAGAGTGAAACAAGAAACAACAGTGCCAAGGATTCTGGCAGGCCAGGAACTAAGGAATTCTGAGAAACTGGGAATACAGAAATGGGCTGTCTTGACTGGATCTTTCATAAGGTCGTAGCCTTCTGTGTCTGCTGTACTTGAATATTTAAAATACTTTTCTCTCCATGGTACTGTGGCAAGTATTAATCTTTTGTGGATCTTGGGTACTTTGGCCCAGCTCTTTTCCTTCTGTTTCTTTCATCTGTGAAAGTGAAGTGAAGTAGCTTTGTAATTTGCAAGTTGCTGTTTACAAATGTTAAATGCTTCATGTCTTCTGCAGGTGCTGTTCTTTGGATTTGGGTGGCTGTTCTTCATGCGTAAGCTCTTCAAGGATTACGAGGTGAGAAGGAGCCTTTCGTTACAATTATATATCTTAAAAATTACTCCCAACGATAGAAATATTTTTGAAACTGTATTTGGCCTTCTTTCTTTAAGCCCTCTTATCTTATTTTTAATTGTCTCTGCAGTTACATTCTGTTTAATTTCCTCTTGTGCTGTGTTTGAAAGATTCCTAGATACTTAAGGAAATGGGTTCTTCTGGGGCCAGTGAAAGTTTCCATATTGGCTACTGTTGAATGAAACAAAGTGGAGGAGGTGCAGGGGTACTAAGAAACTGTTTTGCTTGAGTAAGCATGCCTTATGTAATTGTAAAATTTTTGTGACAAAATCAAATTCGGTGGTTAACTTTAAACTTAGTGAGGTGTGTTCATTGTAGCTGAATTGTTTGTGAGGATCAGATGGGATAAAACTGTTACATTCTCTTATTCCTAGCGGGGTATGAAAGACTATAATCTAGGTCAGACATACCTTAAGCGTGAGCCAAATTCAGACCCAAAAAGTTTTTCTGATATGGATTTTATTTTTAAATCTAAGGTTAAGATCCAAGAGCTCTGTTAGCGAGGATCTGTCATTAGTCAAGTTGACATAGGACATTGCATGCTTGACATCCTTTCTGTGTAAGGCATCTCACTTGAATGTGCCAGTAGCTGCAGTCAGTATCGTACTCAGCAACTTGTGAGTTTGCCCTCTGCTTTCTAACTGAGACTCAGTTTCTTCCCATTTAGAGAAAGGGCAAGGTGCCTTGAAGCAAGAGACCCAGTGGTGTGCCATTATACTTTGGGATTTGTTTTTTGTTACCTGAGGGATATCAGGATGCTATTCTGGGAATGGAAATGCCTGATGTCTCCGGTTTGTTTCCTCCGTTGCAGGTGCGACAGTATGTGGTCCAGGTGATCTTCTCTGTGACTTTTGCCTTCTCTTGTACCATGTTTGAACTTATCATCTTTGAGATTTTGGGGGTGCTTAACAGCAGGTGAGTCTGGGAGCTCAGTCAAGGACTAGCCTTGTCTTGTGTTCAGCAGCTTTAGTCCAACTTCTCCGTGAATGGATTGGGTTGGGGAAATTGTGTACGAAGATTGTCAACAGCTCAGCAAAGATGTTTCAGCAGCAGGATTTGTTTATTTGACAGAACATGAGACTAGAAGTCATAAGCTCACAATTTTGCATGCAGTTGCTATTAGTGTGGTCTAGGTCCTCGGGGCAAGGCTTTAGTCTGACTTTCTCCATTTGTGAAGTTAAAAGAAACGGTTTCTTTTATGGGAGTGTTATGAACCTTCAGATCGTGCTGAAGAGCACTTTTCAAATGTTAAGGACTATAGAAACTATAAGCAGTGGTTTTTCTCTGGTGGTCAGAGCAGTGAATGAGATGTGAAGCTAATTATGGAGTGAAAACTACTTCTGTAATAATACGGTATTTGTGAATCAAAGGCACATCCTCCCTTGACATAGGGTGAGGACTTCTACCTAAAGGGGATGTTAAAAGCTGCCTACTTCAGAAGTCAGTAGGAAAGAGAAGATAGAACAGTAAAAAGTAGAGGCTAGCTGGATTTCCTATTTATTCTTCCTCATCACACTAGTATAAGAGAGCAGTCAAAGGAGTTGAAAGGTAAGAAATACAGAACTGGTAAGAGGTAGTGTTAATTCTGACTGTCATTAATCAGGAGAGCTTGCAGCTGGAGAGGTCACTTAGGAGGATGTTTTATAAGCTTCAGTAAAGGGCTGGACATCAATATAGATGAAAGTGTTTGCCTCTGAATTAGCTAGGAGCAAGTGACAAGGATCCCCATAATTTCTCCTCCTTCCCCCAGGCATAAAGAGGATATGAGTTAATATTGGGAACAGGACATGTGTCTTTCTGTTCAAGCTAAGTGAAAAGCCGCTTCAGGCAAGATGAATCTCCTCTGCATTTGACTAATCTCCATTGGCCAGAGGAGTATTGATCGTTTTGGTATATTTTTAAATTCTTGCTTTGCAATGTCTTGCACATGAGAGAACTCAGTTTGAAGTGAAACGTGTTGGATTATGATCATTAAGTATTTTTCATCTTTTCAATTTGAATTAGCCATTTCTTGACTCAGCCAGTCATTACAAAATTAATTACTGCTTATACTTAGTTTTGATTTACTGTTCAACTAGATGAGCAGTAAATCAAATGAATTATGCTGCAACTGGCATTAGTCACTATAGAAAATACAGCATTTGGTAAAATAACCCAGTGTGTTTTTCTGGATGGTTGTTGATTTTGAAATACACATTTTTGAGTTCTGCATTAAAAAACCAAACAAACCAACAAAACAAACTACCTCCCCCCCAATCCAAACAACAAATAAAATCCAGAATATTCTATATGCTAGGCCAATATTATCCAATATTTGATGTAATTGAAAGGATTGCACTGACATTTGATTGTTTTTTGAGAAATTTGTTTCATTATGATAGCATGCTAACCGGTATTTTGGCTTTATTTTAGCTCTCGGTATTTTCACTGGAAGCTGAACCTGTGTGTCATTTTGCTCATCCTAGTCTTCATGGTACCCTTCTACATTGGTTACTTTGTTGTGAGCAATATCAGATTATGTGAGTACTTGGTTTATCGCAGTGGGGCTGCTAACTTTTCTGAGAGTGTGGTGGTCGTTATCCCTGTAGCTTCCTCCTCCCTCAGGCTTTATTCTGGCTAGATAACTTCTGTTTGGAACGTAATGCTTTAGCATGAACTGCTTATTGAGCAGTTAGAAGATACTTTACCTAACCCTAACAAATAGGTCGGGTTCTTTATGGATTTTGTCAAAATTGAGCACTTCAGAGTAATGTTACTGGAATTTGTTCCTTTACAATTTTAAGCTTGCAGCCAAACTCTGGAACCCTTGGCAAGGCTGTGTTGTTATGGCAGGGGGTAAAAGAAATGAGACAGAGAAGCTCAATAAATTACTTTTGCTTCCTGCTGCCTGGATGAGGCCTCTTCCATGTGCTAATGGACACTTATCCTTGAGCTATTGTTTTTCATCACTCTTTTGTATTAAGCTTAGGCATGTAGCTCGGACGTATTAAATGTGTAGTTTTGGCATGAAGTTTTCAAGTTTCATGTTCTTGGATCAAAAGGAAAGACCCAGCTAAGCGATCCCCTGTTCATAGGGCAGCCCTCTTCCTATGTCCATGGGGAAAAGCCAAAGTGATGTGTCGCTGCATTAGCGCTTCCAAACAGTGGTGTCTCAAATAGCTGGTTCTGCACCAAGTGGAGGTGTGCATACTGCTAGCTGTAGCTCTATCAGTGGACACCTCTTTTGGCTGCCTGTGCTCAAAATAGCCTTTAGACCAGTGTAGCAATTTTGCAAGCTTGAAAAAGCCCTAAAGGAAGAACTTTGTTAAAATACTGTTGTGGTTTTTTTCTCTCCATTAGTGCACAGACAGAAACTGCTTTTTGCATGTGTTCTGTGGTTGACGTTCATGTATTTCTTTTGGAAGCTGGGGGATCCGTTTCCTATCCTCAGCCCAAAACATGGTGAGTTTCATATTCTTGCTCATTCCTTCCTTCCTGAAAATAGGCTTTGTTATCTCACTTTTATCTGGGAGCTATTATTATGTTGTCTCAGCTCTACAGTTGGGACAGTAGAAAGTAGTCCTTGCAACTGAGGGTCTGCTCTGCTTTGAAATCTGCTACCTGAAGGTTGTCAGACTGACAGAAATGGGTGGATATACCTTGAATTATTTGCATTAGTTTTCTTCCAATAACACAGGAAAACTTCTGGGAAGTGAATGAGTCCTAACTGAAACTGTTGTATGTAAGAACACAGTGTACTTTTTAAGGACTTCCCTTCATCTCCACAAAAAGTTGATCCCAATTTTTATTGAACGGTTTCTTTTATTGTGAAGATTAAAACCAGTTTATATGAGAAGGGAATTGACCACCAGTCCTTCATCTGACTTTTTTTTCAGTCAGGTTATTGTTTCTTGTGACTGAAATCAGATCGGTTCAACATAGGTGGCTGTCCAGGTGACAAAACATGGCAGGGTGCCTAAACACCAGGGCTGTATAGACTGTGCCAGCAACACATCTGGCGGTGCGTGCTGGCTTTGGCACAGCTTCGTACGCCGCCTGAGCCCAGAGGCAGTACAGTTGGATGGTACTAGAATGCGAGTTGGTAAGTTCTGCTGAACGCCAGAGCTTTTTATGTGCAGAGTTAGCTTGGGTATCTCTGCACTGCAGTCATAGGACCAAGAGTATTTATAATGTGAAGATACTGTGTGGACTTAGGCTATTTTGTGTCCAACAGAGATTGTTAGCTTGTGCTTAACTGTACTGAAGCCTGCAAACACCGAAGTGTGCCAAAGGATTGTAATGCTGTAGAACTAGACCATTTGTCACCTGGGTTTCCTGTGTAACTTGTGTTGCCCTTCCCCAGCACTGGAAAATTGTATATTGTTCTCAACAGGTGAAATTCAGTCAGTTTCACTCAAATTGGTGAATATGTCTGTCTGCATAGATAACTACCAGCTTAATCTCTCTGTTCTCTAGGAGGCTATTTTACTCTGTACTAACCTGTAAGAGAAAAAATTGACAGATACCAAATGCTGTAGGGTCTGCTCACCATTTAATCTGTGATACTAAAACTTTCCTAAGAGAAAGTGTATGTTTTGTAATTATGCCATTTGCCACTGAAATACAACAGCTAGTATATAGTGCAGATTCCTCTGCCCGGTATTTCGTTGCAAAGAAAAATGTGCATCCACTTTGAGTTGCAGAGGGCACTTGAGTTGGCACACTATAATAACCCAATGGGAACTTAGCCATGGGGTTTAGCTAATCCTCTTCACATCACTGAAAAGGTTCTGTGAAGCTGTGTGATAACTGCAGGACTGGTAGTTCTGGGGTGTTTTCTATTTTTAACTTCTGCTTTACAGGATGATACCCCCACTTAACAGTTGCACAGTGCCTTACCCTACCAGGTCTAGACATAAGGTTAGAACAAAGGATTCAAGGCTTTTTTTCCCCTTCTGTACTGCCAGGGTGCTGCTGTCCTGCATGTGGTGACAAAGCCTCGGTGGGGCTTTGTCGTGTGGTGGTGGTGACCCAATTCAGGCAAGGAGGATGCTGTTGTGGAGGGAGACATGACAGGAGGCTATGCTTAAGAGCCCATCACGCTGCACCACATTGCCAGTAGTGTCTTTCTCAGTGTGCCCCGCTGTGCTCCCCTGCTGGTATGGTGGTGTGTTGCAGCTGGGGAGTTGTCCTGACCAGTGAGGCCCTTTCGAGCACCTGCGCTGGCATCCTGTGCCGGGGAGGGCCTTGCCTGGGGATGGTGATGGCAGTGTACTACAGCTGGGAAACGCACTATCGATCAGGGCTCAGAGGCAGGAGCCCTGGTTGGTCTGCAGCTTGTTTAATAGACCTGAGTTTGGGAGCTCGCAGTAGAAGGAAGGTTATGCTTTACTCAGTTACATACTAGTATTCTAATAAAACTCGTATCTTTATTTGAGTTGATAAAACACTCATTTTATCTGACCCAATCACAAGACTAGGGTTGCTGTTACGGGGAAGCATGGCTGTAACCAGTGGAATGTCATGTCATTTTGAAGGCACCTCTGTTTTAACTGCTGTCTGACAGTGTGTGGGGCAAAAGGCCAGCGTATTGTAGCACATTCTGTAGCTTGTGTAAATCTCTATGCAGCTGCACATGACTGGGTGTCTCAGTCTCCCTTTGTGAAGTCTTTTTGCCTTGTTTTCGTCATTTATTCCCCTTCTCTGAAGCATGAAATGTGGCTTGGCGCTTGGCCATCTCAGCTTTGCAACCATGTAAGCTCCAAATGTGCTGTGGGTGGCAGCTGCTCTGTAACTAGCTCCCTAAAAAGTGAGTGATGTTTAGTAGCACGTGGCACCGTATCCTGAGAAGGCAGGTTGGGGTCTGTGTTTAATGGCTGAGAAGAATAAATGCAACTGCAGTGCTTGGTGTTGGTTACAGCACAGGCTTGATGTCCACTTGGTGCTCAGGTTGAATGCCTTGTTGGTGGTCACTTCAACCACGTGTGTCTCGTCCCCCACCAGCACAGCCAGGAGCAGCATAAGCTTCCCATGCTGTCATAAGTCTACTGTCCTACAAGCACAAATTGTGTTTGATCTGGAGGGGTCACTTCTAATGACAACTGATGGGATAGGGCTTCCTCTCTATGGTTTAGGCATTTTTGGGCTAGTTTGCCAGGACTAACTGGTTTGGTAATTCTACTCCTAGTTATTGCAGAAGTGGCTTTGCAGAAGATGCCTCCTTTGTAGTGTGGTGGATGATCTGCGTTCCCACCTCAGCAAAGTGCAATCACTAATGTTTTATTAATTTAGAACCAAAATATTGACTGTTAGTCCTCTCCAGATCTGTCTTAAGCTTCTTCATAGCTAGAGTTTCCCATCCCTGTTTCTAAGCATGGGAATGTGCTTTCTGAGTGAGACTTTCTACCTCTTTCTTTTCATGGTCCCTGGCTGTACTTCACATTACCTCTGGTTGTTGCAGTGGGAAGGCAGTCAGATTCATTAAGCAGCTCTGTATGTGTGTTGTGTTGTGAAAGCACCAAGTATGGAGCAGAGCGAAGAGAGCAAAGTTACTAATGCCATGTTTTTCCTCTCTCAGGAATCCTCTCTATAGAGCAGCTCATCAGCCGCGTGGGTGTGATTGGGGTGACACTCATGGCTTTGCTGTCAGGATTTGGGGCTGTCAACTGTCCATACACTTACATGTCCTACTTTCTCAGGTAACTGCAGCCTTGTGAAAAGTTTTGCTCACCTTGTTGAGATTTTTCTTCTGCTTTTCGTGTGGCATCGATTCAAGTTTTTTCGTAACTTTTTTTTCTGAATCTAGCTATTGCCATGTCTTTGTGCTAGAACCATTTCCATTGCTGAAGCATATTGTCCTTATACAGGCTTCTCTCTTCTTTATTTCATGGGTGTGTACATATTTCCTCTGAAATGGGATAGCCAGCCTAATTGGATGTCTTCATTTTGCAGGAATGTGACAGATGCAGATATTCTGGCTTTGGAGCGACGACTTCTTCAGACTATGGACATGATTGTTAGCAAGAAAAAAAGGTGAGTAGGCAGTGGTAGCATGAAATGGTTTATTTCAAGGGTTTTCAGTCAGGATAGTATAAGATTGTTCGTGAAATTACCAAAAGTCAGGGCTGTGTGTTCCAGTGAAACAGGTGGCTGAATTGGGTTGATCTGTGTGGTGTTTCGTTCTGGTCTGATACACAATTTTATTTTTTTCCCCAAACACGTGCACTAAATAGCACCCTTTCTTACTGCAGTGGCACAGGTTAGGCTTCCAAGACAAATTGTAACTCTGAGATGGCAGCTTGACTAGTCTGTGAGATGGGCACCTTTCTCTCCTGATCAGTAAGCCACCGCAGCTGGTTCTTTCACTGGCAGTTTCACTCCAGCAATTGGTTCATACTTACTGAACGCTCGCCTGCTCTGTGGATCTGGTGTTTCCTGGTCAAAGCTGAAGCAGGTTAGTGAGCTGGTGTGGACACAGCTATACTCTTGCAAATTACAAGGTTTACATTAATTCAGTTTTGCAGAACTGCAAAACATTGCTAATGTCAATGTAGTCTAGCGCACAAGCGTGCCATCAGAACTCTACTTTTGTTGGTTTAGCTTATTCCATGTACCCCAAGTGAAAAAGCTGCTTTCAGAAACAATGTAATTTCATTTACGCATAAAGGATTTTTGTGTGCTGTTACAAATTACATATTACATGTCTTACTAGTTGTGCAGAATAAATAAAATTACCATAGTCACTTCAAAGGTTTGACTGTCTGACACTGAATTCTCACAGCAGTCCCCCAGATTTTGCTTTTGATGCACTGATGTTTCAGTGGAACCTTTTAGATAGTCTAATCTTGCTGAATTAGTCACCAGCGTGCATATCTGCTGATCATTAAAGTTTAGTTACAGCATAAGATTTTTCTTCCCCTTTGAAAATGTTGTGGTGAACAAATGTTAACTCAGTATTTGTGATTATGTGTGAGGCTTCAAGTAGTGAGAGAATTTAATTACTCAGGTTTAATTGATTAGGAACATACTAAAATACTTGCTTTGGAGTTAAAAGATACTGTGTAATGCTGCTTCTGACTGTGCTCTTTTGGCCCTCTGGTTCAGAGGGAATGATGTCGGTGTAAAAGTACGGATGTCTGGGACTTGTAACAGACTAGCACTTTCTTGCCTTCCTATGGCCAGGAAATCTGAATATAGCAACTTCCTAACCATTATGAAGAGCTACGTAAAGTGTGTTACTGGTTTGGGAATTCTATTGAAGTTCATGTATGTGTGTTTAAAACAAACAAAAAAATGCCAAAACCCTGTAGTCTCAGAACTGTGCAAGAAATAGCAGAAGCGTGTGTCCTGTAGATTTGGTTCTCTTTTTGCTTTGACTGGGAACAGTGGCTTGCATAATTGGACTACTTGTTCATACGAAGCAAGCTTAAAAAGTTAGATTTGTATCAGTTCAAATGCAATCCAGATCATTTGGCAGAACAAGTGGGAATAGCAGTATTTTACAGTGTAGGGTAAACACTATAGTTCCATTAATTGTCAGTTACTTGCTGGTAACCTTTTCAGTACTGCTGATAACTCAGAACTTACCAATGCAGACAAGGATTGTAAGGCAATAAAACATAAAGCTTTTTTGTTTTCTTTGCTGATCTTGACATTTCTTCTCATACCAACCCTTATTCATACTGGCTTCCTTGTCAGTAGGAGATAGTTGTTGAAAGCTGTTTTCCCTGATGCACAGGAATTATTGTTCTCTCCTTCCTGTGTGTAATAAAGTAAAACCTTATAAAAACTCACTTCTAAGGTTGACAGGTTCTTTATACTCATCCTTGCAGGTATGACATAACTAAGCCTCAGGTTTGAAATGCCTAGATTCTGTGACACCATTGCTTCATTTTGCTTCATGCTAGAGTCAAATCAGCCTATCTGATGTAGAGATGTCACATACCTACACAGGCAAAGTATGTGGTTTTTGCCTGTGGGTCCTTTCTATGAGGTCTCCAGAACTCCTGACTACTTAGTGGGTACAGAGGTGCTTGTCACCTCTCAAAAGAAAAGATTTGCCTTTGTATACTTACAGCCTTGCTCTTTGCCTTGTCATAGCTGTGTTTTTGCTGCAGTGCTGTGGATCGTTTGGAATGGAACGTGTGAATTGGGTAGTGGGAAGAAAGCAAGGATTAGAAATGCAATTCTTATATTTGGCAGGTATCGGGATGAATTGAATTCTTCTAAGATCCCTGTTATTTGTAGTCTGTGGCCATATGTGCTTTTATGTGTGTTGTGTGAGGTGCCCCAAGGGTGTTTATTTTGCTGGATGTGAAGGAGGAGTGATTTTTTTTTTTTTTTTTCTTTATTACACTGCTTATCAACAACCTTGAAGAGGGCTCTGTGCCAAATGTAGCAATACTGGCTGCAGCTACAAGAAAGGGCCTAAACACTGTCGAATCATGGATCATCTTGACAATCCTATGAATAGTTTTCAGCTTAGGAGTTGGATAACTGGCTCACAAATTTCAATGGGGAGAAATGTGAGGGAATGAGGCCAGAAGCCAGTGCTGCTCGTGGGGATTATGCTGCGGCGGACATGGGAGTGTGAGGGACAATATGCAGCTGCTGCTGTAGTGTTGGAATTAGCTTTAGGAGTCATGTTCAGATCGCCTGAAGCGTCCAGTGGTTCAGTCTGGTGATGGATTTATGTGTTTCTGCTTCATAACAGCTTGTCATGCAGCCCAGTAGTGAGTGACAGCATATCAGAGAGTGCTGCTGCATTCCATCCAGCGCTCACAGTTCTGTGGAGGAGGCGGATGTGCAGTGATAAGAGGTGTTCAAGAGGGAGAGAGGAGCATGAGAAGTCTTCCGATTCCTGAACTTGAGATAGCACAGTCACGTGTTTGAGGAAAGGAAA
This sequence comes from Chionis minor, assembly GCA_013398295.1. Taxonomy (NCBI): domain Eukaryota; kingdom Metazoa; phylum Chordata; class Aves; order Charadriiformes; family Chionidae; genus Chionis; species Chionis minor. Next base: position 253,631 of record VZSF01003318.1, on the reverse strand, counting down.
GCAACTAATCATATGACTGAGAAAACCATTTAAATCTTTATTTTTAATTGGGTTTAAATCCCTTTAAGGATTGAAGCAGGATCCTGAATGGAAGTCTTGTGAAGTGTCTCATTGAATCTTGCTTGATTAGATCTGGGCTCTACTCCAGAGCTAATCAAGATATTGTTATGAAGCAAGATTGGTGCTTAGGAAAAAAGGAAAATATGGAGGGGCATCTGTTTGCAGTGAATTTATTTTAACATCGTCTTCTAAGGAACTGGTTTTTGGTTTTTTTTTTTCTTTTTTTGTCTTGATTTTTTTTATAAAAATACTTTATTCCTAAGGGCTTGTGTTTCCTGTTCTTTCAGGATAGCAGTGGCTCATAGGACAATGTTCCAGAGAGGAGAAGTGCACAACAAACCTACTGGCTTCTGGGGAATGATAAGAAGTGTTACAACATCTGTTTCAGGCAGTGAAAGTATCCTTCATCTGCACGCTGGCACCTGCCTCGGGAGGTGGCTCCTGCTTTCTTCTGTTTTGAAAGGAAGAGTGTTAGGTGGGCCAGTTACAAAGCATTTGTGTTTCAACACGTTTCAGCAGTCTGAGCAAAAGGCTTCATGTCTCCTGGGAAGTTTGCTTTCTAGCGCTGTACTGCCTGACCTTTTGCCAAGGGGTTGGACACAGTTTTACTGCGACACAGTCAGGAGGTGTGTGCTGCTGCTCTGCCCTGTAAACGTGCTGTTGCATCACCATGGTTGAGGTGTACAGCAGATCACAGGACAGATGTGCACACTTACGGTGTTACGTTGCAGATGTCTACCCTATCACATCGCTGACATGGGAGGAAGCTTTCTATTCTGATGTATCTGCTGCTCACATGACTGACCTGCATGCGTAATTTTCTCATAAATTGAAATATGCTTTTCTGGGATGGAGAACCTGTGATGTACTTCAGCAAAACTACGGGTTGCTGGAACAATTTACCTAGCCCATAGTTGGCTTTCTGGCCATGCTGGAAAGCCACGAGAAGAAGGAGGGCAGGAAGCAACTTGTTCTCATGATATAGGCTGGCCACTGGTGCTATAGCAGCGTGAGAAAAAGGTGGACAGGAACAGGTGAATAGAAGTTGTTCTGCCCATATGAAAGGGGTAAAAGGAATCTATTTGGAATTACAAGGGTCTGTATTTCTCTAACTTGCAGTTGCCTACCAACAATGTCTGCCAGACAACCTACAGTGTGCAGTCTGCATGTTTAAGGCTGAGGGCTCTTCTTCCTCTCCGTTCCCACTGGCTGTGGGAGTAGCCAAATCAGAATTTGGCTATTTGACAAGACTCTTTATAATAATCACTAATTTCTTGGAGCAGTTACTCAGCAGGTTGTTTATCAAGAAGATGTGAGAATGACGTATTGTGAGATGCACTTCAGTTACAAGGGACACTGATCAAAGTCTTTGAGAGCTCTGATTCTATTCTGTGACATGTTCTGCAGGAAGAGGAATAAAGAGCTTGTTGCATGACTGCCTAAATACTGTGTACTGCCTGCCGTCTTAAAATGAAGTAATGTACAATATATGCACCCTTGAGATTTCTTTGGGTGCTGTATTAACAGGGAGTGTTAAGACTGAATCAGAAAACTGATCTGGATCAAAAAAGTGGTCGAACCATTAGATGTGACCCTCGAGCTGAAGGTGGGGAATGCTTTAGTTTTGGCTAAGAATTTGTGACGTATTCTAGCCTTGACTATGCTGGTTTGCCAGATCTGTCCCTTATCCAGCAAGAAGTGGATGCCCTAGAAGAGCTGAGTCGGCAGCTTTTTCTGGAAACTGCTGACTTGCATGCAACAAAGGTACATAGCAAAGTAACTGCCCAGGTGGGTGTTGGGAGACCGGAGTAGTTTAAAAGGGAATGTGTTTTGCAAGAAATTGAAAGCTCTTCAGCAGGTAAATGTTGAAATATTGTGATTTGGTGGAATGAGGATTTGTTTCTTTAATTTGGGATCTAGATGGCAGTTTCTTTCCAGTTCAGATACATACTGAAGAATGCCCTCTGTCCCTAAAGCCATTCAGAAACTTTTGAATTAAAACTTCTGCCTTCATAAATATTTGAATTAAGAGGTGTAGAAGGATAAAGCTGTGTTTGCTACTTTTGGTGCTTCATTAAAATGTTGTGTTCTGGGTGGTTGTGGAAATAATGTAAGTTTTCTGTGTTCTGTTCCGCTTTCCTCTTTTTGTATTTCCAGGAGAGAATAGAGTACTCCAAAACTTTCCAAGGAAAATACTTTAATTTTTTGGGTTATTTTTTCTCCATCTATTGTGTCTGGAAAATCTTCATGGTACGTGAATGTTTTAATATGTTTTATGTGGACATATGCAAATGGCACACTCTGCATAGATCATGGTATACATTCAGTTCCTCAAGTAATGCTCCAGTTTCCTTCAAATTCTTCTGGAAGTTCTGAAAGAAACTGGCCCATGGTTGAAATAAAGCTCTGAATCTGTCTTTTTGTAAAGAGCATTAGACAAGCAATTCTTACAGTTGTGCATTTTGCACCTTTTTAGACAGTCCGACCAATCCCTGCCCCTTTCCTTGGTGATACAAAGTGAGAGCCATGCATGTGTCTCATGTAACAGTGAGGTATGCTTTTGTTTTCTTGTTTGTATGAAAATCTATCTCTCTCTTGCAGGCAACCATCAATATTGTATTTGACCGGGTGGGGAAGACTGATCCAGTCACAAGAGGAATTGAGATCACTGTAAATTATCTGGGAATCCAGTTTGATGTGAGACTTTATTAATTCTTGCAGCCTTTTCAGCAATTCCTGTCTTATCTAAACAAAATCATACTGCTGATAGGGAGTGAGGGATGCAGCTTATGGAGGAGGATGGGAAAACGCACCATGAACTTTGTTTTCACACTGATTTTATGCTGGGATGGTAATGCGGTCTTGCCAGAGAGACAGTGATTTGCTGCTTTGTTTTGGGAAAATGGAGATGTGTTAGTCAACTTGCTTAGATAAATACATTTAACTACAGAGTGATAATGTTTGCTCGTGCACATAGGTGTTCTGTCATTTATACTTTTTAAATATATCCCCATGAATGCAGGGTTCTTTATGGTTGATGTAAGCTAAATCTTTTTTTTTTTCGTGTGTTTGGAGTAAACAATTGCTAATATATTTGTGAAAGTGTCTGTTATATAAACCTGTCTGCAATGGATGTCTGTACAATTAGGAAATACAAAGACCCTGAAGAATTGGCAGCTATACAATGTGGTGTAAATGGGGGTTAGCATTAGAGATTTAACCGTATTCTTCTTCTTGATACAGGTGAAATTCTGGTCTCAGCACATTTCCTTTATTCTTGTTGGAATAATCATTGTTACCTCTATCAGAGGATTGTTAATCACACTAACAAAGGTAAGAGCCAGGAGCATTATGTGGGTTTGGACCAGGAAAGCTGTTATCAGATCTTTAACTTTAGATGGGACAAATACTGTATAAACTTTCAACGCACATTTATGTTTTAAATATCTGAATATAAATGCAGAGGGAGAAAGGGAGGAAAAACACCTTCTGCAGTGTATTTCCCCACTCAGTCTCTATTATTGGGAAAAGATGTAGATGTTAAATGAAATGTTATATGTAAGCAAGTGTTCAAAATGCTGCTGTAGCCAGGGCTTATTAGTAAGGTTGATGAGATGGTGATTAAAAGAATTTAGATTGCTTAATTTGAGCTGCTAGTAGGACTGGAAAGGCATGAACTCAAGAGACATGTGACTCATTGTCTTGATCTGGCTTTTGGTACCTAAGCTTAAAGTTTAATATATATCATTATATGAGTTTTACCACATGGTGCCACTGGCTTAGGGAGATTCATGTTTAAGACTGCAATTTTCTGAAAGTAGGGTACAGGCACCCCTCCAGAAAGTATGTTTTTTTTAAAATGAAAAAGTATTTAAAGGTATGTACTTTCATGCAATCCTAAGGCACATCACATTTATCTGACTGCTTATTTCCAGTGCTTTTTTTTTTTCCTAGTTCTTCTATGCCATTTCCAGCAGTAAGTCGTCCAATGTTATTGTTCTGCTTTTAGCGCAGATAATGGTGAGTATATAGAATCGTGGACATGCCTATGTACATTTATGCATACATAGTTATTTGTGTGTGTATAGATACACACATAATAAAATCTTTGTATGCTGACCCATGTTAGCCTCATAGCCAATTATGATACAATAACTACTTTCTCTGTTTTTTAATTTACAGGGTATGTACTTTGTGTCATCAGTGCTACTGATCCGGATGAGTATGCCTCTAGAGTACCGCACAATTATTACAGAAGTCCTGGGAGAGCTCCAGTTCAACTTTTATCATCGTTGGTTTGATGTGATATTCCTAGTTAGTGCCCTGTCCAGTATCCTCTTTCTCTATTTAGCACACAAACAAGCCCCAGAAAAGCATATGGCCCTCTGAGTAAGGACGGCAGCCACGCACTGCTCTCTCTGTCCTTTAAACTGCACTGCTGCAACTCCTGTGGACCGCAAAACTTGAAGAGAGCCAGGACTATTCTGTGCGTTCCAGCAGTGTAACTGGCTCTTTGAACTTCCACCCATGTCATCATCAGGCTCTGTGGCTCATTTTGTTAAGGTGCCACAGCTTGAAGGAAAAGGGATGCACGTATTGAACGTGAGGTAGTTCGTTGCCAGGGAATAAGGGCGCTCCTTGGGACGCCAATATCTAGGGGCATTGGAACTTGCCTAGTAGGCTGTCTGAGGTAAGACCTCTTACTGTTAAAAGGACATCTTCAGAGAAGGCACCAAAGACATGTGATTTTTCTTTTGAAAATCAACTCATAATTGGGATTCAGAGGATGGCAATTCTGGAGTTGAATATTTGAGTCTGTGGAATTAAATAAGCTTTTGTAATATCTCATGCAAGCATCGCAGTTGTTTTTTGTCAGCCCCAAAAATTTGGCTGGAAGTAAGCGAGAAAGTGGCTAGGATTTGCTGCCTGGCAGAAGTGACGTGGAGAGAATTTCACTCCGTTTCTGTATTGAATGTGCGCTGGTGCGTATCACTAGTACCTACTGTCCTTAGGAGATGGAGATTAGCTTTCTGTTGCCGAGTCTAAACTGTGTCTTCTCTCCCTGCATAAACGGAACTGAGGTTTTGGATTCCTCTTTGCTCAATGTGAAGTCAAAGACCGCAGCTATGCCTTGTTTACCTTATATGCTGTAAATTTGGTGTTCCCCGCAACCTGTGTATTATTCTACAGTCACCCATTTCCCCTTCTTGATGTAATTCAAGGTAAAAAAGTAAATTTTATCCATGTGACTTAAACTTGTTAACTACCCATCCCATAGCCACTCTCCTAGGCTTTGTTTCTTTTAAAATTGTTCTGAAACATAAATCATAGGCAGTAGGAGTAATATCCGGGGTGGAGTGGGGAAATAGCCACTCTAAATAGTTTATTTCTATGTTGTCTTCAGTGGACAGCAGCAGTATTATGCAGCTATTTGTGTCACATTGAGGACAATGTGGTGTTGACTTGGAGTTAGACAAACGTGCATGACTGAATTATGTATGTTATTCTAACTACCATGATCCATGACTGTATGCAGAGGAGAGAGAATAGTGCTTAAACATCTTGAGTTATGAATTATGAAGTTAGCTTAATGTTTGAAAGAAATTTCTGCAATGTTAGCAGGAGAAAGGAGCGTAATGCACAGAGTACGTTGGCTTATGCCATTTCACAGCAGTTGTACCGCTGTTAAGTATAGCATGGAAGAATCGCCACAGAGATTGAGTTGATGGACTTGGATTAGGGGGGAGCTGCCTCTCCTGGGAGATGGGGAGAAATCAGTTGCTCTTTATTAAGAGCTTATCCTTAAGAGGCTAAAATGCTTACAAATCTCTAAAACGTTTCTGCCTTCTGCTGCAGTATACTTAATTATATACTTCTAGTTATTTAAGCCTTTACAGAAGTAAGTGACTAACTGCCCGACTTACGAGGCAGAAAGCCAATGAAGTACAATTGCGGTGTGTTAAATGCATGCAACTTACACTGAAGTGTTTATTTTGGGCAGCTGCATTTCAGCAGGAGATTGCAGTCCTTTACAGGTATGGCATTCCTAGGAACAGTCAAGTTCGGGGAGGTGTAGTAGCAAAGAATGATTGAAGAAGGAGGATTTGGAAGGTTTCTCTTTTGTTCTTGGCATAGTTTGTCTCCTCACAATTTTGTGTCATCATTGTCGCTGTCTGCTCTTGTAGAGGCAGCTGATTGTGAAGAGGAGGATGAGCTTGCCTGCAGAGGAGTAACAAATAAATTCTGATTATTTTTAGTTTGTAAACATGCTTGATAGTCTGCAGTGTAATGAAGGACTCCTATTTTCATCTGCAGTAATCATGTACTTGTTTGAATGGCAGAATGAGCCAACAAATGTGGTTTTTGTTTTTCAAGCACTTTTTCATTAAGTATGTTTAGAAAGAAATTTGTTCAATGGAGGTTTCCTATTGTTTAATTCCCATACCTGCTGAATTTGCACACAAAGGTGATGCTAACTTCAGATCTGCAAAATGCAGCTTGGTGACTAAGAAACTTTTGAAAAAACTTGCAGCTGGACGTTTGCAGACAAGGCTGATGAAAAATGAATAGGAGACTGTATTGGTCTTATTCTTCCTTGTCTGCCTCTTTTGCGTGATCAAAAAAGAAGTACTTAAGTATTTAAGGCTGACCACACAGAGGGTTCAAAATGACTGTTTCAAGAAGAAATGCCTTCCTGCTTTTCTGACTTCGGTCATGCTTCAGATTCTTTCTAATGGCATGAAGCGAGTAAAACATTTTCAGATCAGCACATTTCCTAGAAAATGTCGTAATAATATATCAGTTGCTCTTCCTTCTACAAAGTGATCTGTTTTGAAATATGTCACTTGATTTCCCCAAAAGTAGTTTATGCTTTTTGGTGTATTTATATAAATCCTGCACTTTCAGGATTGTATTGCCTGTTTCCCATCTTCATTAAGGACTACTGTGTTTGGATTATCTTGTTTCATAAAATTTCTTGTATGTGTGTCCTTTCTGTGATTTAATCTGGCATTAAAGATGCTCACCTGTATTATGTGTGGGGAAAGGAAGAGTTGTTTATGATAATCAGACCACAGCTTCCCTTTTAATAACATAGACCAACTTGTAAAAATCCAGGCTCAAGTTAAAAATCCTAGCTCAGGAATACATAATCCCTCAACATCTACTTAATGCAGTATTACTCACCCTTTCTCTTGGTTCAGGGGAGTTTCTCTCTGGCTCTGACAGGTGGTTTATTTTATAAGCAGGAGGTTCGAAAGTGTCATGGACTGGATCTGCCATAGAGGCTGTGATGGGAATGTTCTGGCCCTGGAAGTGTTTGTAAGCATCTTTGCTGCACACCAGTAGTGTTAGCCTGTCACCACTGTCTTGGATTCTTGCCACCACTTTGTCATAGGATTCATTGATCACATTCACCCCATTCACTTCCACCAAAAAGTCGTTGTTTTCTACACCTGCAGTGTCAGCTGGCCCATGGTTTTGCACCTGCAAAGGCAAGTTCAAACTGTGATATTAGCATAAATCTTAGAAAGATGCATTAACAACTGATGGTTAGCTAGAGCATTGTGTTACCACTTTCCTTACAAGACAGCAAAATAAACATGGGGAAGGGGAGAGATTTGTGGGGCAGAAATGAATTGGGAGAGGCAATAAGCCTAAACATAATAAACATGAAACCCATCAGTTTGAGCATTAAGATGCATCTTGGTTTCGGTAGACTTTCATTATAGAAATGTGGCATGGTAGGATCATGAAGACGGGGGTTTTCTTATCATTTGCAGGGCCCTCTCCAGTAGGTTTAAAGTTACCTTTATGACATTTCAGAGATTGCTTCGTGATGAGTGGAACCCCTCCTCTCAAGAAAGCTAAAGGCACAGTCATATTTTGAGACAGTAAATGTTTGACTTTTGCCAGCTGTGGAATTCATGGAAGCAGGGGTAGAGTGGGGCGAAAGTGTCTTTCTGACATTCAGGATGTTCTACTGTCAAAACCATCTATTTAGAATATTAATTTTAGCATGCCAGTCTCATGAATAAAAGCAAAAATTATGCAAAAGCTGGATTCCCCATCCCTCTAGATACCTCACAAAATGAAGAATATTTTCTGGTGCTTATTTTTGATCTTGGTCCTATGATATTAGTCTGACTTCAACAGTTACAGCTCTTATCTGAGAGCGCTGGAAGAGAGACTTGTCTTTTGTGGCTTTTCTTGAATGTATTTGCAGGACAGAAGGGAGGAGGCTGTCTGACAGACTACCCGAGCTTTTCCTGGTTCCTTATTCTACATTAGTACCTCATTGATGAACAGTCCAGGCTTGTTCTTGATCATGTTTAAACTGAAGCCAAATCCACTAGGCCCTTTCACCATCTTGCAGATTCTTGGCTTGTGGTTCACTTTCTGCTCAGTGTGCAACTCCACTCTTTCGTCCGTTTTAGCTGGAGTTGGATCCTGTGCTTTGTAGTAGTATGAGAAGGGGGAAATTTGAGCCTGAAAAAAGTGACAAATAAAACCTTGTTAACATAAAACCTTCTGTTGTGAAATCTATATTAGGCTTTCATGCTCAACGTGTTCTGTTTGAAACCTGTTTAATGGCTCAGACTTGAGCTGTAATGAAGAAGTTTCTGCTATTAAATTTCTGGCCGAGTGGAAAACTACGGTGGGATCTGTGAAAAGGGAATTTTGTTACTCGTTTTGTTCATAAATGGTTACATAGCCACATAGCTCTGAATTTGCAGTCTTAAACTTCTAACCTTTCTTGTGGTGTGTCTAAATTTAGAATTGTTCCAATAGTGCCTATGAAAATCTGTAAGAGGCCAAAAATTTGTATGTTTAGTGACTTGCTGTACAAATGTAAGGACAGTTGCTGAAATATGGGTCTATCTTAAACATTTCCTGCAAGTTGAAGGACTGTGTCAGAGCAGACTGGCTGTTTTATTGCTGCGTATGTTTCTTCGTAATGATAAATTATCAATTCTTAGCAGTAGTTTGCATTTTCTTACCAGTTTATACATGGCATGAGTCTCCTTATCCACTACCAAGAGTGTGGTTTTTGCCTCAGACTGCTTAATTTTTCCCACTACGCTGTCATGATCCAGACCATCCACTTGCTCACCGTTGACAGCTACTAAGATATCATTGTCTTTGAGACCCACCATGGCTGCTGGGCTCCCAGAATCAACATCCTTGATTACATGATCTAAGATCAGAAGGGAAAAAAGATTGATGTGAAGGTGTATGCTTGCTAAGTTTAAAGACATTAAAATGCGTGACAAAGGCAAATTGTCAGAATTGTGCTTTGGGTTGAGACCATTTCCCTGTTTGCAAAATGTCTATAGGAGACTTCTCCTAAATGTTCAGTAAGAAGCCAAAGAGAATGAGAACTTTGTACAGGAAGAGAATGTATAGTGAATGTCATGGTCTGTGTGTTAACTTGGTTCTTACCACCAGTATTTTGTTCCATCCGTAGATAAAAGCCATAACCGTTTTTTCCTTTCTGGATCTCAATAAGTCGGGGTTTGAGGGGAAGCAGTCTTAGGCTGGCACTCTCTTTGCTCAGTACCATCTTCTGACTTCTGTAATAGCTGTCCGTTTCTTCATTTGAAAGTAGAAACATAACATGATTTTCAGACTTCTTTACCTGTGGTAGTACATGTACAATCTCAGATGTCGCCCTTTCAACAACATGTGGGAATTGTAGATACTTTGGTAACTGGTGTACTGATACCTGGTGGTGTGTGGGTGCTGTTTGTGAATGATCCATAAGGTGTAGGCCATGCTACTACAAGGTTTTGTGGGTTTTTTTCTCCTGTCAGAAATTTGGACCATGACAAGATCTCAGGCATGTAAGATCCAGCATAAACATGAGCAAATTTTCTGTGTCTTTTCATACTGTGTTCCTGACCTCTAGAGAATTACCTGTAGAGTGCCGTGAGGGTGGCATAAAAGTGCCAGTAGAATCCAGTGAGACTCAGCAGATAGTGCTTAGCTTATCTAGATGTGGAACTCTACAATATAGACATATCATGCCATCTATACCACTGTTTTAGATTACAGTGATGAGTCAAACTTCCATCATTCTTCATCATCTTCCATCTTCCTGTATTACTGATTCTGAGGTTTTGGGGTTTTTCTGTGGTTGGTCCAACCTCTCCAAGTCCATCCTTCTCTTACTCCTTTCTAGTCTAATGGATGCCTCTTTACTTATCTTAACCAACATCACTCTGCTGCTGATATTAGAGCAGCTCAACCAAAGGTGTTGCACAGTTCCATAGTTAGTAGCATGCACTGAATTGGGATGCTGGAATGCCAGAGCATGTACTGTCTGTCTCTCTGATACCTTTCCAGCTCCAGCTGTGTCTGAGCAGTGCCAGTGGTAGAAAGCTGGAATCCTCATTAGCAATGTTCTTTGCAGCTGAGGCCAAGTAGTGAAATTACTGGCACACTCATTTTCATTAGTTTTGGACTTCTTAACAGGAGAAAGGAACTACTGTCTAAAGTCATTAATTTTCCCATGTTCCATGCTAACTGTACCATCAGAAAGTTCCCCCTCTTCCTGCCCTGAAAACCATGTTTGATGACTTGCCCTCTTACCATTAGGAGTATTTCCAGGACTTGTAGGAACAGAGCGTGATTTATATAATAGGGTTCCTGGCAGCAGTATACTTCTGTTATTTAAAATTCTTTGGACTGTCTTGATGGCAGTACTCAGAGTCAGTTCAAGAGGCTGCTTGAGAACAGAGCCAAAGCAGAGGGGTACTCTGCTGTGTTGATGTTACACGAACAGTAGCTTCCAGTACTTACTGTGAAGCATTCAAATCAGCCAGACCTACCTCCTCAGTAGCCCTGATAGGTTGCTGTGAAAGTGGGCCAGAACAGAAGATGAATCAGTATGCAAACGAATACCTTTTCCACCACTTCCTCATGTGTGTCACTTTCCACATTTTTTCCATTGATTTCAATCAGGCGATCGTTATTTTGGACACCAGCCTTTGCAGCTGCTCCTTCTGATGAAAGCTCTACTATGAACAACCCCTTCTGTCCTAAAATAAATGAAAACTCATTACACAGGGTAAGTCACTGAAATGTGCCTGAATTTAATGGTTAAGGAAACTCAGCACTGATGTCCTTAGGGACTCTTGGTCTCTGCTTACATGCAGATTACAGTGGCACCACAAACCTTCCACGCAGACCCACCTCTGTCTCCTATTCTGTTCTGGAAAAATCACTTCTTTTGGAGAGGGAGGCATTTGTTCACTCTCTATGGTTCAAACAGTCTTTTATTTCTCTATCAAGCGTGTCAAAGGGGCTGATTAAGACAGCTGAAAGGGATTTGATTCCCACCACCCTCTCCTTTCAATCTGAAGTAAGGAGCTGCTTTTATTGTTGATACATTTTATAATTTCCTGTGTTTGGAAGGCTTCCATGTTTGGTCTTTCATTTATTTTGCATTCCAAAATACCCTCTTTACAGGTGATTCTTTCTAGAAGACTGCCCTATTCTGTTGACTAGCCTTGGAAGAAACACCTATGTGGAAGAGGTTCCATAACAAGCATAAAATCACTTGTTCTTTTTCCATTTTTCTTCCCCCCCATCTTTTCTCCACCTCATAAGAAATGTGATCTTCAGAAAACCGCGCACTACATATGCTGTACAGAAATGGACTAGAGATGGATCTGAGCTCATCTTGCTGCTTCTCACTTTCTGTTAGCAAGAGCAGTTTGCGTGTCCCCATAAGCCCCCACATTAACTGTGGTTGTCTCTGTCCCTGCTGCCATATGTATCTATATACCATCTTCTCCCCAGGCTCTCACCTTCTGTGGTTTTCAGAGAGAAGCCATAGCCTTTCTCCTCCTTCACTAGGTAGCAGAGCCGGGGTTGTGGAACAGCACTGATTGCTCCGTTGGCTGTGGGTGGTGGTGAATGCTGCTCCTGCTGCTGTCCCGTTGGCACCTTTTGACCCAGCTCTTCCAGGTTCACTCCCTCCTTTTCTGCTTTTTGATAGGATGCATCATCCAGAACAAGAAGTACAACAGAATTCCCACTGTTTTTTACGATCTCCGCCACCTGCAGTGAACAAGGTGAAATAGCAAACAGGTGCTGAAGTGATTGACCTAAAAGCTCTCCCCAGGATGGGTTGTGCTGTCTACTGTTTTTGTTATTTTATCCTTCTGCTTATGCACTATGGAGGCACCTCAAAGACATTTCATGCCCATGGTGGGTAAGGAATGATGCAGGGAGATACTCAGAGCAGTTCACTCAGCTCATGGATTTCCTAGCTGAAGATGCCGTAAAAGCTGGAAGAGAAAGCTTCACACACTGGCAGTGGGCTGTGGGGAGCAGTATGGGTCCCAGACTAAACAGAGATGTACCTGTGCGTGTTCCTCCTTGTCTACAAACACTCCATTAACCCTGAGGACTCTGTCTCCATCCTTCAAGCCAGCCTTTTCAGCTGGACTGTTCTTTTCCACGTTCCGGATGAGATGCCCTGCTGTGTCTTTCTCAATACGCAGGTAGAATCCGTAGCTCTTCTGGGGCTTTTTAGTCACTTTACATTCACGGGGCTGGAGAACAGAAGCCATCTCTACCAGACAGGATGGAAAAGATATGTGTGAGTAAAAACAGTAAGCTTACCTAGATGTGTTCTCTCTAAATACATATTGAGACAGTTTGCTTCAGAATTCTTGGGGTTTTGTTTCCCAGGAAATACAGCTGTGCAAAGTTGAAGCTAGTTAACACAGCTAGGGACAAGAAGCCAATCTTTTTTCCCTCTTCCTCCTCACTTTTCACTATCTCAAAGTTAAGCAAGGTGCAGAACTGGAAGAAAGAAGTCTGCCTGTGATAACATAGTGAAAATTGAGGTGAGTATTTAATACTCGGATTAAGTCTTACAGAGAAAATACAATAGCAGCACAAAAATACTGGAACACTATAGGAAAGTTATATGACAAAATGGGATTTCACAGAATTGCAGAATCGTCAAGGTTGGAAGAGACTTCTGGAGATCCACCTCATCCAACCCTTCTGCTCAAGCAGGGCCACCTAGAGCCAGTTGCCCAGGACCAAGTCCAAACAGCTTTTGAGTAGCTCTGGAGGAGGGGGGCTCCATTACCTCTCTGGGCAACAGTCACTCCACTGCTCAGTCACTCGCAGTGAAAAAGCGTCCTTATATTCAGACGGAGCTTCCTGTGTTTCAGTTTGGGCCCATCGCCTCTTGTCCCGTCACTGGGCACTGCTGAAAATAGCCTGGCTCCATCTTCTTTGCATCCTCCATTCAGATGTTTTTATATGTTGCTAAGTTTTCCCTGAGCCTTCACTTCTCCAGGCTGAACAGTCCCAGCTCTCTCAACCTTTTGAGTATCTCCAAGGACGGAGAGTCTACAACTTCTCTGGGCAACCTGTGCAGATGGACTAACAGGTGGGATGAAGGAAGAACCTCATTGTCCTAACCAGGCCTTTCTGTTCTTAGTTATTTTAGCTAAACAAAATCAAATTTCAGGAAAAGACATTGTAATTGGAGTGTTATTGTTAATGAGTGTACAGTTTGCATTGGAGGGTGGAAAGCAAGGACTATAAAGGAACTAGGAAGACCATTGTTTCCACTTACAAAGCTTTTTTTTTGTTCTAGCTGGGTTTGATATCTCTACATCTGAGTTTTCATACAAAATGGTGCACTTGCTTTATTTCTGTGTTGTATAGAAGTTACTGGTAGAGTCAAAGTTCTTGGAGCTGTCCATGTTTTTCTCTGCATCTGAATCCTAATTAAACAGTCTTTGATTCTGTTGTGAAGAGGGGCTAATAGAGCCATTTCACTTTGGCATATCATTACGTGTGCAACTTGGGTAAAATATAAATGCAAGTATTACGAGGTCTAACAAAAGTGTGGAGTGTTCAGGCATGCACCTATTGACAACGTGCATGTACCATCAGGTAATCACTTGCAGGAGAGGCAATTTAATACTGCTTGGTCTGTGTGGAACAAAACAGAGCAGTCGAGGCAGCGTGCTTCTCTTGCAATTCTCATGTGAATCCTGAAGCCTCAATTTGCTGCTTCACTAAAACTTTGTCTCCAACCCTGATGTTTTAAACAATGACATGAGGTGTAATCGATATAAAAACGTGATATTGTGCGAGAAAGGAAAGAAATTAAATTTGGGTTAGAAATGACAGGCTGCTGAAGTAACTGCAGTAGTTTGATTCAAATGATTTCTCAATGAATTTGTGACAACTGGAGCAGAATTTCCAGTTGGTGTCTCCAGGGTGTTGCGTTACTTCCCCAGAGAATTTGAGGACAGCTGGTTAAAGAGTAGACTTGATGCTAGTGATAGCTATAAGATTACTATTAGGCCGTTACCTTTGTCCTCTTTGTCCTACAAGCTGTGTCAAGGCACACATGCCAAGGACAGGAAGGTGTTGATCAAACAGTATCGATTTACTGATTTTTATGATGCCTGATGAACCTGATAACTTTACATAATGGGTAGAATGGCTCTGTGGTGGGCAGAGAGCAGTGGATGCCATTCACCTTAACTTTTGCACTGACTTCGATCCTGTCTCTTGTACAGTCAGTGTAGCCAATTTGGCGACACGTGTACTGGATAAGCAGACTACTAGATGATGCAGAAAATTGGCTGAACCACTAGGTTCAGAGGGGTTTGATCAGGAGTGTATAACGCAGCTTTTCACTGGTTATTAGCGGCATTCTTTAGAGCTGGTACTGGGGCTGACACCATTTAACATCTTTCTTTATGATACAGACAGTGAGACAGAAACATCCTCAACAAGCTGATGGACGATACCAAATTGAGGGGGAGCAGTCAATAGGCTGGAGGTTAGGGTTGCTATTTAGAGGGGCCCCAGCAAGCTGGAGAAATGGGCTGACAGGAACCTCACGAAGTTCAACAAAGTGGGGGGAAAAAAAAAATCCGTATCTAAACCACGTACAACAATACAGGCTGACTGCTGGCTGGCCAGAAGGCAGCGCTGCTGGGCAGTGCTCAAGTGCCCAAGTTGAACATGAGTCAGTGGTGTGGCTTTGCAGTGAAGAAGGGAAACTGTATACTAGATGGTACCAGAATGTAGCCAGCAGATAAATGGAAGGGATTGTGCCCCTCTCTTTGGCGCTTGTGAGACCACAAGCACATACTGTCTGTAGCTGTGGGCTCCTCAAGTAATTGACACAGTGGAGCTAGTCCACTGAGGTGATTTAGGTTTTGGAACACATAATGTTTAAGGAGGCTGAGAGGGCTGGGTTTGGTCAGTCTTGGGAAGAGAAAGTAAAGGGAACATCTTATTAATGTCTTCAACAGCTTAACTGGATTGTGTAGGGAACACAGAGCCAGACTCCTCTTAGAAGTTAACAGTGGTAGGATGAGAGGCAACAGACACAGGCTGGAGCAAGGGAAATTCCAGTAGATAGCCATAAGGATAGTTTTTCATCTTGGGGGCCATCAAATACTAGAACAGGTGCCCAGAGAGGCTGCTGAATCTCTGTCCTTAGAGATACTTACCTGGATGGGGCCCTGAAGAACCTGATCTAAGTTGGCCCTGGTTTGTATGGCACATTGGACCAGATGACCTCCAGAAGGCCCTTTCAACCTAAACTCTTCTGTGCTTTTATGATGAAATGAAACTGGTTTGAGTGATGCATATCATTAGCAGGAATACTGTGTACTAAAAGTAAACAATAGTTGTGACCAGGGAACACCACCAAGGATAACTGTCTTGGGAACTGCTGCCGAAGGTCCATGATGTTAGAGGAACAAGATGAATAAAGACAACTTCCTCCAATTGGAAAGTCCAGGTAATTAGCAAACTTGATTTGTATTTTACTGTATAGAATTTATTTTTCTTCTGCCTCTCTTTACCGACAGAAGTCTCTCAAAAGGCCAAAAGTTTTGTTGCAGAGATTAGCCGTTAATCACAGCCTAATAAATACTAAGAAAATTCATCTGTTTGCATGTCAAGATTTCTTTGCAACTCTGTGGTTTTTCTTCTCTTTATATCACCTGCGTGGCTCACGTATGTGGGAACTGGCCATTTTTCCATTTCCTTTTGTTAGGAATAGTTGGCAGTTGAATCCTTCCATGACAGCAGCCTGCTGCAGAACCACCTCTGTGGCTACCTGCGCTACAGTTTGCTCTTGAAGCTGCAAGTGCATTGTTGAGCTTAGTTGGGCAGCATATAGAACAGTATGGATGTGTGGTGGAGGTTTGGCACAGATGTCACTGAAGCTGGAGAATACGGGGAATTTTGGCATGCAAGGATGGGAAGCCTGCAGATCATGATTCACTTGTCCCCTTGGTCAGGTGCCTTGTGCTTTTTTTGAGTCTCCATGTAGTTGCACTGGGACTGGCTCCATATAGGGATGGACCACCTTATTATTTGGACATTTTTTGGAATGCACTAGGCTGTACTGCTCACAACTACAACTCAAAGCAGTTTTTCTTGACAAACACTGGGAATCTGTGCTAATTCCTGAAGTTAACATGCAAAACCAGTGGTACCCAAAGCTGAAGAAATATTAGGCTTTTATGGGAATGATTATTTATTCATATTTAGAAATGGAAGGAAGGTCACAGTGCACTGCATACCACTCCCTTTAGTCCCTGAAAGCTTTACATGCAAAATTATTTGGATCGTAAAAATGAGTTTTCTAAGGGAAGAGGGATTAGCAAAAAAAGGAATTTCTTACCTGTATGTCTGTGTTTAGCAGCCTTCACAGGAATTTTCTTTTGCTGTCCCTCCTGTGGCTGTACCTATAAGTAAGGCTGGACTTTGATTGGGCAAAGGTTGATTTAAAAGATGATTTATTTAACCAAGTTTCACTGAATATGATCAACACCTTGATAAGCTGCCTTGTCCTTGCCTGCAAAAGTGCTAATCACGTGCATTTCTGACCAACTTTGAATTTTGTTCTACTGATACTTATACTCAAAAACTCAGTGAAGGAAGTCATCCAAGGTAAGCCTGATCTTTGTTCTGGGCAAGAGCCTTGTCCAGCTATAAGGAATGTCTTAAAGGGAGCAGGTTTGGATTGTGGTGGGTTGACCTGGCCAGCAGCATTTGACTGCAAACCAAGAGGTTACCGGTTCAAATCTGTGCACCCCATGTTGGATGCCAAAAAAAGGATTGTGATGGGTTAACCTTGGCCAGCAGACAGATGCCCACTGAGCTGTTCTTACTACCCTCTTTACAGGACAGGGGGAGAAAATAGGATGAAAAAGCTTGAGGAATTCAAGATAAGGACTAACTGGGAAAGATACAACTAAAAGATGGCCTCGTGATTTGAGGGGTGGCCCTGAGTGTTGGGGCCATCACACGTGTGAAACACGCACTGCAATCAAGCGACAGATATGAGTAAAGTCTCCCTGGAATGGAGGGAGGGAGGTGGCTGGGATATCAGTGTGGTGAGGCCTGGCAAATTGGCTATACTGGACTACTTCTATGAACCTGCCAAGGCAAGTGCTACGTGCTTACCATTGTGGAAGGGCATACTGGGTGACTGGACACATATCCCATAAACCATGCCATTGCCTGAAATGCCATTCTGAGCCTTGAAAGGCAAGTTCTGTGTCATGGTACCCCAGAAAGAATCGAGTCAAATGTGCAACTTATTTCTGAAATAACCTCATACACTCCTGGGCCAAGAAACAGGGCATTGATTTGGTGCATCACATTCCCTATCACCCACAAGCCTCCGGAAAGATTGATTAATTAAAAGACTGTGCTGAGAGAATAGGGCACTGGGGAATGGAAGCAGTGGGACATAAATTTAGGAGAAGCCACTTGGCTGGTTAACAACAAATAACCTACTAACTGCCCTGGTTCTGCCCAAAGTCCCTACGTACTGTGGGAGGAGATGAGGTCCCCATAGTACGTGTAGGTAAGTAGCTGGGAAAGCCAGTGTGGATTGCTCTTCCTTGGGAAAAAGAAAGTCCATTTGTGGGATTGGCTTTCCTAAATGACTCGGGTGCGCTTGGTGGGTAGTGCAGAAGGAAGTGGAAATGTGGTGTGTACCTCAAGGAGATTTATCCTTGGTGGTAAATAATCCATGATTCGACTTGAATGATATAGGAAGTAATAGAGCAGTAATCACCTGAACCTACGATGAATGACCCTCACAAGGAACCATGTGAGTGCAGCGCTGACCCAGTCCAAGTGGTCCTGGTGCTCAACAAACCAACACACTGCTTCTCCTGTCCTGAGTAATCTCCTTGACAGATAGGGCCAAAATGATTGACTGTTAATGAGTGGTTAATGGGAAAATTATAAACCTGACTATTGGATGTAAAGATGGTCTAAATATGTAGTATAAGTTGTAAGCACTGGTAAGAAGGAATTTTAGGAATAAGAAATAGATAGAATGAAAAGGTTTGAGTAGGGTATAGAAATTAACCAGTGTATGAATGGGACAGAGGACACTTGGATGTATCGGATAATTGTGTGACCTGATCATGATGTGAATGGATGAATGAATAAGAGGTTGAGATTGTACTGGTTCTGGCTTGGACAGAGTTAACTTTCTTGAGGGCAGGCTGCATGGTGCCGTGCTTCTCATTTGTGGCTAAGACAGTGTTGATAACACAATGCTTTTTTATCTGTTGTTGAACGCTGTTTACAAAGCACCAAGGCTTTCTCTCCCCCATGCCCTCCCAAGTGAGTAGACTGGCCGTGAGCAAGAGGTTGGGAAGGGACAGAACCAAGACAGCTGACTTGAACTGACCAAAGGGATACTCCGTACCATTTGATGTTGTACTCTGCATTAAAAACTCAATGAAAGGGGGAGGAAGGGCAAAAGTTTGTGGTTATGGCACTCTTCCCAAGCAACTGTTGTGCACATTGAGGTGCTGCTTTCCATGAAGTAGCTAAAGATCTGCCTGCCAATGATGGGAAGTAGCAAATGAATTCCTCTTTTTTGCTTTGCTTGCATGTGCAGCTGTGCTTTACAAATCAAACTGTCATTACGTCAATCCATGAGTTGTTTCGCCTTCCTTCTATTTTTTTCTCCACCCTGCAGGAGAGAAATGAGCAGGCATCAGGATGGGTGTTTGGCTATTGGTTGGGGTCAGCCCACTGCAAGGGCATATCTTATTCCCTGGCCATAAGGATCTGCAGGATATGCTTATAGGCAAGCACTGAACTGATGGTGTTTCTAATGTGGGGGGAAGCCTCCAAATTTGAGTCTTGGTATACTAAGATACTTAATGAAATGACCATGTGAAGTTCTTGTTAATAAATCTCATTCAATTTTAGAAAGCTTTAAAATGACTTCCCTCATTAACTTGCTGTGGAATTGGATTATTAGAAATAATACCTGTGTTTTCCTTGGCTGTCTGCTCCAACTGTTTAGTTCAAAGGAAAGGTAATAGAAATAAGCATAACCTAAATTTGCTGCATCAGAACAGTCATTGATGTTATAAAAGCATTACTGTAATCCACTTACTCTAAGTGGCTTTGCAAGCCTGTTGCGACTAGGAGTTGTTCCTCTTTGTATAACACACAATCAAAAAACCCAAGCAAGCAAGGCCTAATGTTGTAAGCACCAGAGAAATTAGACCCTGCCCTGTCCTCTGCTTGCAATCTTTCACACAAGTAAGGCAAAAACTGGATGAGGAGGGACACAGAGAAGGGGAATTACAGCAACTCGTAGTTTTTGAGCTAAGCACAGTGCAGATGGGAAGACGTACAAGGATATCAGGTCAGCATACAAGGAAACAACACAGGATTTGAAGCGAGATGTACCTTTTTGTTGTAGTGCCACTGTGATAGTCAACTGAGGTCCTTTTGGGTCTAGACAAGATTTTTCAAGAATAAGGTGCTACACAAATGTAAAATGTTAGCGAAACGTAGAAGCAGTCTGTGTTTCTAGAAGGGAAAGTATGGTTATGTTTCAAATGGGAAGGAGGTGGAGGCTGTGCTGCAGTTTCAAAAGGCTTTGAAAAGAAAGTTGAGGGAGAAAGGTCTAGCAGCCAACAGACTCTTTAAGCTTGTGGTGTGGTTGAATTACGAAATGTTAGTAAAAATGAATGGTGAGGGGAAGGTTCTTTGAGTTGAGGCTCGTGGTTAGCCCTAGGGCTATGACAGGAAGTTGAATGGAATGCTGACGACGATGCAAGGAGGATGTGTCTCCACTTGTGGTAAAGAACAGGACCCTGCATTTCTTCAAGCTGATCTGTGCATCTGTGGGGCTGAGGTGTGCATTCTATGGAAGGTGGACTAATGCATTCAATGCTGACAAGCCCTTGAGGCCAAAAATTCAAAAACTCTCCTATCCTACCACCAGTGGAATGAAAATTGTTCAAGAATGGATCAGAGTAAAGGCAGTGTGCAGTATCTCCTCTTCTGGTTCTTGAGCCTTTTGGAAGAGTGTTCTCAAGCATATTCATACAGCTACAAAAATAAGGAACCTAACTAAAAAAAAAGAAAAAAGAAAAAAAAGAGAGATTTTGCCTTTTAGCACTTTGGGAAAAGTGATAAAACCTTGGAAACTCTCTGAATTAATAGTATTAAGTTGAAGGAGTTGGCCACGGTGATTTAGGTGGTGTGGTTCTATTAGCACAAGGGCTAGACTTTAGAGGGGGTCTGCTTTCTCCAAGGTATGTCCCTTTTCATCTGTAGCATGGACAAATTAACAAATATTAATGGCTTAACATTTACAAAATACTTGCAGTCTTTCTTTTTGCCAAAGCTTTTCCGATGTTTTGTTAGAAGAAATTCTGTGATACTTACCTGTCTTACCAAAAATTATCAGAAATAAACATTTTTCTAGCAGTTGTAAGCGATCACATGGTTGGTAAATTGAGAGAAGCACCTGTATTCTTAGCTTTGGTACTTGCTAGGATCTCTGGCATTAGTAAATTCACAGGTTTTGGTAAGTCCTGGACTCCTTCCCCCAAAGCAAAAACTTCTCACTTTCTAGTGCTTCCAGGAGGCCATGTGGAATAATAGCACTGACCGTAGAGGTGTTTTGATATTGTCTGTCTGAGGCACCTTATTTTGATCACCTGGAAGGCTTTCCAAGAAGTTAACTGGAGCATATAGCAGTAACAGAAAGTGCCTCAGCATCCTTGTCCATGCATTCTTCATAACAACCTGAAGAGCTGCCTAACTTCAAGGAAGGGTGAATGTGTTGTCTGCTGGCAAATAGTGACAGTAAAGGTAATGGTATTTTTCCTGCTTAGTGCCTGAAATAAGATGAGATCTGTGCCACGGATGTTCTAGTAGCCTGAAACTGGGGGTACATGTGGCATAGTCCAGAGTCTCACAGTGCTGGCAGAGTGCGGCAGAGTGCAGAGAGCGCAGTTGGCATTGTGCCAGGGCATAGTTTCAGTAAGTGATATTTACTAAAGTCTTGCTTTTTGCCAGGAAGTATGCGGCCCAGGTCACCTCCTGGCCCTGTCTGGGACACAGACATGAGGAGAGTGTGTGCTTGTTTGCCGGGATGATGGCCCTTATTTAACTTACTTATTCATATCTGAAGAGTTTATACAGATTTATTGCTGAGTTAAAAAAAAAAAGAAGACAGGAAAAAAAGATGTAGCTAGCCTCTGGATCACTTCTAATTTTTTTATAACCATGTTTTTTGTGTTTGTTTTTTTAATTGTGAATCACCAAGGTTGTGTTAAGAGATGGTAAAGAAACTGCTTTCATGGCCATTGCACTGGATGAGAGGAGTAGAAAACAGAGCTGTTAATGAAAGATTTGTGAAGTAGATCTTTAATGTTTATAATACAAGTGTAAAGTTACAAAGGTCAGTTGACTAAAAAGTGGATTTTGTTATTAACATGGTTGTACAAGGAGTCCAACTCTGAACTTGAATGACTGTTCATATATTTTGTTCTGAATATAAAGTGCTCAAATGATAAGTATCACTGCCAGCATTGTTCTATCGACAAAAGGTTTATGTGGATATTTTGCTGTAAAAATATTCCCTCTCTTAAATCTTTATGATGGTGACTATACCGATCACAGCTGAACTTTCTTGCCTGGGAGCATGTGCATCCCTTAAAAATTGATGCAATGAGGATTTCTAAATGGTGCTTGCTTACCTATATTGCTTACTGTATCCTTGCTGACCACAAGCTCACTAGTGTCCTTGCGGTGCCACCCTTTTCCTGGATTCCTAACAAACTGGTTCACAAACATTCATTTTCCAATGCGGCGTGTTGGGATAATACAGGCTTATTCGCGTGCTCTGCTGACTCCAGCTGGGACCGTTGTAAAGCTGTCCCCTACTCCCCGATGCCGCTGTAGCTGAGGCACCTCTGGAAAGGTGGTACGCCTGGTCTGAGCCACCGCAACCCAACCCCATGTATTAACAAGAGGCAACTTCACTGTCAATTTATATTAATGCACAAGGCTGTGAACTGCGATGGCTGAAGGCCGATTTGCAGCCTCTCGCAGGTAGATACACGCTCCCTGAAGAAGCTGCTGTGCCCATCCGTGGGGGCAGCCACCTCTTCAGCCAAGTCTTTCCTTCCACAGCTAAGTCTGACAGTGACTGTGAATCTCAGGGACTTGGACTGTTTTAAGGTCTCCTCCAGTAGAGTAATACAGAGGCATATTTTATTTGTTCTTGTATTTAAGCCATTCAAAATCAGTACAGCCCTTTCCCTTTGCCCCTTATTTTGCCAATGACGATTTTTCCACTCTGGTTTGGCAAGTATTATATAAAAGCACCATGTGACTTGGTAATAGGAATATTTGGTTCACTGAAATCCTCCTTAATCATGAGGCAAAGTCCATTTCAGCTACCAAATGAATATTCATCAGTCATCCTGCACATAGCCAAGCGGTAATTAATTCTTTCTCTTCTGGTGACCACATGCTCCCGATACGGTAAGGTCAGGGGAAAAAAAGGGGAAGCAAACAGGAATGACATTGCAATCCTGCTGGTTTGAAGGCTTGCAGAGGAAGGGGAGAATACCCCTCCTTCTAGCATTTTGGGCTTAAAGCTTCCTTAAAAATGGTGGTGGGGGAGAAAAATATCATTTGCTGTCCCTGTGTTTGCAGCAAAGAAAGGTATTCTGTTATTCCCTGGACCTGTCAGTGAGGAATTATAGTGGCAGACGTCTTACCCCAGGCTTTGCTCTCCGTGCATTAAATATTGCATTGACTTCCCTAGTGACCTTTTTACTGGAGAATAAAAACTATAAACAATGCTTTCTTCTTTAGCCATTTAACAAATACTCTGTATTGATCATGAACTTGGGCTTTTAGATGCAGAATTTTTTACGGAGTCAACTGTTAGGTGTGTCTGTGCAGCTGCTTTTTCTGTCATGTCAGGCTGAAATCAGTGTTAAAACCTGGAAATTTCTGTTGAAGTAAAAATTTGAAGGTCTTAAAAATGAGGAATTATGTGAGCTAAGCAGACTTTTTGGTGGAGCTATGTGTTCATAGTAAATGGCTGTACACATGTATATATATTCACATGCATGCACAGCAATCAGGCTGTCTGCAGGACTGTTTGGATAATAGGAACTGAGGTTGGTTTGATTAATGCTTCTTAAATGGCAGCGCCTTTGGAATTCTTGTCTTCCCTCTGGCACTCATAACATGTAGGAAGACTTCTCTTTCCAGCTCCTTCTGTTGGGCATTTTCTTGACATTTTTTTTCTTCAGTTCTGCCTTTTAATTGCTGGATCATTCAGTAGTCTTTGGACGTGCAAGATGCTGAGACATAAAAAATAATGATATAAATGTACTAGTCTGCTGGTTTGGTTCCCCCCCCCGTTTACCACATGGAGCTTTCTTTTTCCTAGGGTGTGTACCCTTATAAAACTGGTTTTTTTTTCCTGATCTATGACAGAACAGAGTAAGTTACTTGGATCTCAGTTGCATGTGCATTTCTTGCCCTCTGGAGATGGATTTCTGAATTTGACAGTAGACTCTGTTCCTTTTCTTTTAAGCTTTTGAAATGTACAAATAAGTAGTACTATGTCGACTTCACTATGTTCTTCAAGGAGCATGAGGAAGAGATGCTTATACAAGCACTATAGAAAGCATATACTATTCCTCGAAAAATGCAACTCTGAGACAGGAATTATCCAGGCAGCTGCAAGTGTGACTCTTTCTCTTCCAGTCTTCCATTCCTCTTCCAGCTGCCTGCGTCCCATCCTGCCCCCCCCATCTGTCTGCCCAAATCTGCGATCCATCCAGGAATTGTCCCTAATTTCTATACTAACCTCTAGATCACTGAGTATTTAATTTCACTGTGTGAGCAAAGATACCATTCTGACATTTTGTTACCCTAAGCTCAGGCTGAACTGATGTCTGGAGGGGCAAGGTGCATTATCCTCAGCAAACATAAGTGACGTTGCTTCACAGAATCCAGGAGAATTATTTTGACTCTTCTGTATGCCAAGGACCTAACTTTTGCTTCATATTTCTTACTGGGTGCGTCCTCCTCATGCCACAAGAAAGATTTAAAGTGGAATAGCATTCATTTACCTGTCTTTCTGAATCAGTGATCATAATGGAAAGTCTGAATGTAGCCTTGAAGGCAAAGTGAAATACAAACTTCCTGTAGAAGTTTCCATCTTCTTGGTCACTGTATGTTTGCTTTTCTGTTGGGGGAACTATTGTGTTCTCCTCTGATGAGGCTTACATGATGCTTATAGAACTGTTAATAGAAATGTGGATAATGCCTGCTCTTTATTAGTTCTTGTCACTTTGTGGCTTTGAAAGGCTTGTTATCTGTTATCACAAAAAGGAAATGACTACTGCTATGCTTGGCACTGCAGAAATACAGAATGCAGCCTTTTTCCTGTATAACTATTGAAAACTGTTGTTATAAGCTTTGGGAGTAATATAAATCTAGACACTATTTGAACCCAAGATTACTTCAATATGAGGACAAATAATTTTAGTATAAAGTAGGTTGTTTTCATATGGTGTAAAAGCTAGTAGAGTTGGTTATGAGCTTATATTTGTTTGTTTACAATCCCCTCCAAACAAGGCAGACGTGGATCCAAATATGGGTCCTACCAGAAATCCATGCCTAAGTACTAAGGACAGAATAAATCTCCATAAAATGCATACACAGAAATAAGGTTGGCTTGGTTGTAAGAATAAAACTGGTTTTGGTGACAGCAGAGCTTGTCTCCCTGATTTCAGCTGGAAGATGACACTCAAACTTCCTAGGAAATACCCACCTACATCTTAGCTTATTGCTTGTCTTGAAGATCATTCTGAGTGACATGACTATCACAGAATCACAGAATGTTAGGGGTTAGAAGGGACCTCTGGAGATCATCTGGTCCATCCCTCTGCCAGAGCAAGTTTACCTACAGCAGGTTGCACAAGATGGTGTCCAGGTGGAACGTCTTCAGAGTCGGAGACTCCACCACCTCTCTGGGCAGCCTGTTCCACTGCTCTGCCACCCTCAAAGGAAAGAAGTTCCTCCTCGTGTTCAGATGGAACTTTGTATATTCAAGTTTTTACCCATTGCCCCTTGTCCTATCACTGGGTACCACTAAAAAAAGCCTGGTCCCCTCCTCCTGGCACCCTCCCTTTAAGTATTTGTAAGCATTGATGAGATCCCCCCTCAGTCTTCTCTTCTCCAGACTAAAAAGACCCAACTCACTCAGCCTTTCCTCAGAAGAAAGATGCTGCTGCCCCCTAATCATCTTTGTAGCCCTTCACTGTACCCTCTCCAGCAGTTCTCTGTCCTTCTTGAACTGGGGAGCCCAGAACTGGACACAGGACTTGAGTTGTGGCCTCTCCAAGGCAGACTAAAGGGGCAGGCTGACCTCCCTTGACCTGCTTGCCACACTCGATGCACCCCAGGATAGCATTGGCCTTCCTGGCCACAAGGGCACATTGCTGGCTCATGGTCATCCTGTTGTCCACCAGGACTCCCAGGTCCCTCTCTGCACAGCTGCTTTCCAGCAGGTCAGCCCCCAACCTGTACTGCTGCATGGGGTTATTCTTCCCCAGGTGCAGGACCCTACACTTGCCTGTGTTTAACATCATTATGTTTTGTCTCTGCCCAACTCTCCAGCCAGTTCAGCTCATGCTGAATGGCAGCACAGCCTTCTGGTGTGTCATCCACCCCTCCCAGGCACTATAATTGAGCCTAAAAAACTAAGTGATCCTGAAGTGCTGAACTGGGCTCAGAGCTGGAGCAAGTGGGACATGCCTTCTCAAGAAGCAAAGATCAGAGAAGGAAAAAGAACAATTCTGTTATCGACAGCCATAGCTGAAGTTGTATTAAGCTGTTTCCTTGGCCAGGTCATCCAGAGGAGGAAGAATTTAAAGATTTATGCCACTGGAGAAGCCAGCATAAGCCTGAGTGAAACTCGTGTGTGTGGCAGTAAGCTCCACAGAATCTGAGTCCATCTAGCCAATGACAAGATCCCAAGTGATTAAGCAGAAGTAGTTTATTCTACTCTCTTTTGCTTTTTGTTTCACCTTTGCGGGGGTGGGGTGGGGGGGAGTTGTGCTGTTCAATCTCTTGTATTTTTTCATTTGTCTGTGCACGAGAGATGCCCAATAGAGTCATTAGAAATGTTTTTCTAAACTTAAATGACAACTTGTCACTGAGACAGGTTCTCTTGTGTTAATGGTTGCATTTTATTCTGCCGCTATGTGATTTATCTATCACACCTTCTTTAAAGCCCACTGTATCCTTTTCAAGAACAGGCTGATGGAATAAGAACCCTCCATAATTGTGTTTAGTGACAGTAAGGTGTAAGGAAAAAGCAGCTAATGGACACTTAATTCAGGTAGGCATTTATATTAAGTAAGAAGATTGAAACTGGAGGATGTTATTGTTGTCTTAAATTCTCCTAGGGTTAACTTTTTGAGTGGTGATGATCTGGTATATTCGTTTGAAAGTTTGATCACTTGACTATGATAGTCTGTTGATCCACTGTAATACTTAATATTTAATCAGCTTAGTTAACAGCAGAGCGTTGATTTCTCAAGGTTTGCTTGCTTTTGTGTTATTTGATGGAGGTTATTCATTTTTTTTTTTTACTGTGATTCTTAAAAAAATGAAAAAAGAAGGTGCATCTTTTCATTAATTGGTACCTGGACCTATTCTGTTTACAGTTACAGAATACGTATACCTTGAGGTGCAAAATGTGTAAGCTCTTTGTGCACTCTGCAAAATTAGTTCTAAGTTGCTTCACAGCATGATTAATAAAAATAATGAAAACCCCCCTTATGTTTTAATTCAGTATAGAACGTCTAGGTTTTGATGTTTTGTTTTTTCTTTTTTTTGTGTGTGTTTTTGTTTATTCTAGATACGAGAAAGTAAAAATGACAGTCCATTTGTCATTTATAGAAGCCAATGTATAAGATGTATAATGATGAAGTGGTATTCTACAAAAGCAAACCCAGCAAACTAGGTCTTAAACTGATACAAAGTGGGAGGGTAGAAGGGTCATTTGATCATCATTGCGTTGTAGACCAATGCAGTCACGGCAAAGGCAAGCATCTAGTACAGATTACAAGCAGGGCTATTAGAAATCCAGAGCATCTGCTGCATGGCTGTGTCATGTGTGTTCCTGGTACAAGTGGTGAAAGAGCGGTTCCAGACCACCTAGAGAATACATCCTTTTTCACAGATTTTCACAGATTTGATGAGGACTAGGCTTTCCCACCACTTCATTGATAGAGCTGAAAGCTGGAGCTGGAGCTGTCAGGATTTGGTTCTAGGAAAATTTGTTACATTCTCTGAAATGCATTTTTGGAACCTCTGTTGCAAATACAGAATATGGTGTTATCTAGTTAAAGATCAGTTGCTGTGAACTGCTTAATCTGACTTGGTTATCTCCTGTACGTGTTTTTCCTCATGCCTATACTTCTTTCATTTGAAACAGATGATTTAGGTGAAACTGAACTTTACTTTCTCTCTTGCTATCTGAATATGATTTGCATACCACTAAGAGAAATCCTGGAGTTTGCCTTATTTCAAATTTTTCTTTCATAATCATGGGTATGTATACATGAGAGTGATAGTCCAAAGAAGCCAGAGGACACATATTTTTAGGATATGTATTTTTCTCATGCTGCCTTCCCTTTTTTTTTTTTTTTACTTAATCAAAGTAGCATGAAAATATCAGGATTTCAATAGCTAAAATCTATCACTGGTTTTATGTTTTGATTTCATATAAACACACGCAAGAGCTGAAAGCATCTTTTTTTTTTTTTTCCTTTCCTTTCATGAGGGTGTAGGTTCTTAAAGCAGGAAATACACAGGATACATGAGGACACCGGAGAATATATTGTCTGATCTTGTGATCTATGTTTTTCCTAGTCCTGATATATCTTTGCCTTGCAATCTTGTAATGAAAATTTGCTAACCGTTGTATTGAATCTGATGGATTTACTAACGCTGAGATATTTGAGGAGATCTCATTTGCCTTAAAACGAATGGGCACCTATTCAGATTTACTCAGCAAGTAGAACTTTGCTAGTTGCTTTTTTTTTTTTTTTTTTTTTTTTTTTT
>VZSF01003318.1:39666-225099 GCA_013398295.1 Chionis minor | reverse complement strand
CAGAAAGAAAAATTTTTTTGTTTTTTTTTTTTTTTTTTTTTTTTTTTTTTGTATGGTTGAAATGGAACTTTTTCCTCTTTTAAGCCCTGTTTGAAGTAACACAGTGGGTGTGCTAGGGCGTGTTCCATTGCACCCTCAGTATTTTCTGATGCTACTCAGCTCAGGTACCTGTTGAGATTATAGGCACAGCTCGCGGTGCTGGTTTAAAGCCTCCCTTTGCCTTTGTCAGAAAAAAGGGCTTTTCACTGCCCTGTTTCTGAGGAGAAGCCTCAGAGACATTCAGTCTTATTTGCTGGTGCATATGTATCCACAGGCTCCAGCATGAAGGCTGAGTAACTGGGATTATGCTCCACTGACAGACCTGATGCTGAGTGGACTTCAAAGAATACATTGCTTGCTCTGCAGGAGAAGTGATTGCTTTGGGATTGGCCTGACATATGAGAGAAAGTGGAAGGGGAAGAGGAAAAAAAATAAATCTTGCTTTGCTTTCTGAATTGTGCATGCTTTGTGAATGGCTGATGTTTCTGTCTGAGCTCTCAAGTGAGCAAATTTCGTGGATGTGGTGTCTTCTTAAGGAAGTTTGGAAGCAATTCTGGAAACTAGTGGCTTTGCCACACAGAGAGCGTACATTTTCAGTAAATGTGTCTGGGACACTGAACTGCTTTCTGCTAACAGGAAGGATTTTGATTGCTTTAATGAGTTGCAGAGGCTGTGAACTAGCAGCTCCAATTATTCCCCTTATATTTTGGGATGCTCTAAGCATCCCAAAAGCTGCTAAAAGAAGAACTCAACTCATGCTTCTTGTCTGTGCTCTGAAAATGAAACCTCTTCTGAGTCTTTTAAGTGTCAAGAAATTGCTGGGTCGTCTAAAAGAGGAAATGTTAGCTAAGCTGGCCGTAGCTGGTGGAAGCCAATAAAATCTTCTGATCCTGGGTAGCTGACTCAAAACTGAAAGCTTGACACCAGAAGGTGTATGGGGAGCCCTTTTAGAAAGCCAGTGAAGACCTGAAAGATAAGAATAAGTGAAGAATAGATATTGTAGTTAGAATAGCACAGAAACCAACCAGACATTCAACTTCTTGCAAGTACAGCCCATGTAGGAATTTCTTCGCAGTACAGAAAAGTGCAGATAAAATCTTGGTTGTCATTTTCACTCCCATCATTTTGTTGTCCTCCCCTACCAACAAGAAGATCAGAGCATACACAAAAGAATTGATTTAACTCACACAAGAATACAGTTTACAAGAACTGGACAATGTGGAACAACTAGAAGTCCTGCCATGGCTTTCTTCCATGTCTTCGTCTAAGGTGGTAGGTGAGAGGGGAAAAAACCAAACCCCAAAAAAGCAAACAAAAATCAAAGCTTTTGATTTTTGGTTACTTGACCTCAGAATCTTTCCAGGCACCTACCCATTTGGTAAATGGAGGCCAAGCAAACCACTCTT
This sequence comes from Chionis minor, assembly GCA_013398295.1. Lineage (NCBI taxonomy): Eukaryota > Metazoa > Chordata > Aves > Charadriiformes > Chionidae > Chionis > Chionis minor. The sequence continues at coordinate 223,654 of VZSF01003318.1, read as the reverse complement.
TGTTTTTTCCTCCCCAGCAGCAAGCCAAACTCCACTTGCTGCTCTGGCACTGATAGACATTTCTAAAACACAGCTTTATTTTTCCAGGGAAAAGGAAAATCTGTATTCTGAGGTAAAGAAAGAAGCTATCCTGCCTCTTAACACTAGTCTGAAACAGGAGGATGTTGTGGCAAATGTTTTTCTTTTTCTTCAGAATTTCTTTTTTTCCCGATGCCCACATCAAATTTGTCCTACTCAGAGCACAAATACAGTAACATTAGTGAAAACAGTTGATTTTTTTTTTCCCCACCATTGAAAAAGAGATGCTTGTTGTTCTGTACATTCATTTTAATGTCCTGAGACAGTTTGCTGGGAGCCAGGCTCTTGGCTGTGCTAACCAAATAATTTGATGCAGGTGCCTTCTTGAGGAGGAGAAACAATTCCAAAGAAATTCTGCTAGCTTTTTGGAATTTGTTGACAGTTGTTCAATCCACTGTAGACTGCAGCAATAATTGTGTAGTTGTGGTCTAAGTCCTAACTTTCAGCTGTTTTAGCTAGCGCCCTCTGAGCCTCGCTAAGCCCGTTGCCTGCAACTTGAGTTTACAGATAGTACATGTGTGGCTGTTCTGGTTTGTGTCATGTCCTCTTGTTGGTTCCGGTTTTTGTTTTTTTTTTTAAAGGACATACGTGCTTTCGCGTCCCTGCCTTATTTAAATGCAGAGGGTTACTTTGTCATTTGCAAGTTCCTCTCTTCAGGGGAAGGTCTGTGCAGTTTTGACTGCTTTTGAAGTGCTAGGACAGGCTTGCAGTACCAAGCTAAGTGATGCTAGCTCTCCTCTGCACCACGAGAAGAACTCACGCATAACTGCCTATGATTTTTTTCTTCTCTTTCCTTTTTTAGTGCTGAAGATGACTCTGATGGCGGAATTCCTCACTAGGGCTGGAGGCAGCAGTCCCGTTCTGGTGTTCCAAATGGCAGCTCTGGCATTGCTCGTATCAGGTAAGGAGGAGCCCTGGCAAGGAAAAGTATGCTGTTGGCAGGGTTTTTTTAATCCTGTTTAGGAGTTACTTGGTGTGGCCGAGAGATGCTGCCTGAGGTATGGGAAAGAAAGAATATCTATTGCAATAAACTTCCACCGGGGCACGCTCCGCATGATGTTTTTCAGCCTTTTGTTTTTGCCATCCTGAATTTTACCCAGGAAGCTAGGAGGTGAAATCTGATCCCAAAAGAGCAGTATTTTAGGCCAATCAGTATTTTTATATTATCTTTCCATGGAATAGTTCAATGTTTGATGAAAGCAAAACCCCTCAAGTTGAAGAGAAAATACCAAACACCCCCCCAAATATCCCTCTCCGCCGACGCTTTAATTTTCTTTTTTGAAGAAGGGATGCTCTTCTCATCTTCCATTTTTATGAAAACAGCAAAGCTTATAGAGAATATTCTGTTCATACAATGCCTTTGCAAGATCTGTGATAGCAAACAGAGATTTTTCTTCCTCTCACATGAAGGAAAAGTATTGTTTTTATTGTGGTACCTGTTATCCTGGGCACTCTGTGCACATCTGGAGCATAAGATAGCCACTGATTTCACAGTGCATAAACAAGTGGAGGAGTCTTGTGAGGGGAGGGGGAGCTGGCCTGGCACAAAGGTTAGTTCAGTTAATGTCTGCTGTCTTCCACCACAGAACACAGTACGCTGGAAATCATTTATCCATCTACCACGGAATACCTGGAAGAAGGAGAGACTCTGAATTTGACTTGCTCCATCAGGCTTGAACAAAATCAGTTATCACAACTGGAGGCTCACTGGTATAAAAAAGCAGAGAAGCAAAACGAGACTGAGTTTGGAAAGGAGATGGAAAGCTTGCACCCCTCACAAAACTCAGATCCTGAGGCGAAAGTCATGTTCTGTCTGCTTCTGAGAATTCAGAAAGTCAACCAGTCAGACAGTGGCCAATATCAATGCAGGGCCAAAATAAAGAATACTCTCCTAACTGCTGTGGGCCACTTCATTAGAGTGAATGTAACAGGTAAGCTGTTGTGTGTCCAGGAGCTTTCTTGCAGAGGGAGATGGGAGATCGCACGGTTGTCTCTGAAGAGAAATTTCTGCATGATGAAAACTGTGTTCATGAAGATGTATCATCTCCTTCTGGGTGTGAAACTAAAAATTATTGCTGCCACACTATGACACGTGGAGTAAGTTTCATACTTCTCTGTCTCTTCGTCTATGCATGCTAAATGCAAGACTGACATGTGAAAAATGTTAGGGATTTGTTTTAGATCCACTGTGGATCTCTCTGAGTTAATGGGAGTAGTTTCCCATGGGATTTCTACTCTGAGACCCGTTACAAGAGCTCAAAGGAATTGGGTGGGAAAAGCAGTGTGGGAAAATGTATGTTAGTCTCGAGTTAGATGCAGGTCTGCCCCAGTTCACCTAGCATCTACGCTGGGCTTATAGCCAGAGCTACATTCACAGGCGGCAAAGTTACCTTCTCTAAAATGGAGGTCCGTGTATTTTCTTAAACGGAGACCTTTGTGTATGCAAACAGTCTAGCTTTATTGCCTCTTGAATTCATTGTAATGTGCATAGACCATAGACCCATAGGAGGACTAGTGCTTAGAGGGAGTGGGAGTTGAGATACGGCAGCCACCACTCTGAATTATTTTGATCTTACTGAATTGTTTTTCTCTTGGTTCATTACTTAGAAGAGAAAAAATATATTGTGCAGAAAGACTGGGAGGGCTGAAGCAGACAGTGGCAGTGCCCCTGTGCAATCATTTCTATACATGTCTTAATTGATTTTATGGTACAGTGTCCTCTACTTGTGTCAAGTGACTTCAGCTCCAAGCTTCCAGCAGAAAGGAATATCTATTTGGCCTAACTAGCTGAGGTTCTTATCTGGTGGTTGTAGTGGTGGTGAGCTACTAGAGCTTTGTAGGTTGGTTCTGATCAGGGGCAGGTTGAGAAACCAGCTCACATTCCTTTCAAGCTGTTCTCCCAGCTTTATTAAGACACAGGGATTATATTCATCTTTTGCCTTCTTAAAGTTTTCTCCAACATATTAACTAAAAATAAAATAAAAATTACACCTTCAGTCACCTTTTTGCCACTAGTTTTTGGGTAAAGAAAAATGCAGTTCTGCAGACTTTTATTTGTATATTGCTCATCTTTATATCAGGTGTGAGCATTGTCAACACCACAGAGAGGACAGAGGGTGACCTGGAACAGAACAAAGCGCCGGGGGTTGATTCTGAGCCGGAGAAGATGTGGGCTGTGGTCATGATATCCTGGATACTTGTGTATGTCAAAGGTAAGAAGAAATATATGTATATATACACACACAGATATATATACACACACATAAATATACACACACATATCTTTTCTGAAGATAGAGCTTACGATTGATTTTACAAAATCACAAGTCTCACAGGTGGATTTCTGACAAGACCCATATATTTAATGACTCCCCCTTTCCTACTGTAATAATACCATAGAGGTTAGTGGCCTAGAACTCCCCGGGCAGGAAGGTAAAATGATCCCAATTAACTTGCATTGGTTTTGGTTTTGCACGATTTTGCAGAAGGTGCAACTGAGTTGGATTCTGGCCAACATCCACACAAGTCATCTGGCTCAGTGTCCAATTCCTGGTTGTGCCAAAACAGAGTGCACTGAATGACCACAGGATGACTGTTTTATGGACTTCTAATACCTCCTGTATGGCCTTTTGGAAATATGTAGTTGTGTGATAATGTGACATGAGGTATCTTGCAAATTAAATGCTGAGCCTGAGCTCAGGCAGTTGATTTAGATGTGTGAAAGTCTCTCTTCTTGGCCAGATCACCCCTCAATATAACCTCTGAGATGTGGTCTTGCATTAGTCACTTTTTGAATAAGCTTGTGTTTTATTAATTTGGATTGGTACATTTTGCTCCTGATTTTTTTTCCTTTTTTTTTTTTTTTTGGTGTGTGTTTGTGTGTGTTCGCCTTTTTTTCCACCCAAGGACTTGTACCATGAAGACACTGTGAAGTCTGAGCTGCTTTGCTTAAAACAAGGCAATATTCCTGAGATGCTGTAAGAACAATTTCTTTTTATTGCACATGATGAATGCCTGGGATCCATGTTGTGTTTCACGGCACACTTCAAGGTTTTGGGGGACTTATTTCTGGACTTCCTGGTACTGGTTCATTTGGATTATTCACTTTACCTGTTAAGCCCATCTACCTCCTAGGGTAGAGAAGAAGAATTTCTTCATGCCTTTTCCAGTCCTAGAATTGAAATTCTCTCGCATCTAATGTCATTTCTTCCAGGTTTTGCCTTCATTGAGGCAACAGATTTCTTAGTGTTGCTTTCTTTGAAATGAAGAGATGGTTTCTTTCCAGCTGTACTTTTTGGGACCTGCCTCCCATGCAGGGAGGTTTCCCCTTTCTGTTACAGCTGTCTATGCAAAGAAGGATTTCCTGGGTTCTTCTCTCCTCTGAAACGTCTTGTGACATATCTCTAGTCTGTCCCCTATGATCTTCAATTTGCTCTGAGAAAGCTTGAGGCCCTTATTCAGCTCTCAGCAGTATGAGCTCAAGTGGCGGGAGGCACAGGAAGCAGAAATGAAGTCAGTGTCAAACTCGCTGTTCTGCAAACAGAAACCAAAACCAGGCACAAGGTTTTACCCTCACGTGGGATGTTGTTTTGAAAGGCTGTTTTGTCTACAGTCTTTTAACAGCGTTGTGTCCCTCTCCCCTTTTCCAAGTATTTATGTAAATTTACCTTTTGTGTAAGAGGTTCTCTTTTGGGACTTAAAATTTGGTACCAAATGATGAAAAGAAGATGGTTACATCTCTATCTATTTCTGTGGGTACTAAAGCTCGTCTGATGAGTGCTTCTGACCTCTGCCATGTTTTTCATACTTGGGTGTGTGTGTAATGTTTTTTGAATGTCAAAGCAGACATGTATCTTCTAAATAAATAAGTGATCATTTATCTCCTCATCACTTTGCCAGGTATTTGATTGTTTACCAGCTCTGAAGGGCTGCAAGTGCTGCTGCTTTGTGAGCCTTTCCATCAAAGGCAGCCTGATTTTGAATGCTTGTTGGCATAAATGTATATCTCACATCTGACACAACCAGCTGCTTAAAAGGGCACCCTTGACACTGAGAAGCAGTAACAAGCAGTGCAGATGTCTCGCTAGCCCTCCCCGGGGAATGGGAAGGTGGGGGGACCCAGGAAGGGCATTGTATGTCCTATGTTTTGGGCTCCACCGAGCCAATTCAGACTGCAGATATTTTCAGCACTATTCTTCAGCAGGCAGCATGCTGTACAATTGCACATCAACATGATGCTTCTCTTGTAGGTCGGTGTAGCTATGTTTCCACCTCCTGGCAACTATAAGGAATAGCTGGAGAGAGACTAAGGAGAATTACGGTTTTATTTTTTGCAAGGCACGAGAAGATGAAGTAGGAATTTTAAAGAGGCACTTCCCTTGAGCTCAAAGAGATTTTTAACTCTTCAAAGTTCAGTATTCTATGCTATGTATAAGCATAGAAGCTGTTTCCAAATAGTTTGCATTGTCACTAACTGTGAAAATGAGCGCTTGAGCTGAAGGTCATAAATACAAGGTGCTTGCAGCAGGACTGTAAGTAGTAAGACAACAGACATTTTATATTGAGGGAGGGGGCATAAGTGTATATCCATGGTAACTGGGATCAGGAACACACCTAGTGAAACTCCAGTCTCTAAAATACCCATGCATTGTGTCTATTGAGGACAACAATTGTTACAGAGGTACCTACTGTTACGGAGGACACATAGTCAAGATTGTAGGCATTCTGCGAGGTAAGTGCCCTTCAGTAATAAGAGAATGTTAATTTTCCTAAATAAAAATCTCTTTCACAAGTCAGGATGACCTCTCCCTGTCTTTGACAACAGTCAAGCCGGAGCTGGGTTTTCTTTCAGGAGCTGATCAGAAACCTATAGTGCCTGTTTCTTGTTCTTTGCAAGGTCAATGCCATCTGCCTATTTCACAGGACAGACCAAAAGTCCTTCTGGTAGCCATCTCAGAGCTGCCCTGTGTGAACAGAAAAAAGACAAGTTTGAGTAGATCGTGAAATACATATTTCTATAACCTATAAAGAAATACAGTTTGCTAGTCCAACACTTCCAGATGAAAACGTCTTTTGCAGTGAAGACTGATTTTCAAGCTAGCTGTCCAAGTAGGCTTTCAGCCAAGATCTCTTATGGGCGTAATGAGATCACCGTTCCTTGTGCCCTTGCTAACTGCATTAAAGCTAGTTTGGAGAAGTTTTGTAAAACCTGTACATAAGCCTGGTTGAGTAGAGGTGCTGGACTCCAAAGTATTGAATCTAGACTTTGAATGAGTTCATTTTCTTTGTTGTTCAGTTGCAGGGACTCCTGTGTAAAATGCAGTCAGTGTCATCAGCTTACCTTCTTTTACGTGACACATTGCCTCACTTGGGAAAATCACCTTGTTCAAAGGGTCTTGTTGGAAGCCTATAGAGTTCAAAGGTGCCTCTGGTGACGCTGAGACTATTTATCTGTATTGAAGTAATAAATTAGCTTTGACAATAAACCATTTAGAAGCAATGTGCAACTAGTGATGGAGGCTTTGCAAACAGGCTGAGTAACTTTTCCTGCTGCGTAGGAGGGCTGTGAGCTACGCAGCTCCTGGCTCTCCCAGCAGGGAGCTGAGGAGGAAAAGAGGTGAGGAAAACTGGTGAGGCAGGGCTGCCAGCACCATTTTGATCTCCTATCTCCATTTTGAAGACAGCTGCTTGACTCTGGGCCCCAGGGCTGAAGGCATCCCCTCCTCAGGATGGGAGGGAAGCGGGGGGGACGGGGGACGGAGGGGAGCTGAGCCTGGGCCACACCATGGGGCTGGATGCCCTGCACCCAGCAGGGGTGAGATTTAATGGCTGCTCTGTGTGGGTGGGCTGCCAGTGGTGAGGGAGGGCTGTGTCTGCCGGCGCAAGCTGGACTCTTTGGGAGTGGCACCCCTGGCAGCTGCTCTGCTGAAAGGGTCTGCTTTAATAAGCACATTATTTGGAAAGTGACATATAATCAGTGATGCAAACTCATTTAGCTGAGCATCCCTCGATACCTTGCTGCTTAAGTGCAACAGCTCTAGAAGGGTGTGCATAATGTTGTATCTATATATATTAATTCTTATAAATGTACATATACGTTGCAACATGCATGTGTAGACACAGCCAGAGCACAGATGCTTTTAGCAAATTAAGATGTTTGACGTATTTTAGGCGGGTCCATGGCTGTGCAGCATGGCATGGGCTGTACGGACCTGAGGGCAGGGGATGGGGAGAAGGCTGAGGTCTGTGGCACGAATGCATGCAGCAAAGACCCTGTGGGGGGGAGCGGGAGGCTTCCTGAGTCCGCTACTGACACATCCTGCACAGTCTGTGCCAGTCGACTGGCTTTTTTTTTTTTTTTGCATCTTACTTCCCTCTCTCTTGCTTGTTTTTTAGTGCCTTGTCTCAACTTTACACGCAGCACCTCAGGGCATGGAACAAGGAGCCGAAAGTCCCGACGTGCATGTTCTCCCAGCCTGGCGCAGGCATTGCTCTGCCACCCTGTCCTCAGGAGCTTCCCCTCCGGGCTATATTTTAAGCCACTCTGGGAAGATAAGACAATTAAGACCTTTTACCAGCAACGCCCACAATCTCATGACAGCATCAACGTTTGTGGGGGCTTACCTGACTTCATGTCACATTTTCCACCTGCAGACCACTGGTTGACAAAAAGGGCAGGCAGTTCAGGCGACACAAGCCTGAATAAGGACATGCCGTAGGACTGGGCTTCCCCCGGAAACTCTACCCTTCTGCATCATACTCCCTCGCATTGAGCGTAAAATCTGCCAGAACTGCTGCTAACCAGCTGCAACACAGGAAAGAAGAGGGGCAAGATGTTTGACTGTAAACCACTGTGGAGAATTTTTCTAAACCGCAAAGTGATGCAGAGCTATAGGTGTTAAGCTGGCTCATAAGAACGGGACTTTATGACCGCAAAGAAGCCTGTATGGTGAGGAAGGAAACAGGTAAAGCAGAAGCACCCCCTTTGGTTTATTATACTGCAACAAAAGATTGTAGGCAGTGATAAATGCCATCCTGACACTGGTGTCAAGACTTCAGTTTGCATTTGAGAGGTGGGATGTGTAGTTTTTTCCTGATATAGATACAGGTTACTGTTTCAGGTATGCTTTGTTATACAACTGATTTGCTCCACTCGATACAAAAGTCACAGAAAAGGAAGCCTCTGAGACAAAACTACTGGGCCTTCTCCTTTGCCATGTGATAACAGTATGGATTTCATATTTGTAAGTGTTGATCTAGTTGCTCTATAACACAGAAGAGGAGACAAGGTTTTCCCTTCCTAAAACAAATAATAAAAGAAGTAAAAAAAAATCAACTTCTGTGTGACGAGTCTGAGGACGAGCAGGTACGTAGTTCCTTGAGGCTGGAGTAGCTTACCCCTAGCTGAGTCTGTTGGGAGTTCCTGGGACTTCTTGCAGGATGTTCACAGGTCTCCATGGGAGGATGAAGATGTAGCTTTCAGAGAACATCTTCTCTGGGGGGTGAAGGAGGAGGAGCAGTGAACAAATGAAGGAGAGGGGTCTGGTAGTCCTGTGTCTCTACCCCTGCTTGGCACTGCCTAAACCACGGTTAGCGATGCTACACGTAAGATTGACTGATGGACTGCTATGCACCAGTTCTTCTGCTACTTCTGTTCTTTTTAAAGTGGGAATTGAGGTTTGCAGCTTCTTTACGTGGAGTTTGGGATGTGTAGTGCAATTCTGTCATATTTGGCTGTGGAGTGGGAGGCCAATACTGGGAGGCTGAAAGATGGGGAGGAAACTTTCATCTGGGAAGTCTGAGATATGTACCAATTTTTACTGAAGTGTTTTGGGAGGTAAGTGTCTGCCTATAAACCACTTCTTTCTGTTCATCTTTGAATACTTGTACGGGAGAATTTTTCTTGGATTATCCACAGCTCTGAAGACAGCAATTGTACTTGTGGGTTGTTGGTTCCCAGGTTTTTCCCAGGAAACTGGCAACAAGGTGCAGTAGGTCCAGAAGAGGCAGGAATTAAAGGAGTTAAGGTCATGGACATCTCTGTTGTGATAGACATGGTTGCTAGAGTATTGGGGTGGAGTGAGAAGCGCCTGAGGTTAATGACCCACAAGTGATAAGGGGATTCTTTTGGGTCAGGAGCAGAAGCTGCTCAGCACAGCAGAGCTGGTCCAGTGACTGTGCAATTAGGGGAAAATCTTCTACAGTTAAAAAAGAAATAATTTTTCTTGGTATCTGGAAATTGCAATGTAATTGCCTCTGGACATTTTAATGTGGAAGTGTCAAGTTTTAAAAGCTTCATTATCAGCAGTGCTTCCCCCCGTATGTTTTCTGACGTTGGTGAGAGCCACAGATGGTTTATACCTGGGAAAGTCAAGGTGTTAGGTGCATGGACCAGTTTTTGGGTTATTTTTCCCCACGCAATGGAAAATGTAAAGCAAATGTCCTCTCTCTTTCTGAAAGGAAGAGAAGAGGCTACCAAGCAGCATTCTTATCCTCATTCATCCTTTGCTCCTACTCTGTGTTCCCAACCCTGTGTTATAGTGCTTTCTGAAGGGGCTGGCTGCAAGGCAGCTACAGATGTAAGGTGTATAACTTGGCTCATGTAATAACTTCACGGGACTAAGCTATTTTCTAGATGGGCTGGTGTTATGAAGGTAAATATTTCTGAGAAGAGAGGAGATGCCCACCTGCTTTCTTGAATTACAGCTACTAAAGTTTAAAAAAGCCGGACAAAATACTTATCTGCTCTGTGTCTTTTTTTTTTTCCTCTGGAGGAAAAAACCACTTTGAGGTAATGCTAATATTAGTATTTTTCAAAATATTGACATCTTGATAAATTCAACAGATGCTGCAAACCACTGCCCTGCTGTGGAGGAAGCTTCAAACCTATTTACCTTCATGTATATGTTACCAAAACACTGTAATTTTGCTGTTGTTCAGTATAACTTGTTCGAAATTGTTTTGAGAGCTCCCTCTGTAGGACTACTTCTCTCTCTGTCAGAAAGCCATCTACCCTCTGTTTCCCAGCTTGTAGAGAAAGCTTTACAGTTTTACATATTTGGAACTGAAAGGACCTGGCTCACGATCTGGATGGGTTGAATTTTGCAGCTACAAACCACCTGTGGCTTCCACTGATGCCAGCAAGTGTAAGACAAATAAGAAGCCTGAGAAGAAAATACACTAAGGAGGTACAGCTCCTCCAGTTGCTAACAGTGCTAACGATCTTCTGCTGTGCTAGTAGAGGGCTTTGTGGGTGTGTTTTCAAGGCTAGGGTATCTTTCAGAGAATAAATATACTGAGAAGCTATAAAGTCAAACCAAAGGTCCGTTAGCGCAGTAGCATTTGCAGTGGCCAGCCGCAGATGGTTAAGGAAGATGGCTAAGAACAGAGCAAGTGCACAAACTCTCCTCTCCCCCCCCCAAAACTTTTCAGTTTCTGAGAACGAACAGCTTCGGGAATATCCAGCTGCTGCCCCTTTTGATATGATTCTCAACTTCCTCCCACGGCATTCAAAGTCTTTCTACATTTTGTAACTTCATTTCCAGTGGAGGGACTTGAGGAATTCCCAGGAGAGGACTACTGCTTGGAAGGAACAGGGGCAGCAGCTGAGCCAAATCCATCCTCTGAGCAGAGACCGTAGGCTGCTCCCAGACCTGGTGCAGAACTCTTTGCAAGTAGTGAGCAGGTAGTGAGCAGGCTGCACAAAAACAGCCCGGGGCCTGGCCCCTGAGATGCAGGGGAATGCACGGACACATCTGCTGCCACATTTCCTCAGGTAACTCTTACAGCTCGGGTGTCCAGTGGTTCATGTTAAAACTTTGAGGAGAAATGGGAGAGCCTCTCATATTGCCTTTTGAATTGTGCCACTTAATTATTGCAAATGCCTTACCAGTAGATAATCCCAGCTTCCAGCGTTTCCCACACTCAAAAGGACAGCTAAAAGTGGAGGCTCACCTGGGGATGTTGAAAATATGGCATAACCAGCATCTCTCACTTCAGAGGTGGTGTGGGCTGCCTGCAGGCTTCCGAGAGGGTTGCAGTGAGTTTGGCAAGTGTTCAGCGTAAGGGCTCCTGGCCTCCTGAGATGACAGCCAGCCCCCTGGGTAGGGTGCAAGCACTCACGCCTGCAGAAACCGTGCCTCCCCCTCGAGAGCGGAATGGCAGAGGAGCATGGCTTTGAGGAGAGGCCTTGGCAGTGAGGTGGTGGAAACGTCGAATGCCTTGTAGTGGATGGGGCTGCTGCGTGAAGGCTCTAACCATGAAAAGCGTGGGTTTGGATTTTAAATAATGAAGCCTTGCTTTGAAGAGTCAGTCTTTACTGTTACCTTATCCTTGTACAAGAAATGGGAGAGTTGACCCATCTGCGTGCAACTGCTTTACTCTTCTTGCCGTCCCTCTCAGCCCTCCCCTGCCCAAAGCCACCAGGTGTTACAGAGAATGGACTTTTGAGGCAGGGTCTTCTCTACCCTTTAAAATGTGCTTCAGCTGGAAAGAGCCACATTTTGCTGAGTTAAGCATGGGAATGGCTATGTGACATATTGGTTATGGTCTAAAAAGTTGTGGTGATGACTGATGCACTGATGATTGATACCGGGTTCTTTATAATGTGCACCTTTTCCTCCTTAAGATTGTGCTAACATATATTTTCATTATGTTGGACTTCTATTTACCTGACTTTAAGTTGGTGCTTTGCATAGCTCGAGGCTTGTAGCTGTTGTATGATGTTAAGGTTGTGGTTTGTTCTTCATGTCAGAAAGCAGTTTGTTTGCCTGGTTTTGACTATACGTACTTTTTGGCGTACGTATAGTACTTCACGTACGTGTCATATCCTCTTCAGGGGAGCGTACAACCCAATTATTGGCTTTCACCGAGCTCTTTCAGAGAAGGAAGAGGCTACGTCTATCCATGAGATGAATCAGCTGCCTGTTAAGATCTCGGGAGCATCAATGAAAATAAATTAATGAACTCTACAGCTGAAAAGAGGGACTATCTGGGATGGACGGCCCTAAATGGAGATAGTTTGTACTTCTTTGCAACTATATCCAGGCGCCTCGTCAGGACAGAGCGGGAGAGGAGCTCCAGGTACATCTCTGCAGTTCCCTGATCCCGTAAAGAGCCACCAGGACCAGTGTCCACGTTGGACCGGCTGTGTGCGCTGACGTCTCTCTATGCATCCCCAGGACAGTGAGTATCAGAAGACAGGAGCGGGCTGGCACTGCTGCTGTTCATCTCCCGTGCTCCCCTGGCCGGAGGGCTCTTCTCCAGGCTGACAACCAGGTAACTTTCCTCCAGCCTCAGCATTCATTGGGATGAATCTGAGCATGAGCAGTGCTGTTCCCCAGCTGGCAGGCTGAGGCTAATGGAAGAGTGACACACATATTGCATGTTTTTTTGCCAGCCACTGCTGTCAAGGCTGAGTAAAAATTTTAATTTATTTTAATGTAGTTATTGAGGCATTTTAATTCCATCAAAGGAAATAACACAAGACAATCCACAAATATTCAATTGCTACTTTTAAATGAATTTGATCCAGCTGTGCTTGGTTTCTCCTTTTTGGGTTTTACTTTGAGACTTACTTCTCGCTTACAGGCAGAAGTATTCAAGGACTATGAACCTTAAAAATTGCAGTCTAAATACTGCATTTCATACATGAATATTTAAACAGAGTAATATACTCTGTTCCTTCTGTAAGGCCCCATTTTTAATCATTAATGTCCGCTCTTTTGAGCAAATAAACCTCATATATATGAGACTTGTATGCATTTTAAAAAAAGATAGTTCTCTGGGACAAGTTCCAATGTGGCAATATTCCGGCTATGAATATTTATAGATCCATCAAAACTGGCGAATACTGAATTTCCTGATAAACATTGTGGAGGGGGGGTTTTTACTTTTCTTTTGGAAGGGACTGAAAAATTATTTGCAAATTGTGTCCAATTCAGTACATAATTCTGGTCAAAAAGCATGTTTAAAAATTTTTTGGTTAAAAAAAAAATTTCAAACTTTTTGATTGAGAGTAACTTTTGCATGCATCATTTATCCAAATTGCAAAAAACCCCCAAACCTTTCGACAGTATTGAATAACATGAAAAAACCCCAAGATATTTCATTTGTGGCCAAGATTTTAAGTGAACAAAAATTAAATTTGGGAGTTTTTCAATGTAAGAGTTGTGTTGCCTGTTGCATATCAGTAGCAGAATACTGATCAATGTGGTCGGACTGGAATTGTTTCCAGGTTGCAATGAGAGCTTTTCATCTGGATGCATCAGTGTTTTGTTAGAACTGTGAAGAAAACCATAGGGCTGTTTTCTGAATGTGCACACATATCACACTGTGTTTGAGAAAATACTATTGTCTCTTGCACTTGGCTCACGAATGTGGCAGCTTTTGTTATTTCTGTGCCACAAGTGTGGCAATGTCCTGGTTTTTCTTCTGTACACCAGGTGTCCTCACGTGATATAGTTCACATTTAAAATGAAATTTTTAATGCTGCATAATTGAAGCCTGTTACTTTTACAGTAATAGGTGTTAGATGAGGATTTAGGTTTCTGTGTGCACAGTGAACCCTGGCTGCCTTTCCTCCCCCTCTCAGCGCACACGGAGAAGCATCCTCATGTTTAAATATGGGCGTGAACAGCGTGTGGTCTAAATAGCCCAGAAGGAAAGTCCTGTTGTAACACAAATGACATTTCTGAATCAACCGTTGCACAGAGATATGTGCTTGTCTGGTGCGTATTGGGTTTTGACTTGGGAATGAAAACAATGTATTAGTATTTCCCATGGGACGGAAACACAATTTTTCAGTCATCTCTAGCTGCTGGTGACTGATTCAGAAAGTAAAAGATTAAAGAGATACCGAGGATGGCATAAGGGAAAGAACGACGAAAGGTCTACCAGGGAGACACTTGGAGGGAATGCAGAGGCGAGGGGTGGAAAATGAGACGGCTTTATGGGCAGGCTACAGGGAGCCTCGAGACAAACCTGCGGCCACTGGTTTCTGACAGTAGCATCCAAAAAGTGCAGTCAGGATACAGGTACTGTAGCATTGCGTAAACCATCTGGCACACACCCCCAGGCCTCAGCTTTATCCCCCAGCTGGCTGGGGGTGCAGTGGCACAGCGGTGCCTCACTTGTGGACCTTTCTCCTGTGACAGAACCAGCATGTTTTGGTGCCTGCTGCAGTAGGGTGCTGGTGCTCGAGACCCCAGCGGAAGAGGTTGGGAGTCCGACTGTGAGAGCACGTACGTACATGGTTCAGCACAGCGTAGTGCAAGTTCGCTGTGCCAAATGGGGGTCGTTTATATATGATATCTGCACGTAGGAAAGTATCAGTGGTGTTCCCAGCCAAATCCATGTTCCAGCAACCGCTGAATGGGTTCGCATCAAAATCCTCCGCTGATAACCATACGTATTTTGATTGGAAAGCTTTCTGATAGCATGGCGTTCTGCTTTTTTGTGTGAGCCAGGAAACAGTGTGTTGGGATGACAGCACTGTCTCAATCTTACCAATGAACCACTGCCCTTTTGCCAAAAAGGAGCTAGCAATTTGTAAGATATGGTTTGTTAAAAAGTACGTATAGTTGTGGAATAGCATAAGGTACTACATGCCTTTTTAGTTCGCTGTGTCTACGCAAACAGGAAACAAACTCACATGTTTTTGATCTCTTGCAGTAGGACAGTTGCCCTTTTTGTTCTACTACAGAAGTGGATTTACCCTTCCAGAAATTAAAAGCACACAAGGGTTAGGAATCATTTCTTTGTCAAATAATTAATGAAGTCTAGATTTTGAATTTTCCTATACATGCTGTTATCTTGATTTTTCAGAAAGAGTCGTAATGCCTGTGTATTCGCTCTTGCAAAACCTTTTTTTTTTTTTCATAGTCTGCGGGTAAGTCTATGAAGTGGCAATAAGAGGTGTGTAGCTATTTTTGTGCTAGCTAGCTGAGCATGAATACTGAGCAGCTAGAGATGACTGAAAAATGGTATCAGAGATCTTAGATTTTTAAAACTTGTTTGTAAACAGTATTGGGGTTTTTTATTTTCAAAACCCTTTTTGCTTTACTTTCTTTGGTCCAATAACGATACTTGCACGATCTTTGCACAACAATTTGTGACATGCCATTTTCTTTGCCTTCACTTTCTGCAGTGCTGATTGTTTTTGCTAAAGATGGCTCAGATACGGGCAGTTCTGGCTGCACTCATTTTCTTGCTAATCAATCTGCCTGAAGGGCCAGGTAAGTGAGAAAGATCGAGAACTACATGCAGTACTCTTTGGTACTCTGTATTTCCAGCTGACCAGTACCTTGAAACTTCACAGCTGACCAGCAGAAATTTTGCTTATTGTTTAATGTGAATACAAAGAGTGAAGTCATGTCAGCTGGCAAAATAATCATGTGCCTTTCAGAGCAGCACAAGATGGTATATGTGATAGGAGTCCCAACACAGATCATCTGAAGACCCTGTTTAACTGGGACAATATTAGGAGAGCTATGATTTCTGGTAGAAGAGGGATCTACATATGCCCCTGACTAATACATGCCTCGTGAACTACTGCACCAAGTGATCTTGGGTTTTACCCTTGTTACAGGTGTATGTTCCACTGCTATCCCTGGTTTTACTTGCACTTTAACCAAGGCGCCTAATTCAATAACCCAATAATTTTTTAAAAAAGTAGTTTCCTTTACCTTAAGGGTGAATCTTGCCCTCCCTGTCAGTTTTTCAAAGCCCCTATTAAGTGATAGAAAAAAAAGACGGAGGACTTGCAGCTCATCAGCATGCAAGCCTGCACAGTGCCCACAGTGGAAATGCACCATCTCCACCACATTTCCAGACTTCCAAGAGTGACAACAGGAAGCTGGACGTGGAAATTCAATACTGCTTATATATGTCTGCACAGGACAATGTGTCCCCAAGGCCGACAGTACAGTAGGAAGTAGAAATTTTTAAGAGTGATGAAGCCAAGAGTTTCCTATGCTTTGATGACGGCTGTAGCATCATTTTTAATGTCTTTTTTCTTCTTATGTAGCTTACAACATGGTGAGTGTGGAGGTGGGTCAGGAGGCTATGTTGGGTTGCCCTTACGTCCCCAACATGTCTTTGCTAATGGTGACGTGGAAGATGAAATGCAGCACTTGCTGCCTGTTGGCCTATAGAACTGATCACAATGAGACAAGGAAGGTAAACTGCAGTGAGAGGATGATGTGGAAATATTCACCTGACAGTGACCCTGCTCTTCGTATTTACCCTGTGAACCTTGGTGATGAGGCAAATTACACCTGTGAAGTTGTCAGCACTGCAGGGAATTTTCTTTTTTTCTCTTCTCTGACTGTGATAGGTAAGACACACCTTGTGGGTTTGTTTGGTGTTTGTTTTTTTTTTTTTTTTCTCTGTGTGTGGAGATAAAAATGATTTGATTTGGTGGTAAAAGACAAAATTCATTTTGGATACGTACTGAAATGGAAAATAAAGAGGTAAGCTGATCTAGTATAGCTATTTGGAGAGGGGAAGAAGGCAAGGGGAGTTGTGCAATAGGACTTGGTTGTTCTATGGAGAAACAATCTGGGGCGGGGGGGGGGGGTCTGTGCTTGTGTTTTTAACTTCCGACTCCTGAGCAGGGTTCTAAATGCACAAATCCAACAGTCTGCATAGTTTCTGAGAGAGTTCTTTGGGTGTAACATGGGGTTTGAATGTTGTGTGAATGTTCACACAACCAGGTGGATGCACTCTCGGTTAAGTTAATGCGAACAGAAGATACCAAATAAATATTGCTGCTATCAACTGAGCAAGAGGATGCTGAACCAAAATTCACAATGAGGTCAATGTGTGTTTCAACTGAGCTGAATGGAAAGGAAGCAAAAGTTTCAGAACATTATCTGGGAACATTTTGCTCTTCCAGAATTACTGAAAGCTGTCTATAAGAATGCATCATTACAATAAAAATGAAATTAGTCTATTTTCAACATCTTTCTCAGATAGTCAGGTGAACTATCTCTAGGTTTCCATAAATTTGCCAAAAAACCAACAGGAGAAGATTTTGTGTTCTGGCCATATTAGTTAAACCTTCTGAATATATTAAAAATTATGGGAAATTAATTCTGGAACTCTGTAATTGCTATTATTAATTCTTGTCACTTGACTTTTTTTTTTTTTTTTTTCGTTCTGTAGGGTCTTGCCTTTCTGACAATGGCTTAGGTATTACCTGAGCCTTTGCCTGTTTTGGAGAGTGTAGAATATGAGTTGTTGGACTTTATGCAGAACAGTATTGTCCAATTCCTCCTTGATTTCCCTACTATCAAATTCTTGATTCTACCCACCAAGTCTCTGAAATATTTTAGCTGGAGCTTCAGTAAGCTGTGTTTTCTTCAGTATGTGCACTGCTGTACTTATAGACCTTCATTTAATCCACCCCCCTCTGTCATCTTACCTTCTCCTGTTACTACTGTAGCCATCTTTTGGAAAACATGAGGAAGTAGTACTTTTAGATGCAGCTAGCTAGTTTTGGAGATATTCACCTTGGACTTTTTGGTGTATTTTTTTTCTGTGAAGACTGTTTGTGCTAATATTCCAAATTATTTAAAAATCTCTTGAATTGGTCATGCAGACTGAAAAATACCACCTATTTTTCAGTTTCTCAGTTGGTGATTTTATACGGAACTAGAAATAATGGTTGTGGCCTTTTTTTCCCCCCTGCTTCTGTAGTCCCTCCTACAGTGACTCTGACCTGTGACAAGAGCAGGGTGGCTGTCTGTCAAGCATCTGCTGGAAAGCCAGCTGCTGACATCTCCTGGATCCCTCCAAGTAATCACACAACCGAGGAAGAAGTCCATCACCCCAACGGAACAGTGACCAGAGTGAGCAGCTACGTAGGCTGGGTCAACAGCACGCTTCGCAATGTCACCTGCCTGGTTACCCACCCAGCCACAAACCAGACTCTGTCCCTAGACCTGTCATGTAAATAACATTGTTCTGTAATTGCTCTTCTTTATGCTCTTGGGCCTCTTTGTGCTGTTCTGTGCAGCTGTTCTCACCAAATGCCAGTGCTCTGCAGATTGTTTAGTGGGGTTATAAGCCAAAGTCCTAGTGCGTGTTGATAGAGAAATTAATAATTTTTAGTTAGTCAGTTGAAACCAGATGTTTCTTGGCATTGTATGGAGAAACTTTCAGTGCGTGCTTCTTTCGATCCCTGTTCTGTTTTACAAAAATTCCTCATTCTGTTTTCGGTGGGTTGACCTTGGCTGACCGCCAGGTGCCCACCAAGCTGCTCTATTACTCCCTCTCCTCAACAAGACAAGGACAAAAGGACAGGGAGATTACTCACCAATTACTGTCATGGGCAAAACAGACTCAATTTAGGGAAATTAATTTAATTTATTGCCAATGAAATCAGAGTAGGATAGTGAGAAATAAGGACAAATCTAAAAGCACCTTCCTCCCACCCCTCCCTTCTTCCCGGGCTCAGCTTCTCTCCCAGCTTCTCTCCCAGCTTCTCTACCTCGTCCCCCACATTGGTACAGGGGAATGGGGGTTTCGGTCAGTTCATAACACTTCATCTCTGCTGCTCCTTTCTCCTCACACGCTTCTCCTGCTNTCACCAATTACTGTCATGGGCAAAACAGACTCAATTTAGGGAAATTAATTTAATTTATTGCCAATGAAATCAGAGTAGGATAGTGAGAAATAAGGACAAATCTAAAAGCACCTTCCTCCCACCCCTCCCTTCTTCCCGGGCTCAGCTTCTCTCCCAGCTTCTCTCCCAGCTTCTCTACCTCGTCCCCCACATTGGTACAGGGGAATGGGGGTTTCGGTCAGTTCATAACACTTCATCTCTGCTGCTCCTTTCTCCTCACACGCTTCTCCTGCTCCACTGTGGGGTCCCACCCACAGGAAACAGTCCTTTATGAACTCCTCCAGTGCGGGTCCTTCCCATGGGCTGCTGTTCTTGATGAACTGCGCCAGCGTGGGCCCCCCACGGGATGACGAGGCCTGCCAGAAATCCTGCTTGTGTGTGGGCTTCTCTCCATGAGGTCACAGGTCTTGCCAGGAGCCTGCTGCCGCACAAGGGGCTCTCCACTGGGTCACAGCTTCCTTCAGGGCACATCCACCGCCTCTGGCATGGACCTCCATGGGCTGCAGGTGACACGGACATCTAGCTCTTTTACAACTTTCTTTTCTCATCTCGCAGACCCTTTCTCCAGGCTTCCCTATCTCCTGATAGGAGGATCTGCAAGTGTTGCTGCTGTCAGTGGTGTGATTTTATGCTTGATTTTCAGGTGCAGAGGTAAGTCATTTGGTAAGCCTGAAATGTATTACAATTCCATTGCTGACTTTATTGCTGAGAGTGGGACGGGAGGCAAAGATTGAGGAAAATGTCCATATATGATGTATTTTTCTTTTGGAAAAGTCCTAGTAAAATAAAGGGTGGAACTTCAAAACAAGTCTGGAGTTTTGCAAGGGCCATGGTCATTATGATATTAATGCATTATATGTATGGCACAGGGTCATCCAAGACGAAAAGGATTGTTTCTGAGAGTAGGGTAGGTCTTTGAGGTTTTAGAATTATTTTGACTGTTCTGCATTCACTGACATAAAATTCTCTACATAAGAATGACAGTTCACAAACCAGTCTGATGACTAGAGACACAAACAACTTCCATCAGCAATTATAAGTTTTCCCTTAAGAAAGTGTAGGAATAGGCCAAATGTACATGCTTCCCTCTGGTACACTCACAGTTTCTCAGGCTGTACAGATTTCATTGACACTGGGCCAGGCTCATACTGAATAACTTGATACTGAGACCTCAGGTGATGGTTTGCTACTCTTGGAGTTGAGTATGACAGCTGTGATGGGGTATGAAGGGAGTAGAAGCCCAAGCAGAGGCTTAAAATGGGAGGAAGAGAGAACAGCAGGCTGAAGGCTAGAGTGTTTTCAGGACAGCAGTAGATGAAGCACTGGGAGAAGATAATGCAGAGGTGGGTGAGCTGTAAATGGAGGGAACTTGCAGAGAATCAGAGTGGCTGACTTATTCCCCTCCCATTGCCTTACCACTCCTCTAGTTTTAATGCGTGTTCTGAGTTTCTTCTTTGTGCTCAATGTCTTTCAGATTATTCCCCATAGCATTGGGCATATTACATTGCAGATGTGTTTCATGAACCAGGTCTGACTGAATGGGGTGAAAGAGCGTTGGCAAGAGGGGACAATGAGGGGAGGTGTGCACTAGAAGAGCAGAGAAGGCAAGGTGAGGGGGAAAAAAAAAAGGCAGGAGAAGAAAACGGCAGGGCAGTTGTCATCGGCAGTGGCAGCACTGACCACTGCTTGCAGCACTTCGATGGGAGCCTGTCCCTGTCACAGAGTGATCTGCGTCTTTGAGGCAGGTGAGGAGAGGAGAAAATGTGCTCAGACAGGTTCCTTGGCCCAGTGTATGTCTGCAGAACTGAGGAAAAATGCACCTGAGTCAATTCAGTCATGTCTCACAGGTTGACCAAAAGTTTCAGTGAAGGGAAAAATAAAACAAGAGTGTGTTCCGGAGCAGGGCATAAAAAAAAAGAACTTAACCTATGAGTGTAACTGTGTTTTGAAGAAAGTCTTTCAACAACTGAGGGCAGCTAGAGGAGAGCTCTAGACATAACAGCTGTGCACCTTGCCCCATCAAACCATTTTAATTTCCTGACATCCTTCTTTCAGCTTCCAGGTTGAGTAAATTGGCACAGGGGTCAGCAGTACTATTTGCAGTAAGTGGGCTTGGTTTTTGTTCTTGTTTTTGGGATTTTTTTGTGTGTGTGTGTGTGTGCTTTGTGGTTTTTCTGCGTATTCTTCACTAAACATGTAAATTCATTGTGATGTGTCCGCTCTGACAAAACTCCCATTTATCTCTGTGTGCACTTGGAGGGGGTAATAAGGAACAGTGTATCTGGGAGGGCGTCTATTTTTTGAATGGCCCTATCTTCATGTATATTCAGAGTATCGGAGTAATTGTTTAAGCACTAGATCGAGAGTGGTGTAGTGTATTTCCTGCCTAAGAACACTATAAATTACATTTACAATGCCATCGGCTAAGCTGAATTTTAAATCTCCCAAAAGTTAATGTTTTCACATTTCTGCTTCACAGAGTAACCTTAACTCTGATCTTTTCCTTAAGAACGTATATTGCCCTTGATGGCAGAAACCTGCCTGATTAAAGATCGAACGAAAACAGATGCACATTTTAAAATGAGGGAGAAGGGTGCACTTCCTTATGCTGTATTAGAGACGAACAGAGCTACGAAACTTTTATTTTTTACGTTGCAGTTCAAGCAGTCAGAAGCTAGGAAACAGGAGTGATAAATTTGCCACAGCAGCTTTTACTTCCCCTCTACTTCCAGTGTGTCATGATACATATTTAACAGCATGATAGTATGCTGCTCTCTCCTCAGGGCTTCTGCGTCATTTAGTGCACATTGAAAGAGCAATTGTTTCATATTTTGCTTTCTACTCACGGTTAAATTAATAGCCGTATGCCTTGTTTGTTGCAAACTAGTCAAACAGTGCACTGAAGTTAGAATGATTAATTTCCTGATATGCCCTTCTATGGCATTCTGGAAAATTTGACTGACAGGAGTGGGAGTTGCGGAGATCAAAGTCAAAGGCTTACCATAATTTTAGGTGCCTAAATTGGATTGCCTGTGGCCTGCCTGTTTTTTTTCCGAGAAGTTAGTATTGTTCATTATCATCTTTTTTGCTGAAAATACCAACATTTCCAAATTTGTTTTCAATCACATTAAGAAAGAAAGATTCAAAAGCTGTGCTGTTCAGGCTTTGTGAAGGCGGCTGTTGCACATCCCTGTCAGTTCAGGTTTCACCCTCTGTGCCCTACCGTTTTGCTCGCAGAGCTGAGAGAAATAACTTCACAGTTATTTTGCAAAAGTAACGTTACCTACCAGGCCTCTGCTGGTCTTCTTTTTTGTTTGGACTCTACAGGTACGGTGGTTCCACAAAATTCTATGATATAATATAATGATACATGTTTTTCTTTATATTGCAGACTACGAACTTCATGTCCACACCATCACGTGAAAAAACAGAAGAGGTCAATCCTCCTGTCTTATCAGAGAGTATCTATCAGAATTACAAGCCAAGAATGATATATATGAAATATTAACAGTGTAAGCACAACCAGTCTAATACCAGCTCAGCTACTGATGATACTCAGTTACTTGAACTTGTACTTCAAGTGACAAACCTCAGACCTCACCACATAGCAGGCCAAGAGAACACTCAAAACTGCCCCACAAAAGCCGTTGTCTTTCCTGACCTGAAGACAGTGGGGGAGAACACCTTGCCTTAGTAAATTATTTCTCTCTTTCTCTAAAGACCAGGTCTTTTTGAAACATTTGAAATTTTTAAAGGTCGAGTTGGCGAAATACAGATCCGAATTTTGTTTGAAAACAGACTCTGAAGTATGTGCTGTCTTCCCCCCAATCAATAATTGACATTTTTTTGCCACAGTGACAGACTGGTGGTGAATATGTAGCACTTGTTTCCATTTTCACAACTGCGTTCTCTTTGCAATTTTGTGATGAAAACCAGGAAGTGACACAGGGGACTCCAAAACACAGAAGGTCCAAGAAGCGCATCCAGCAGAAATGCAGAAACAAAAGAGGTTTTTCTTTCTAGGCAGATAATTACATGTGGCAGATGACAATCTGGTATTTGTCATCTTAGGTCTGGGGGTTTTCTTAATGTATTTCCTTTTCAATTAAACTTTCTGTTTGCACTGGCAATGGAAGAAAAAGCCAATTTGAAATCGTACTTGATATGGAAATGAGAAATAGCAATGGGCAATTTTCTAAGATTCATTTTAAAGTAAATGTGCAAATATGCAAATATTTACCTAAATGATTTCTGGGGCTATTTGGGTAAATGTTTGTTGACTAGTTTCTTAGAAGCTGAGACCACAGCACAGTTTTGCTGAGAACAAAAGAGTTAAGTTGTGAAAAATGCAGGTGGTGTGCTTGTTTAAAGCAAACAAAAAACCTCATAATCAAATAATTTATATTTTCTCATGCTCATGCCCTCAAGCTGAACACCCCCCCCACCCTTCCACCCACCCGTTTGGTTATTGATTCAGTTTTCATTCGTCAGATTTGTCAAACCTTCCAAACACTAATGCGGCAGTAAGTATACTCAAATGTGTGTTTTGAATGGCCTTTGCCTACTCGATGCTGGAGGAAGCCATCTCTGCTCCTTCGGTGCTCTCAGGCATGAGGATTTCCCAGTACCTTCTAATCGCACTTCACTCAATTCTAAATAGACAGGGGTGGAGGGCATCTACTGACATTACTCCAGCCTTTCATTTTCGTCAGAAAGGCAAGAAGAGCGACTCTCTGCCTTAGTGAAAAGTGCCCACAGAAGGCAGTCTGTTCGCACCCGGAGGTAACCGAGCAGAGCTTGTCTTGTGGTGTTACGCGTCAAAGACGGATCACTATCTCTCAGCTCTGTACAGCTTCTTCATGTCTTCTGTGGGGAAGGAGATGCACCATTCCACGTATGCAGCCTCTGCGAGAAATACGTGACACATAGCTCGGAATTAGCAAAAACAGGTTTTCAGTGACGCTGGTTAGGAAAAGTGTTTTGTAGCTCTAGTGAAATCCACAGCAGTGCCTTAGTCTCAGGAAGCGGTTTCTCAGTTCTGCTGGCCCACAGCTGGCAGTACATGGTGGGCACCATCCAGCATGCTTTTTTGTTGTCCCTGTCAGTCGGGACCTTTCACCCCACAGTGCCATCAGGGAGTCTTTGTGACTGGAAGCCTCTGAAATAGGGGAACAATCTCTTGTTTCTTAGGGAACTGCCCGGTTGGGTCTAAACCTGGGCTCCTAGGCTGGTGGTGTTCGGTGTGACAAGTGAGCATGGATTGTTCCTGTGGACAACTGCAGCACTTCGGGTCTGTCTTATTCAGAAGCTGGACCACTGCAGCCAGACTGAAGGATGACATGGCTGTCAAAATGAAGACAGCCAGGCTGCGGAGCAGTCTGCTTTTGGCACTCATGGTGCACCTGTGTTGTGATTGTTAGGGTACAAAGCAAGAACTTTTTATAATTCCTTCGCACTAAGTGAAATGTTGAAGAGTAAGATCAAACCAGACAGACAGGGAGACGATAGTGTGGGGGGTAAAACCTTCTGAAGAAACATCGCTCTGATAATTAGCCCTGGCTGAAAAGCACGGCTTCTGTGCATGTGATTTTGTTCTCCCCTTTAACTTGTATTTGCTGGAATTGGTCCAGTCACTTGCAACATGTCAGCGTTTCCTAGAAATTCTGCAACTTTGTTTGATGTGCTGAAACGAGGTGCTCTGGCAATGAGACAGGTCCCTTTGTGCTGCAGGTACTCCATGAAATGGGCTCTCCTGGCAGTTCCAGAGCTCTTAACAGCCACGTGGACTATAGTTTGCCAGATTTCTTATTTCAAGTGCAATTCTGGCTGCAGCCTCTTAGAAAATTAACTTACAGCATTGTAGCCTAGTCTGGCTTTGATCATCACCTGTTTACTGCCAACAAAAGGCTTGAGTTATCAGCCCACAGCTCGGGCAAACCCACGTGTTGCAGGCACTAAAAGGCCTCCGCTGCCTAATTGTTGGAACTTCCATCTGCAATAAAATTGGCCTTTATGCTTTTCAAGCTTGTTGTATATGATTAATAAAGCTTATTAGGCCAAAGAGAATAATGTGGCTACTGGGGGTGATTGTAAGAAAGGCTGGGACATGAATAATGCTTCTAGGCAGAACATAATAATTGAACAAGCTCAGTTAATTTTCTGCTCATCTTTTGTGTGTGTTAGAATACTGGCACAAGTGGTGGGTAGTTTCAGATACAGAGTTTGCTTCTTTTTTAGCTATCTGCAACTCACCGGAGCTTTTGACCACAGGAGTATGTGTTACATCCAAGTTGCCAACACGTGATAACTATTCTAGGGGGCCTGTCAGCTCTGCTAATAGCATCGTCTTTGAAAGGAGGAAGATGAGATTAGCCAAGCACTGGGACAGTGCGTACACGGAGAAAGGAAGCTGGTGCTTGGGATAAGACATAGAGACCTGCAAGTTGAACGATTTTGTGCGGAAGCAGAGAGAGATAAAATGGGAGAGACTGGAGGAGGGGGTTGACAGAGGAGAACAATAATACTAGGACAGTGAGTGTGATGTTGGGTCATTGCAGCTTAATACTTAATAGTGTGATTAATTACTTTTTCCCTTCACCTTGCCTGTCACTGGGTACCTTAATTGCTGATCATGAGTGGTGAGGGACAGGCTTTCATCTTATGGAAGGCTCTCTGCACTCTTCTTTCAGAGTGGAAAACTAGGGGTGGGCTTTGATGGTTCCCTCTCTGCCTGCTATCACCAAAGAGCGGTGCCTGTCATGCTTCTTGGTCTTATGAGCTGCACACCAAATACATAATATGCAGCATTTTATTTGTCCTTGGGTGACATCTCTCTTGCATTATCATGCAAAAACATTGTAGTCAGTTTATTTTTTTCCTCCGTAGTTCACATGCTGTTGTACCACTCGCAGCAACAGGCGTCCAGCTCAGAGAAGCTAAGCAGGCATTTATCAGTGAGGGTTTTCAAACAATCTTGTTTTTCAGTGATTTTACTTAGTTCAGACACAATAACAAACTATCTCTGATACAATGTCATGCTTTGTCTGAAATGGGATTATACCTATGTCTGACTCCTACATTGTTAATAACATTGTATATAATCAAGAAATTGTGGACTGAGCTCCACTGTAGAAAATAGATGTTACTTCACCTGATTAATCATAATAAGCAATAATATTTTCAGAGAAAGAGTAGAACCACAGAATCCTTGTGCACTTGCAAAAGTAAAACTTTCCCCCAAGAAGAGTAGAAACAAACAGCATAAGGAGGCTTTTTGCTCCACTTCCTCTGGATTCTGCCTCTTGTCATTATCAAGGTATCTGCTGCTGGGTTTCCCATGTACTTTCTAGTGGTTTTAGTACACAGCACCCAGAGAAGCCTCTTGATAGATCCTACTGAAGCCTGCAGATAGATCCTACTATCTGCATCTTAGCACAGGGAAAATGTAGAATCTCAAGCAATCAGTATTTGCTTTTCCAGGCAATAATTCTGTCAATTTCCAAATGATGCTTCAGGAAATACCCAATACTGGAGCATTTCTGGCAATTCAGTTACTATAAAGAGTCCAGCAAAACGTCATACAGAAATAGGTTTATTGTGCAAGACAGACAGGGACAGCCCATTTCCTGTGACAGAGGACATCAGTGTATGTTCAGGATGGACAAGGGAGGGTAGTTTTCTTCTGCAATGTTTTGTCAACCAGTGAGGCAGACAGTAGATTTTCATTGCTGTTGGACCACCTGTAGCATCCTACAGGATGTCGTGGAGTCTCTCTCCATGGAGGTATTCAAAACCAGACAGGACACAACCCTCAGCAACCTGATCCAGCTGACCCTGCTTAAGCAAGGGGTTTGACTCAATGACCTCAAGAAGTGCCTTCCAGCTTCAGCTATTCCGTGACTCTGTGTCTAACGCTGGGGCGTCTAGATCCCAAACTAAGGGTTCATTCCAGCACAGGGCCGCCAGGTCTTAGTGTTGGTGCTTTGGATATGGGAGAAGAATATTGTAACAGACTGTTACGCCTTGCAAGCTAGATTCAGCAACTTGGGGGACACTGTCTGAAGGCACAACCCCCTCGGGAAGTCAGTGGCCCCTTGCTTGAATGCTGACTTCTGAAGAAAGGACTTTGCTGTTTGCAAAGTGCTTTATCTTTGCCTGGTCAGTGTTGCGCACAGGTGCATGCTCCTTGGTTGCATTCCTGAACGGGATGGGATGCACTCATGGGATGAGATGAACAGGACAGGACTATCAGTCAATGTCTGCAGGCTTAGGGTTGTGCAGTACCCTCCCAGTCACAGTCAGGGTTTTTTGTCTTGTAACTGAGCATTTTTTCCAAGTGTGTTAAGTCATGACACAGTCTCTGCTTTAGCTGAGTGTGTCCCAGTAAGGCTGCAGCTGAACAGGACTTCCATGTTATTTTTGAGGTCTGAATAGGAGGATACTTGGACTTCAAAAAAATTTTACAACTTTAACTTATAACTGAAATTTTTGAAAAAACCCCAAAGCTTAAAAGAATGACAAGGTGTATTTTGTTTACGTGGCAAGGTTTTGGTAGCCAGGGGGCCGGAGGGGTGGCTTCTGAGACAAGAAACTAGGGGCTTTGTCCCATGTTGGACAGACCCAGTTCCAGCTGGCTCCAAGACAGACCCACTGCTGGCCAAAGCTGAGCCCACCAATGATGCATGTGGAGCCTCTGTGATAACATATTTATGAAAGGGTGAAAAACGCTGCACAGCATGATGAGGTAGAAGAGTGAGAAATGAGAGATAAGCAACCCTGTAGACGCTGAGATCAGTGGAGAAGGAGGGAGACAAGATGCTCTAGGTGCTGGAGCAGAGATTCTCCTGCAGCCTGTGCAGAAGACCATGATGAAGTAGGCTGCCCCCCTGCAGCCCGTAGAGGACAACGTCAGAGTAGATAGCCACACTGCAGCGTGTGGAGAGCCCCACACTGGAGCAGGCTCCAGGCAGGAGCTGTGGTTGTGGAGAGACCCAGACAGGAACAGGTTTTCTGGCAGGAACTGGGGCCTGTGGGGGACCCATACTGGAGCAGTCTGATCTTGATGGACTGTACCCCGTGGAAAGGACCCAGAAGTTCTTGAAGAATGGCAGCCTGCAGGGAGGACCCATGTTGGAGCAGTTCATAAGGGACTGTATCTCATGGGAAGGACCTGTGTTGGAGCGGGGGAACAGTGTGAGGAAGGAGTGGCAGAGACAAAGTGTTATGAAGTGACCGTGACATCCATTACCCATCCCCCTCCACTGCTGGGGGTGGGGAGGAAGAGGTAAATCTGGGAAGAAGAGAGGGTGGGGGAAGGTGTTTTAAATTTTGGTTTTATTTCTCACTGTCCTACTCTGATTTGATTGGTAATAAAGTAAACTAATTTCCCCAAGTCAAGTCTGTTTTGCCCGTGACACTAACTGGTGAGTGATCTCCTGTCCTTATCTCAACCCACTTTTTCATCATATCTTCTCCCCTTGTCCTGCTGAGGAGAGGGAGTGAGAGAGCATCTGGGTGGGCACCTGGTGGCCAGCCAAGGTCAACTCGCCACATAAAGCTTATTCACTAACAGATCTATAATATGAAATAGGATGCTGTAAACATAGACTCTACACTATTAAGGCATTTTATGGTGATTAAACATCTCTAGATCTTCTGACTTTAATCTTATCACTCTGTACTGGGCTCTGAATATCTCTTTTCCACTCATTCTGTCCTCTCGACTGACAATAAGTACTGCTGAGCAAGCAAAGATAAGTGCTTTTTGGATTGATTTTTGTCTGACCACTACTGCTGTCCAACAGTTTATATGCCACAGTGTAGTGTCAGTATCTAGCTGTGCTTATATTTTGGATTTCCATTTGTGTGTATGAAAGAGAAACCACGGACAAAACCCCTGAAATCCCTTCTATCTTATATTTACCATGTCTGAGATATACAAGCCCCTCTTCCATGCAAAACAAGCAGTCACACGCAGAACAATGTGCTTCGTACATAAATATCTTCCTTGTACTCACTTCATCTCTTGTGTGAGAGAGGTGGGTTGTGTGGAAAAAAAGATGAGTGAGCCAACCACTGAAAAGCTCTGGCCTGGCTGCTTGCCTTTATCTTCAACTTGCTTGAAATATTCAAATCGGGAAGATTAGAATCAGATAACAGCAGTTAGTGTATTGTTAGCGGTGCCTCCTTACTCAGGCAAGTTAGTGCCTGCAGAGCTCAGATACCTTCATGGGCACTGCCTGCCTCCAGGTCTGAATCTCTACCAGCTGCACCTACTATCACCTTCTTTATCATTGTCATTCTTGTGTAATCAACAGTGGTCACCTATTTCATGGTGCTATGTATAGCAAAAATAAAAAAAGTGCACATATATGCAAAATCATTATGCATATGTACATTTCCCTGGGTGTGTGTGAAGCTGCAAATATATATAGAAGTAGTTACATTTTTTTCTTGAGAAATTAATTTCTTAATAATTTCCCATCAACAGAACATTTCATTATATATAAATGTTGTGAAAGATCTTATTAGACAGATAGACACGAGGGATGAAATTAAAAGTTGCTGTGGAAACCATAACCTGAAATAAGTCTTTCTTTTGTGCACTCAAAATCCCAGACTGTGTCTTCTATTAGAATGCTGTTTGCATATAATTTCTTTTTTTAGAAAAAAGAATCTGAATTGCTGATACACAAATGGAAATCCCATCTGACTGTGACTGTAAAGTGCATCTCAGACTAATGGAAATTGTTTTTTTCCTTTCCTTTGAGTATTTTAAGCCCCTCTCTCGTCCTGGTATCAGTCTGGTGTAAGGCCAAAAAAAATACTAATCCCTGGTTATCATTATGGCCCATCTATGACCAGCTGCAGCACTTTTTGTTGGAACTGCTATATTATTGCCTTCACTGGAGTTAACTGTGACATAGGAAACAGCTTGGGGTAGGGTATAGAGGAGGGAAGAAGAAAGACTAAAGAAGATGCTAAGGCACAGAGGAAATGTTTTGCTAAACACAAAACATTCTTTAGCTCTCAGCTGCAGCTGTCATCATCCCTCTTAGAAAATCACATTTCAGCTATGGCTTGTCAAATAAGGAAAAAGCGACTTGAGCTCTGCGTGTATCAACCACAGAGATACGTACAGAGGGGCTTGATCACACTAAAGCTGGCGTCCATGCTCTATCCTCGAGATTCTTGTGTAGCTGTTATTTTCTGTAGTCATCTGTTGGTAGATGCATTCACATGGTGTTAGCCTGGGTCAGGAATGTGCTTTTGAAAAGAAACTCCCCATGGTCCGTGCTTACTGTGCTGGGTTCCTATTGTCAAGCAGCCTTGGAGCA
This sequence comes from Chionis minor, assembly GCA_013398295.1. Taxonomy (NCBI): domain Eukaryota; kingdom Metazoa; phylum Chordata; class Aves; order Charadriiformes; family Chionidae; genus Chionis; species Chionis minor. The sequence goes on along the minus strand of VZSF01003318.1, from coordinate 193,615 downwards.
CACAGCAAACACTGCATCTTTTCTGATGGAGCTAGAGCAGAATACGCGCCCTGGGGGTACACCTAACGCTCTCCAGCTGCTAAGGGGCGTGCGGTTCACAGGATCAGACTGTGATAAGCCCAAAATAAAATCCCTCCAACCCATGCTGTGCTCTGTCAAACTGCTCCTGCTGAGCTACACAGCTGATGAGATAAACATAGCTTTTGTTAAACAAGCTCTTCCTGCAGCATGATTTTTTTTTAATCTGTTTTATATGCAAGAAATAACTTGAGCATCAGCTCCAAGAAGGCACTGAGAAATGCCGATTTTCAGTGGTTGTGTATTGAAGATCTCTCTTGATGATTACACAAACAACGTGCATGGAAAAGATGGGGCCAGATATTGAGTATGTTCCTGTTACGTGGCTTTCTGTCTAGAAAAAAGCATCACAGACCAGTTCTTCTGGTGACCTGCTAACCTTGGATTGCTCAGCAAGAAAACATGGGAGCTATGGCTGTGTGCAGGCATTGTTGTCAGCTAAGCCTCACGTTTTCTTCCCAAATGCTGAAATACCACAGAGACTGATGTAATGTCAATCTGTACAATTATTTGCAAATGCATCAGTCCCATTTAACTTATTCAGTAGTTATGTATAAAAAAACCCCAAATGGCACAGAATTTATACTGTTATCGCACAACAGCTTGCATTTAAAAAGTCATTGTGCTCAAGTGCAAATTGAAAATTAGCATATCTGAGGAAAAAAAAAAGGCAAAAAGCCAAATGCTTAGAACACGTCTACTAGATACAATGTCAAGACCAGTCCCAGCTCTGGAGTTCACACTCAGCAAACATTTTACGTGTAGACACTATCTGCTGGGCAGACTATTTTTGTGCCCTTTCAGTTTTAGTGTCATTGATGTAGAGTTCAGCCCTGGCGGAATTTGATTGAATTTGTTCTGAACCAATACTTGAATGCCTCTATGCTGCCTTGTAATTTGAATAAGGAGTCGGCTGTGAAGCAAGCTAGCCCAGATATTGTAAATTAGGAATCCTGGACATGTAAATCAGACATCCTGGAGATGGCTCTGGACTGTTCTCACTTTGTATGGTATTTTACAGGGTGATTCAGAATTGCAGTACTAGACAAGGACATTTTTATTTTGAAGATAAACACTAGGTGATTCTTTACAAGTTTCGCCTCAATTTCTTTAAGAAGGATTACGGACTATTTCTCTCTGCCAGCATGGTTGGCCTGCGTTAAATGAGCTGTGCATTCCTCATGGATTTGTGTCCATACCATAGAAAACAGCTTCTACACTGGCATCTTTGCGATGAGTCTTTGCAGAGGCGGATAGTGAATGGGTATGGAGGAATCTCCTGCATTTCCCTGCCATGTCACTAGTGCTAGACTGAGGAAACTTGCCTGTCCTTGTGATCTCGGCAATACATAGCACGATTTCTGTGCACAGGGCTCTTGATCAAACGCCCTTTCATGAGCTCCACATTGTTGTTTTGATAAAAAATGTTACTTGTTTGTTGCAGTATAACAGCCAATAAATGGAGAGGCAGAAAGTGTTCTGCTTTCATTTTTGCATACCTTCTGCTTGAGCTGTAGCTTGTGGTTTACAGAGGGTGCTTGGGACTGTGTGGACTAAGTAGAAGAGCTCCTCACAGCTGAGCGTTCACAAGTAGCTACTTGCCTTTGACCACAAATAATTTATTGCTGAGCTACTTGCGAGGCTATTGCTTCACGGTAAGAAAAGATCCCAACATCCACATTGGGTTAGAGAAAATATAAATAAACTCTAGGAATAATTTAGGTTGGAAAGGACTTCTGGAAGTCACCCGGGCCAGACCCCTGCTCAAAGCACGGCTAACTTCAATGCTGTCCTGAGCAGTGGCCAGCAGCAGAGAAGATAAAAAACACAGAAAAATACAGCTATCTTGCACTTCGGAAATCTTGCCTAGCTTTTTATAGTCAAGGATGTAGGACTTTGTGAGATGGAGCTTGCATTTGAATTGGGTCTTTATAGCCATTGATGAACTTGCCCTGCATAATGACTCTAAGCTCTTAACCCATTTTTTTGGTTTTAATCTCCAAAATAAACTGCAGCAATGAGTTCCACTACACTAATTATGTTCTGTGAAAAAATATTTACGCTGGTGGTTGAAACTGCTTCTCATAGTTTACATATGTGCCTCCGGAAGAAGCTAAGTGGCCCAAAATGAAAACAAAGCAATAAAAATGCAAATAGTGTGGGGTGACTGGTGTTTTCTTAAAGGGAGGCCCCAGAATAGAGGGGGCAGCTGAATGAACAATGGAGGAAATGAAGAGGCTTCCAGAGATATTAAAGACTGGAGGCAGAAGGTGCAGGACACATATACTGGAAGGTTTTTATGTATGAAGTGTCTCCACTATGAGCAGTGGGGACAGAAAACTGTGGGCCAGGGTTGGGGTAGGTAGAGGCAGTGTGGTAAAACGCCAATGGAGAAGTGATGATATGGTGGAAAAGAGGCTACATGGATCTTCATCACCGCACCTGGAAGTTAGGTGCTGAGAGGAGGATGGATTACTGTGGTGGAGCTGTGGTCTTGCCTTGCAAGACAGAAACAATCAACAAGTAGCAAGAGAAGCAGAAGTAAGTGGCAAAGATGAGCAAAGCAACTCACTCCTCCTCAAAAAGAGAGGCAAAAGTCAGAGGACTGTTAGTAGCTCAAGGCTTCAAGAGGGAAAACATCAACACAGGGAAGTATTAAATCCAGAAGGAAAAAACCCAAACTAGCAGGCTGGGCAGGCTAGTTGGACAGCCAGGAAACACTGGGCCATCTGGTGAGGTTGTCTATGCCATCGGTGTCAACAGAGCTGGTGGCAAAGGGCACCCCAGCAGCACTGTGGATCTGTCCCAGGGAGGTGCAGGGGATGATGCTGCCCCTTTTGCCTGCCTCTCCTCGGCTGGCAAAGGCCCTCAGATGGCTTATCAGGGTCATGAGTACCGTAGTGCTTAGCCTAACAGTTCTAAAAGATCCTAGCTGTCTTTTATGTGTGTTAGCTGATAAATAATTGCCTCACGCATCACAGTTATATATGTTACTCTTTTTGCCTGGCTAAAGGTGCCCAAACCAACTGACCCAAAGGAGAGGCTGTAACAACGTGTGCCCAGGATAAAGGACAGTAGAGAGAAGACCCTAGAGATTCCCACCTGCCCCCAAAAGGGCACATCTAGGAGTGTGAATGACCCTTGTTGAGGAAAAACTGGTCAGGTTGTCACTAGTGAATGGGAGGATCATGGACTGTAGCCCTGAGGCAGGACCTGGGACAGGGTGTTGAGGCTGAAAAAGATCCTGAAAGCCACAGGAAGGATCAGCAGTGTCTTCTTCCCTGTTAAGACAAGTGTCAGTGCCTGGGGTGAATCAAAAATAATTGTGCCAGAACAATGCTCAAAGTTCAGGTGATCTTTGGTAAAATGCTTTCAGTCCTTGGAAGTAAGTGTGAAAGCCAGAAAAATTATTGCAGATTACTACAATCAGTTACAAGGATTGTGGTTAGGAGAAAAAGTCATGCAAAGGGGGCTCATCTGAGGATGGATAATGCTGAAGACACAGCTTCCTGGGATCCCACTTAACAAGATTTATGAGAAGAGTGTTAAACTAAGAAATGAGGAAAATGGTTTGGGAGAGTAGTGAAATCCTTACAGCTTTTTTTTTAATAATAAAAGGAGAAGGGGAAAAAAGGAGTAATACTGCTGCCAATTGTAGTCAAGTTGGCAATATCAATAGTCAAAATCTTTACTTTTGCTAAAGTAAATGGCTAGAAAGTATGTGGTCAATAGGAGACAACAGACGTGCCTGTGTATTCACACCAGAAAAAAGTATTGCAGGTGATGTGCAGAGCATGAAACTGAATGTGATGTTGACTGCATCGAGGCGGAATAGCAGCAGTGATTATTACATGACAAGGAGCAATCATGTCAGAAACGCACTGTACAGAAATGACAGAAATAACAGTTTAAAGGTAGTGGAGGAGTAGAATCATATTTTAAATATGCTAACAAGTTATAAAAAAAGAGTGATAATGTGGATAAAGTAGATTAGTTATGATCAAAATCATTCTAGGAGAGGATGTCAAAGGAGGCCCTTCTGGGATAGACTGGGGAGTTGAATTTGGATATGAACAAAGAATTATTTGATGCTATTAGAGAGAGAAAAATACTCCTGAGATTTGTATTGCAGGAAATTTTAATTTCTCCATCACTGAGACTGAAAACCATTGGCAATCATAGGCCATGGGTGTGACAATCAAAAGATCTGTTTAACTGAGCAGTCAATGAACCAACAGAGGGTGACATTAGCTAAAATTTTGTGTCTGTGACTAACATTAACAACTTAAAGGAGACAGTTGTAGAAAAAATACCTCAAGTGAGCAAGTGAAGCTGATTTAGTTGATGTGACTTGGAACGTGGGTCTGTAACTCTTATTAGTTTAGAAAGGGAAAACCACATACAACTGGAGGGAACTAGATGGTGAAGAATGGACTAAGAAGCTCAAGATTTCACTTTAAATGAAGCCTGGAATTTCTTTATATTAAAGACATAAAGCTGTTGAGGACTTCTCTTCTAAAGCAAAGAAAAAATAGCTCCAGACAGCTCTGGAAATAAGGGCAATTTCTCTTGAAATGGACATTAGGAACACACAGAGACCCTCCAATGGCAAGAAAAAAAGTTTAACTGGCAAGGAGATCTGTCAAGAAGTTCAGGGAGAAAACAGGAATTGCCAGCAGCTGTGCTAAGGCTGGTCTTATACCTTCAAATGCTAAGCAGTAGACTCTCCTTGGGTGTGAGCAAGCAGAAGAGCTGTGGTGGGAACAGCCTTCAGCTGAAGTCCCCATCACATTCCCATGGTTTGGGAGAGCCAGGGGACCCTGTGGGACTTGTGCTTGGAGTCACACACAACCAGTGGTATGTAAGTAGAAAAGGCGGTGAGGAGGGTTAAGAACCACCACAGAGAAATGTTTGGATTTTTTTCTGTAACAAGGGGAACATTTTGGTCCAAGTTTGCCTTCAGCACATAGTGAAGTGGGCCAGGCCTCCTTGCCCTGAGACAGCTGTTTGAGGCAGAAAGGGTCAGCACAAGCAGTAAGAAGGTTAGAGAAGTAATACTGACAACGTCTTTTAGTGCAAAGTGTTAGAAAATTTTAATTATCAGTCTCATTGCTAGCTTGATGTGTAATGACTTTACATCAGAGGGTTCAGCAAGTGCTTGGGCAGAGAAAAAAATGAACAAATCTGTTCCTACACAAGGCAAACATTCAAGATGAATCCCATTAATTTTTTTTGTCTTTTCCTTAGCAACGGGGATAAATGCACACACCTAAGGAGGATGATGTACCCTTCCTCAAATCCTGCAGAGACTGTACCTGGATCAGAAAACAGCTGGCTGTGATGATGTGACAACAGTTGGCCAGCACACAGGCGGCCTTGTTTAACCAGTCTCTGGGAGATCACACGCCTTCCTCAGGATACCAAGTGGCAGTCTGGGGAGTTATCTTTGCCTAACCTTGAACAGACAGAGTGGAAACTTGATTGTGGAATTCCACAGAAATGTGCTCAACATTCTTCCTCTTGGCTTCCTGCAAAATTCCCTTCTGTGAGTAATTTTTCACTTTCCACTATCTCTGACAACACAAGCGGCTACAGCATTGCTCATTCTTGTTGATTACTCATAAAGCCTCTGGAGTTTTTCTGTGTTTTGTTTTACCTTAAAATCCCACCTGTTTGAGTCCCAGTTCTTGTGTTTGGTTTACTCTGTGACTATAGAAGAAATCTGATATTCCTGGGTCTTCAAATGATTGAAAACTCAGTGGATGTGGACACCACAGTTGCCAATGACAAATTAAAAGGATCCCAATCGTACTATTTTCTGAAGCCTTAGCTGTGATTTTGAACAGTAGGGGTTAAAAATAATGATACTAGCTAAAAGTAATAAATACGCTTATATTCTTTCAGAAAATCTCTGCTCTAGACCCTGTGCTTTTATGTCAAAGGAGGTCCCTTTCTTGTTTTCTGACTTCAACACTGCAGACTTTTAAAAATTCTACAATGAAACCTAAGAAGAGAATAAGATAATGTCATAGTAAGTGAGGAGACTTGGGTTTAATTCTTTGCTGCTGTTTTCTTTTCTGATCTCAGGCAAATAGTTTTCCTCCTCCTGCTTTGATTCCTCATCTCTAACTGAGGACAATAGCACTTTCTTGTTTCTCCTGGAGATGCATTATTTTTATCACTATAAAAGACAATGAAGAGCTCAGACACTACAGCAAGGGGGATGGTGTTAAATACAACAGCTCAACAGAAATAGCAAAAAATTCTGAGATTCCTGATGTTTAAGGCTGGATTGTTTAAATATTTCTATCAGTTTGTTGTGCCCTCTGTGAACATGGGAGGTGAGGGTGCCAATAATATCTGCATGTCAGTGGGTAAAGATCTGAACACAGCTGCCAACTCAAACTTTGGTTTTACTAATGCAAATGTCTTTGCAGCTCTTAATCTCTGATATTGAAGAAGGCTGTAGAAAACCTACACATTTGTGAAAGGGAAGAGTGGGATAAGTTCAGGGTTTTTTGTTTGTTAAGATAGGAAATAAGGTACTTACTGAATTGCTCTTGTGCTGCTTGAGTTTTGTGGCTAGGTTGTTCCAGCTTGGGCCAAGTAATATATTTAACTAACTTCAAAAAAGAGATGAGTAGATCAGCAAGAAGATGGCATAGCACATAGCTATAAAGGCTGCCCACAAAAGACCTTGGTTGATACTTTTGGAGTTGATGAACTTCAGGCAGAAGCAGCCTCAACAAAAGGAATTCCCAGGCTACCTCTGGACAAAACAGCCACCTGACAGAGAAAACTGCTGACTGATAGTGCTGTCGTTCAGATAAATGTCTGGTTTATCCCCAGTTTCTTTTGCTTTAATCCCCATTTTCTTGGGGAGCACTCTTTAGTCTTTTGGGGACAGGGTATTATATTTTTTCCTGTACTTCACTGGTTTAAGCTTGAAAAATCTCTAGGTTCTCAACTTCACTCTCTTGTCACACTTGCAAATGTACAAATGGAAAACCACTAATTTGTGGTCAGTGACTGCAAGTAGGAGCTATGTCTCAGACTGTCTTGTGGTCTGCAAAGCCTTTCTGGGCAAAGCACTACCTCTGTGGGCCACCTGTGAAGAAGTAGGTGGTACCAATGTGAAGGGTCATGATGATGGGGTTGCAGCAAGGAAACTACCACAATGTGTGGGACATGGTATGAAAGGAAGAAATAGAAATACACCCCTAAAGGAGCAGGGGAGAAATGGTAGCAGAAATGACAGTCTTTTGCTGGATTAGTAAAGGATTATTTTGTATTTACATTTCAGGTTACTTAGCAATGTTCTAATTGTATATACAGCCAAACTAGAAAATGCATTGCTGAGGGAAGCAATCCTTGCCATGCCCTTTCTGGCAACAAAGACCGGAGTCAACCAGCACATATTCATGCTGGCCTGCTCTGTGTTGTTCTCACAGCATGATGTTAAGCAAACAGCAAACTCCACTAATTGGTCAGCAGGGGATTTCCTTGCATAAAAAAGGCCCTCAAAAGGCTCAGAAGTGCCCATGGCTTAACACAGCTTAATGAAAACAGCCTATATAGGAGGTAGTGCTTGTATTTAAGTGGAGGTTCTACAGGGATACAGGCCTGGCAGCTTCCTTAGCTGCATCTGTGGGCTGCCCTTTCCCTTCCTGCAGTGACCTCAGCCCTGTGGACCTGAGAGCCAGCGTGTCCCGGGGAGCCAGCGTGTTCCTGCATTGTCCTTCTGCAGGCAGAGGGGACACCAGCTCAGCTGAGCAGAGAGAGACCCGTTGGCCAGGTGCTCTTCCCTGGTGCTGAATTGTGGATTTCACTCCTTTGGGTTGTGCTTCAAGCCACATTGAGCAGTCTGTCTCGCCATCAGTCTTCATTTCATTTTCTGGGGCTGGGGAAGATGCTCTCCTTACCTGTTTTAGATCACTAACTTGCTTCATTTTACCTTAGGGCCCTTGACAGATACCTTCTGTACTGTAGAGAAGATAGCTCATTTTATATCTGTGATCTTCTGCAATGCTGATGATATCATTTGAACTTCTTCAGCAATGAAACTCCAGGAGATATGCTTCATGGAGGAGACCTTCTGTGCTAGAACATTCGTCTGAGTATGTCAGGTAGTGTCAGAAAGAAATATGTTGGGATAGGGAACCAAGGGAAGGAGTTTACTTCTTATTTACTGATTATATAGTAAAATGTTGCAGGTAGAAAGAGTCCCTGTATTATTTCTGCATCAAACAAATGTTAAATATTGTGAAAAGTGCTATTTGGCAAAAAAAATGATACCCACGCTTTCCTGAGCTATTGAATAGGAGGATGTGGTTTGCACCACCTTATGACCACGCTGAACATAAAATTATTGTTTGTGCAGCTCCCTAAACAGCCTGAAAATGTGAGCTTTCCACTATTTAAAACTAGCTTGTATTTAGGGTGTCTAAATATTTGTAATTACCCAAGTCCTGCTTTACAGCAATATATCCCGCAGCAGAAGGGAATGAGATGGAATCATACTGCCACTGTGTATTCCCTTGGAAATGCAGCATAGATAACTCACACTTCTTATGAAAGATTTGGAGTAATCTTTGGTTTGATTTTTTTTCTCTCCCTTAGGATTCAACAAAACTTAGAAAAGGAAAGAAATTTCCAGGTCTGGTGACTTTTTGTCTGTGTGAAAGTGAAAGAGAGCATATGGGACAGGAGAAAAAGAAGATATGTTCACAGAAGCACACGAGTCAGAAAATGTGTCATAATTTTCCTTTCCACTTCTGAAAGCAGCTCAAGTGGCTCCTGCATTGCAGCTTGAATTTTATTTTTTTTCTTTAAATTTAGGCAAGTGAATTGCATAAACAGTTCTAGCTCGACTTTTCCAGTAACAGGAATGGAATTGGACAGCTGACAGGGACCAGCTGAAGTACTTGTGTATAAATCAATGATTAGGCAATGCAAGAGAGAAAAGCAGGCAAAAGCTGAAAGCTCCTCTTGCTCAGAAAAGATCTGCCATCACATATCCCTTATATTTGGTAATTTTTAAGTCTGGAAAGGATTGTTTGTGACACTTGCCCTCCGTGTTTGTGTACACCTATTTGCGTGGCCTATATGTTTTTCATTTTCTACTTTTTTCCAGTCTCAGTTGAGACTTTAAAGCTTCTCTACTCAGTATCTGCAGTTTGTATTGATATTACATCCACATCACACCTCAGGTGCTCCCAAAGATTTTTCTTTTGATTTATAATCTTTTTTTTTCAAAGCTGGCTAGAGGACTCTCAACTCTCAACCAGGACTTTCTGCAAGTACTTGTCTTTGTCACATGGGAAACCCTTCAGTCCACTTTTCTCTCCTCTTCACTAGTGTGATCTTGTGACAGGAACGCAGCAAAGACATCTATTTATTTCAGCACTTCCTCCTTCGTGCCTCCATGTTGTTACTGTATTTTAAGGCATTTCTTCTCTTTATTTCCATCCTTTTCCATCTGCCAGTCCAGCCCAAACCACACCACCCTCTCTGGGGCCAGTCATAAAAAGCTGAAAACTATGCCATGAATGTGTTGCTGTCCAAGTTTCAGGCAGTTAGACAATATTTATTGATGGAGTAGACCTCCTGGGCTGCAATTGTACATCCAGTGCTGCAGTCAGCTCAGAACTGGGTACTACAGATGCAGTCCAGTAAAGAGGGAAGATAAGCATTTAAACTCCTGGGCTACTCTTGTGAATGTCTTTGTCTTACATACTCACTGCCCTATGAACCTAGATGCTTTGTAATCTGCTACCCAATATGCCACAACATGTAGGGACCCTGTCGGTAGAATTTAACAGAAAATACATGAAGACAATAAGACTTAAATTATTCACACTTCAATGTAATTTTTCTTCCCTAGAATGAGATTCCAGCTACTGACCAGTCTATAGTTCCAGAGCACAGCTCTCCACTGCCCTGTGCATTGCTTTGTCCTTTACACCACTGCAGTATGAGAGGGGTTACAGCTTTTGGCAATTAGGAAGTTTTGGCTGCTTTACACAGTATTGTGCAATAGCAAAAGGTGGTGAAGAGCAACTGTGAATAAAACCTCTAGTCTCTTAACCACAAACAAGTCCACATCAAAAGCAATTGTTATAATTAGTGCTGCTAGTCTAAAGGGAGAGGTGAGTTGTGATTTCCTACCTACTTGGTATTGCTCACGACTCCTTAAATTTAAGACTGAAATAAAGCCAATAACATACCATAAAAGAAATAGCTTCTCTAGAAACCTGCCGCTGAGGCCTGTGCTATTAGACATTATCAGGGGAGCTGATCTATGGTGATTTGTAATTTCCCCCCCGCCCCGTGTGCATTTTCAAACAGCGTAGATGCTTCTGCACGCCGTTTCAAGTGACAGTCCTTCCTGGCCCCTGCCTGGGAGGTCTCACAAGCATCGCTGAACTCTCTCGAGACTTGTCAACTTTAACTGAAACGCCCTGGAGTCTCGTTCAGCGAACAAAATGTTGACAGAAGCACGACCGACCTCAATCTTGAAGCAGCAATGAGAGGGAGCAAATGTCATGTCCCTTCCTCCTTCCTAGGAAACCTCCTTTGCCGCTGGTGGAGGCAAAGGTTGTCCCGGGAACCTCGCTGCTGCAGAAGTGAGTATTAAGCCAGAGGAAAGCTGTGCCGTGACTCCGATCCCTTCTCCCACCCTGCTGCCTACTTGGGGGCTCCTCTTGGATTATGGTCCCAGTGATGACCTCTTACGTTGCTGCCCGTGTCAAAGAGGATTATGGTCCCAGTGATGACCTTTTAACGTTGCTGCCCATGTTAAATGAACCTTTGACTGAAACGCTTCTTTGTGGCGGTGCGTACCTAGTTGCAATCAGTCTCTAAATTACCAGACGCCGGTCATTTAGCAATCGAGCCCTAATGAAGGGGAGTGCAGGCAGACATACAGGGGGCACAGAACCTTGCTGGGAAGGGGAGGGGAGGGATGCCACGCTGATGGTTTTGCAGTTTGTCAGGGCCTTCGTGCAGTGGTGGGGGGCGGAGCAGGGAAGCCAACTCCCAACCCGGGGTGCACTCACACAGCCGTGGCCACGGGGGACGCCTGCAGCGCTGTGCTAGGTGACGGCCTGGCGTGGGGACACCCGGGGACAACAGGGCGTGGGCCTTTTCCGCCAGAGGGGCTCCGCGGCGCTGAGCCCTGTGGGCAGGCCGGAGGGGGTGCGGCAGGCAAGCTGCGGGGGACAGCCTTGCGAGGAGGGGACCCCCGGCTGCCCGTGGGGAGGGAGGGAGGGAGGGAAGGAAGGAAGGAAGCGGGGGGAAGGAGGGGAGCGCTCCGCCCCTCCGGGGCACGGCGGGGCCGCTGCCCTGAGGGAGCCCGCGGGCAGTCAGGCCGCGCTCCCCGGGCCGCTAGGGGGAACCGCCCGCCCGGGAAAAGGCGGCTCGGTAGGCGGCTGCGGGCTCTCGGCCGGCCCGGGGCTGCAGCCGGCCTCCTTTCGGCACGGAGGGCCTGGGGCGGCTGGAACAGCTTAAACGTCGCCTCCCGTTTCTCCTTGCCCGTTTCCAGAGCGCCGCGTTTGGATACTGCGTGACTATTTGTTGCCTTTCGGATAGGCGGGTTTTCCTTTCCAAAGCCCGCTTAATAAATGCGGCAGAGGCCGAACTTGGCTGTGGCTGAGGCCTGTCGACAGCCAAGGTGGCTCTTGAGCAGAGGGGTGAGCTGCTGCCCTGCTCCTCCGGCTGTGGCCCCGGCTTTGCCTCCCGCCGTGTCTCCCCCGGGGCTGGCGGGAGGGTGGCGGCGGGGGGACAGGCCCTTGCAGCCCCCGTCGGCCGGGCGGAGCGGGGCTGGGGCTGCCGGTGGCAAAGCCGCTCTGCCCCTGGGGAGCTTCCCTGACAACAGAGGCCGAATCCAGCCCCTGGTGAAAGCCTGCTGTGGCACTTCTCCTCTCTAGCGCTTTTCTCATCCATGCTGTGTGTCCTTGTCTACATGTTAGCCTGTAACGCATCCGTCCTCCTTCAGTTTTCCTTCTGCAGCGAAGGATTGAGAGAAGGCAGAACAGGTCATCATCTCATAGGCTTCCTCGTTCCCCTGAAGGATCTTTAAATGAGCTCTTTTGTCCAGCACCACAAAATAATCAAACCTTCCACTGAAATAACTCTCACCCTTCATGCACCGTGTGGATTGTGTTGTGGGTAAGAACAGTCGGAGCGTGGAGTGGGGTGAATCGAAAGGATGGCTCGGAGAAGCATTATTTGCTTTATTTTCTGTTGAATCTAGACTGTTTCATTTTATTTCTTTTTTTTTTTCCTGTCTTGTTTGCAGGTTTAGAGCTTAGAGGGTGTTTCAGTTGCTTTTTGTTATTCTTCTCTAGTCAAAGAAAAAAGAAGCGGTGGAGTGAATTGGTTATGAAGTGCTTTAGCACCATGTTCAGTGAGCTGGAGACAGAGGCGAAGGCCAAGCTGGCAGGTGCTGGGGAGGATTGGCATACACCGGCGTATTAAACAAGGAGCGGCATGAAATGTGGTAGTGCTTTGACTTTGTGTAACTTGTATATGTCTAGCACATGGCCAGGGCATACGTCCCCAGCCGTGTTTAAAGCCAGGGACAAAGTCTCTGTTCAGCACTCTTCCTGTGCTGAAGGTGGCTTTTGAGAGGGTGAGGGGGCAGCGCTGAAACGTAGATAAGATTTTAAAAGATGTGCTTTGATACTACTCCAATTTTTTCTCTGCGGTTTGTAGCCTTTAAAATCTGAGTACCTGCAGTTCCCCGGTCTTACCGGTTGTGTGTGCCTGGTGCTGACTAGCGTTGCCAGACTAGTCTTCGAGAAGGATCCTGTGTGCTCACACAGAGAGTGCTGTGCTGACCCTGTCTGGATGGAGATGGCGAAACAACCTCCTCTCTGTCTCTGTGCTCAGCTGCTGGGAGGTGCCATGCAGCTTCAAAGTGAGCTGGCACTTCTGTGAGTTGCATCTGAGCTGTGATGAGTTCAAGCAAGTTTATTTCGAGGCTGCCTGTCTCTGTCAGGAGAAAACTGCTCAGTGTTTGTGTCTCCCTGTTCTCCTTCTCATCCTCTTTTCTGATTTGCTTTGCTCCCCAGCTCTCATTTTCTACCCTCAGACTGCAGCATATGATTCCTTGTTCAGTTCAACAGAGGGATGGTCAAAATCCTGCACCTGGGGAAGAACAACCCCATGCAGTAGTATATGCTGGAAAACAGCTTGGCAAAAAGGGACCTGGGGGCATCTTGGTGGACACAAAGCTGAATGTGAGCCAACAATGTGTACTTTCAGCAAAGGAGGCCAGTGGTGTCATTAGGAAGAGTGTTACCAGCAGGTCGAGGGAGGTGATCCTTCCCCTCTGCTCAGCACTGGCAAGGCCACACGTGGAGTACTGGGTACAGCTCTAGGCTCTTCCATTCAAGAGAGACATGGACATACTGAGAGAGTCCAGCAAAGAGCCACTAAGATGATGAAGGAATTGGAGCATATCTCCAGTGAGGAGAAGCTGAGAGAGCTGGGACTGTTCAGCCTGGAGAAGAGAAGGTTCAGGGAAAATTTACCAACCTATATAAATACCTGAAAGGAAGGTGCAGAGAAGATGGAGTCAGGCTCTTTTCAGTGGGGCTTGCTGACAGGACAAGAGGCCTGAAACACAGGAGGTTCCATCTGATTGTAAGGAACACTTTCTTATTGTGAGGGTGACTTAGCACTGGCACAGGTTGCCCAGAGAGGTGGTGGAGTCTCTGTCCTTGGAGATATTAAAAAGTCATCTGGACTTGGTCCAGGGTGGCCTGCTCTTGGTGGACCTGCTTGAGCAGAGGGACCTGCAGAGGTCCCTTCCAACGTCGACCATTTTGTGAGTCGGTGATTCTAGCACTAGCTTTGAAAACACCCTTTGTTTCCTTCTCTTGTTTTATATCCTGAATGGCACCCCAGGACCTCACCTAGGTTGAGGTGCTGCGTGCCTATTTCCTTTGGCTTCTGGCTTTCTACCTGTAAAAGGGAGATAAGACCTCCTACCTACCTCAGGTAATTAGTTAATTAATATTTCTTCCACACTTTGAAAACAAGATGGAAAAATACTTGTCAAAATGCAAAAGACCATCAATGAATGAGGCTAGAAACAGTCTAATATAACTTATTGATGTGTGTGAAAAATAAGGTCTTGCATACCTATTACAGATATGTCTTGCTTGGAAAACTCCTTTGGGTTCAAAATGACTGCAGTTTACTTGCTGTCAGAGTGGATATGGAAGAAAAATCCACAGCCTGAAAACCCTTAACTTGAGTTTTTATCATCTTAAATTCCAATATTTTTGCATTTACCCGAGCTGAATGATGACCTCAAGCTTCAGAGCTGAACTTTATGACGATAGGGCATGCAACCCCCGTACTGACCAGCACGGAGCTGATGAGGTAGTTTAACATGGTCTTGCTGAACACTCCAGAAGGGCTGAAAGAGGCTGGCTCAGTTAGGATAGACTATAAGCTGCTGACAGTAAGAGCTGATATTAAGGGACCATTAATATTGGGCTGAATTCCCCTTGCCAGGGAAGATGGGCCAGATGCTGGACTGCTCTTTGTTTTGTTACTAGTTAGTACTGACTAATCTTGCTGTTGGTGGCATTCTCCTTGAAGAGATGTCTTTTTGCATCTGGTCAGGGAGCAGTGCTGGTCTGTGTTGAGCCCACCTGGTCATGAGTCAGTTCAGGCTGCCTCTGGCTACCTCCAAAATAATAGACAGATGTGAAAGATGTTGACTATTTTTGCTGTGGATAAAGACACAGCTTTGCTCCTGATGGTTAACGATGTTTGTGGAGCAACTAGTGACTGCCAGACTGGAAACAACTGGAGTGCAAACTGGATGATTCCTTATTTCATGGCTGTGGACTATTTTATGCAGCTTGTACTGTGAAATATGGGAAACCAGGCTTAGCCAAAAGTGAGTTGCTTAGCAGACGCTTGCTGTCATACAAATTAGCCACAGCTTCTGCATCTTGGACTGCTGCCAGCAGAGAGCTAGCTATTGCATTAAATGTCTACTGCCAGTCATGATCTAAACTGAAAACAAGAAGATTAATTGCTCCTCTAGCATTAGCACTTTTTGTAGCATTAAACATGTTTTTTGCTTTAAACCCAAACCATAAAATACTGCTCTGAGTGTCAAATCAATGAGTGTACGGGAAGAACAAGAAAAGGTTTAATTTAGCGAGAGAAAGTATCATGCATGTATAGGAACTATCTTGATTTAAAGGGGAAAAGGAGGCTAATTTTGTTAGTGCTGCCCATCTGCTATGTAACAACGAACACCTTCAAAACTATAGTTTAAATAAATATAGGGCTTAAAGAGTGGATACAATAGGTTTGAGCTACTAGTGGATAAACAGTAACAGCATTCAATAAGCATCATCTTTGACTTTACTCTGCCTCAACCTAGATTTTTAATACATAATTGTACTAATGCAGTTTGACTAATGAAACACAGTACTTTTTCCTTCCCTAAAAATATTTCCCTCTGAAATTTTCTTGAGTTGCAAAGTTCTTAAGAAGTAACTCAAACTTGAAGTAAACAACTGGAATTTAGGAAACTCATACTTTAGTAAGTTCCTGAGGATATAAGGTTGCTTTCAGTTATTAGTTTCTATTATAAGTGAGGGATTCAACACCAGAAAGGGCGTTTTGAATTCAGTTGGTGAACTTAATCGTTCACGCCACTGCTGCTGACTTCTGTTTGTTCTGTTCTCTGTAATCTTTCTTCTTAGCCAAGCTCAATGTCATCAGGGCTTTTACTTCATGAGTTACTAAATGATGGCTAGAAACACTAGATAGAAGAATGTTTATGTTTCTTTTAGAGGTTTAGCCTTCCTGGTTGATGAGGAAAACAAGAAATTTGACCCAGGCTCACCAGAAGACAAATGAAAAATCCTGGGAAAAAAACCCAATCTGTTTAACTAGTTTCAGGATTTTGCAGGGGAGGAGATATCAACATCTTGCTGGTAATTTTTAGCAGTTCTGCTATTGGTAGTACTGTCCCTGTAGTGCAGCAGAACTTTTTGGAGGAGAAATACAAGAGCCACCAGCAGCCACCATTTACTGCTCGAGTGTTGGAGTGCTTGTGAGTGCCTGCTGTGACCAGTAGATGACTGCTGACCCATTAGCTCTCTGTCTGAGAACAGCCACTCATGCACTGGTGCAGCTCTTCTTCTCATCTGTGGATGAGACACAGCATTAAGTTTAGTCTTAATCCTTACAGGGGTGCTACAAGGATTTCCTCATGCTTTTCACAGAATCACAGAATGTTAAGGGTTGGAAGGGACCTCTGGAGATCATCTGGTCCAACCCTCCTGCCAGAGCAGGTCCACCTACAGCAGGTTGCACAGGATGGTGTCCAGGTGGGTTTGGAATGTCTCCAGAGTCGGAGACTCCACCACCTCTCTGGGCAGCCTGTTCCAGTGCTCTGCCACCCTCAAAGGAAAGAAGTTCCTCCTCATGTTCAGACGGAACTTTCTATATTCGATTTTATACCCATTGCCCCTTGTCCTGTCACTGGGTACCACTGAAAAAAGCCTGGCCCCCTCTTCCTGGCACCCTCCCTTTAACTATTTGTAAACATTTAGGAGTTCCCCCCTCAGTTTTCTTTTCTCTAGACTAAAAAGACCCAACTCCCTCAGCCTTTCCTCATAAGGAAGATTTTCTTGCAGCATTTACTCTTTGGTGTTCAGAAAAGACCTTCCTTCCAATGGCTACAACAGTGATTTTCTGTTTCTCTTCTGCAAGGGAATCTGAAATGCAAAGGCCAAATAGTAATATGTACTTGCCTAGAAATAATGTGCTGAGTTTGTAACTACTGGAGAAAATAATTTGGCACATAGTTATTTCCGTGTACCTCCCTAGCACCAAGAACAATTAGGCACCAGCTGAAGACAGTGGCTGCCAAAAGCGCATTTGGATGAGGTGGGTGTTTCTGGGTGGTACAGTCATGCGTTAACAAGTGTCACTGTGTCACTAAAACAAAAGTATATTTGTATCCTCAAGCCCTTTGTGGGGATATGCTATCCTCAAGAGGAAAGGACACCAATAAAGCATCTGGCAGGGAGGAAAGGCAAAGAACAGGATAATGAGGTGTATTTAACTGCTTGCTGTTAGCAAAAACCATCCACCTGAACTGGCTGTAGTGTTCATAGCTGCTTCAGGAATCATTCTCTGTGAAAGCTGAAGTGGGAGCAGGTCAGCTGCTCCAAATCCAGTTCTCTGGGTGTGAGAAGGAATCTAAACTGATGGGCGGATGGGTGGGCAGCAAACAGCAACAGGGAGGGCAGCTGCAGCAGGGATAGGGATCCAGGGAAGCTTTGTGCAAACCCTGGAGGGATGTAAACCCTTGCCCTGCAAGACACACACACAGTCTTCTAATAGAGATTAGGAAACCAGACATAAATTTTTTCTATTTGCTGAGACTGAACTCTCGCAGGGTACAGAGCTACTTGCAAAAAATCCTAGCTCCAGTGCATAAAATCTTGCTCCCTCTTGCTCCTTGAATCCAGTGCTAAGCTCCAGTGGATGCCTGTGTACCTCATGGAGAAGGGAAAGCAGCATCCCCCAGAAATCTTAACCTTTATGCGTTTTGAAAGAGGAAATCGAGTTTTTTCTTAACACGTCACATGTGTGGAGAAATGCTAGAGGTGAAATGATACCGTGTGGGGTTGTGTGATAAAGTGTTCAGCACAGTGGATTCTGTTAGAGAATGAGTGATGAGTTGCAGTCAGACACCAAGAAATGATGGTCCACAAGCTGCAAGTGCTTTTAATATGATAACTCCCCGCTCGTTTGCTTAGATTTCTTGTCGTTGCATCTTCCACCACTGGGGTATTGAAGGGTGAGCAGATGCAGCTCAGTGAAAATGATACAAAAGAAACCACCCTGCATCTTGAGAAACGTTTAGCAGCTTAATTGGATTCAGAGTATAATACTGTTAACAGTGTGTAAATGACAGCTAGTTTCTGTTTATCTACATAACGTTCCATTCTTTGAGCTTTATCCATTATTATTTAAATATGAGTATTTTAAGTATTTGTTCTCCTCAAAAGCGACTCCTATTTTTTCTTCCAATTTCATTTCACAAGATATTGTCAAACCTTACGTGTAAGAGGATAAACAATATACTCTACCCTCCAGCAGTCATAAAGGGAGAAGCAGGGGGAGAGGAAGCCCTGCCCCTACATATCCAATGTCATGACTCAGTACTCAGGAAACGTGGGAAACCGAGGTCTTCAATCTTAAGCATTTCAGTGGGGTTTTCTTTGCTGCCTTCTGCTAATCTCCTAATCCTTTTAGAAAGCTGAATTCCACAGCTCTTTCTGGAGACAGTAGAGCACAGCTGATGTTTAAAGCAGTTTTTTTTTCTTTCAGCATAATACAGCCATTGCCAAGGTCACGGGGCTGCAGAGGCTGTGCTCTGACTGCAGTGGCAGTAAAGTACGCTAGCTCGCACTGAGCATGAGCCAAATTCCATTCTGTCGCATCCTAGTATCTTCAACATTTAGCTGTGCTACTGCTGCGCTAGAGCTACATGGCATGACAAGTGAGCTTTCCATTAGATCCCTGGCTGGGTTAAAGTCAACAGGAAAGCAAATGCACTGTTTCTAGTACTTCTGAATAGCTTCTCATTTGGACCTTGATGTGAAAGCAGCATACAGTAAGTTGCAAGTGACAGAAACAGATTAGTTCAGTATCTCAGGTTTCAAACCTCGTCATCTTGCAAGAAACACCTCTGACAGCTGTTGTGTCAGCTGGGAACTAGTGAGCAAAATACAAAAATTACTGAACTCCAGAGTTTGTAATACATGGGAGGGAGAGGGGGAGAGAGAAATGACAGTGATGGCTTCTTTCGGGGTTTTCTTGTCTAATGCAAACCGCTGAAAGTCTCTTGGAAGAACAACTGCAAAGACCAGTGTTACCTTTCCCAAACTAAGGGTGTGCATAGTGGTCTCATGTCTCAGCTTCTTTCTGATGCCGCTAAGCTGCTGGCCCACGTGCCAAATCAGCGTGCCTTTGCAGGAGGCGGCTGCTGCTGGCAACGTGGTTTGTAGTTCCTGTAAGAAGCCTCAAATCCCTGTTGCTGCTAGAGGGCACTGGAATGGCTGACAAGGAATTCAAAACCAGGGTCTTAGTGACACAGCATAAATCTGTTTGCCCTGAAAAGTGCACAACCCATCCCTGGGCTTAGGTGTGGCTCTTTGTGACGACTCTGCACTCGGGGATAAATGCCCACTGCTCTGTTAGTACCTTCAGCTGTTGGCAAACTTGCACTGCTGCTTTTGAGGCAAGGGGTGTTCTTGCAGTCATTAGCGCTGTGGCTTGGCATGTAGAGCATCTGGGGAAGCAAGATTGGCCAAGGAGCCCTCTTTGAGGCCTTAGAAGGCAGCCTACGGAGGGATTTGTTCATTGTGGTTATCTTTGACTGAAGCAGCTGGCCAAGGCTGGCTGGAATGCCTGCAAGGTCCTTTTAGATCTGCTGGGACTGGGGGCATGGACTAAATGCTCTGGGGGAAGGAGGGGTTTAGAGGTGCCATCCAGTGAGCATCCCACAGGATCCCCTGCCCAGGTGTGCACTGCAGACTGAGGTTGCTCCCCGCGCCCTTCCTGGAGAAGCTGCTGCACAGCCTTTCCCAGAGACCCATGCTGCCAGCACCGTGGTCGGCCTCTGCTTTCTCACATGCTTGGAAAGAGGGTGCCCAGGCCTAGTGCTTGAGGCAGTCGAGAAAAGACTTGGGGGACATCAGGCTTCTGGGGGTGGAGGGCTGAACATGATGAGCTGGAGCTGTCAGCCTGACTGCGTCATTAGGTGGCCCTCAACCAAACCTCACTAAGCCACCCACCATTGTCAATGCTCCGGGGGGGCCCTGACGCAAACTGTATGGCTGGGTTTGGTGCTGAGAAAGTCACAGGGGCCGTGCCTGGCCAGGTGTGTGAGATAGGGATGAGGACATGAAGAAAGGACTGTCTGGTGCTTCTCTCCCTTCTAACAGCTCCCTAAGGACCAGCTGCTCTTTATGAGCTAAACCCTTCCTAGTCCCTACTGAAGTGGGGTCTCAGAGCACCAGGCAGAATGTGTACCCAGCTCACTGGAGGTGCCCCAAGTGTCTGGCTGTTTCCCTTAGGTCTATGTCCACACCTGTCGTGGGTGGGCAGTGGCTCGCGATGAAAATGGTAACCCAATGAAAGTGTCTTGCCTGCTGCTGGGGTGCTGCAAAGGCACAACACAAGGAAGTCCTTACTCTAGGGGAGAAGGCAGGGCTACAGCTGCACTCAGCTAATAAACATAGGATGATGCTAGATATGTTTAAAGCTACTACCCTTCCCTGGGAACGGCTTGGCTCTATGCTGCAGGCTTGTGCCAAACTAATAAAATCATGTCTTAATTCCAAGTTGTATTTTCTATCTTCTTATTTGTGATTAGGGTTTAAAACCTGTCGTTTTACTTAAAATTTCATTCATGACTGAGTGTTACTTGGGGTTTTTTTAATTTTGTTTCTTTGTCTACTTCAAGTGTGTATTTCTGTCATATTATAAGGTAGTATCTTATGCTTCAAGCTAGGCAGCTATGCAAATCCCAACTGGATCAGAGCCACAATATGCTACCTCTTTTTCCAGTGCAAAACTGATCCCCTATGATCCATCTTTTTAAAACTTGGGCAATTTATGCTCCCAGTACTACTGATACAAAAAAAGTCATAACGTAAATGCAGAGTCTTGGTGCTTTTCCTTAAATACAACAAATGTCATCTCAGTTATATAAATTTATACAGGTTAAAAAACCAATGAGTATGTTCTCCTTATATGAAAAAAAGCTCTTAAAGATACTGCCTACACCGCACAAGCTTCTGGAAGGCTTTCTTGAAATCTTCATTAAAGATTGTGTAGATTAGAGGGTTAATAAGGGAATTTATATATCCCAACCATGCTAGGAAATTAGACATGTCTTCTGAGATGTGACATCTTTCACAGGTATTAACAACTACTTCTTTGACAAAAAAAGGGAGCCAGCAGATCACAAATGCCCCCAAGATCAGACCCAGAGTGGTTGCTGCCTTTCGCTCTCTTGTGCTAGAGATTCTCTGTTTTTTCCAGGACTTCTCGTGCTTAGATTCAGACCTGGGACTCCGTAGGGTGATATTGATTTTATCGGAGTCCACCAGGGGATCTGATGTCTTCTCCACTGTGCTGGGCATCGAAGCTGATTTGGTGCTTCTTTCACCTGCGTCCAAAAGGACTTGTCCATTTACTTCCTCCCTTACGATCCGGCTGACGCTTCTTCTGTGAAATGTCTTTGCTGCCTTGTATATCTTGTAATAAAGGATCAGAATCAAGGCCAGCGGGATATAGAAGGCGCCAAATGTAGAGTATATGGTGAAAACAATGTGGTCATGTTTGATGATGCATTCGTCATCCCTGCTGGTTGTCTGGTGCCGCCAAAACAAAGGCGGCATGGAGATAAAAATGGATATTATCCATACCACTGCGATCATGATGCCAGCATGCTTCGGTGTCCTTTTCCGTGCGTATTCCACAGCATCTGTGATTGCTCTGTACCGGTCCAAAGCAATGGCAGAGAGATGCAAGATGGAACACGTGCAGCACGTAATGTCCACGCTCAACCAAATGTCACACACCACTTGCCCCATGATCCAGGTCTCCTTTACAATGTAGACAATGCTGAAAGGCATCACTAGGACTGCCACAAGAAAATCAGTCACTGCAAGAGAGCAGATTAAATAGTTGGCAGGGTGGTGGAGCTTTCTTGTCACAATTATTGCCGTCATCACGAGAGAATTGATGGCTGTTGTCATTAGTGCAAGCACGGACAGGGTAATGGAAATGAAAATCTTGGATGTCACCCATTTGAACAGTTCTTCTGATGTATTGTTTTGTTCAGTTGAGTTTATTAAATCCATGTTCCCTTTTAAAGGTGATCTTTACCTGTAGCAGTTACCTGTGGGAAAAGTAAAAACATTCAGAAAGTGCATCCTCAGTCTCCAGGAAGTCTTGATTTTTGTGGTCTTAGAGGACTATGGGCCCCAAACTTACAAGAACTTCAGGCTTACCGTTAGAAATGATTCTGACTCCAGACAGAGATTATCCTGGCTAGCGCTACATGGGATGCTCTGCCTCCAGAATAGGGGCCTCCTCCTCCTTGGTCATGCTGTTGGAAAGGGCATGTTTGCATGGCAAGGGAGAGAAGTGTGCTGTGGCACCTGAGGTGGCACTGCCCTAGGGGGTGCTGCATGTCATTGTACGGAGGAACCAGCCCTGTTCCTCAAGCAGGGCAGTGGCATCTTTGCGGCCTCTGGGATGTGGAGCCAGCCCTCCTCCTAAACGCTTACTCTGAACGGATTGTAGTGGAGTCTTAGTGGAGAAACTGGCTCCATTGTAGTGGAGAAACTGGTTAAACATGGACAGTCCCATCCTAAAGGAAGTACTAATACTGCTTTTAGGCTAGCCCTGTCTACTCCACTAAGCAATGCAATGACTGCTGAAGACTTCAGTCCACAGGGAGCAGGCATAATGCTTCTTTTCTCTATATAAACTACTTTTTCCCCATCAGTATGTGGGTCTTGTATATAGATAAGCATGGGCCTTATAAACTGGGGCATGGTTTTCAAGAGAAAACAGAAATGTGAAACATTGCCATACAAACAGTAGAAGAAACAATTGCACGTTGAAAGTTTCATTTTAGTGCTTCCTCTTCCACAGCTCTAAAATGAAACAGCTGAATATATTTTAAAGCTTCAAATGGTTGACTTGCTGTCTGAATGAAGTATTACACATAGATTACAGTCTTGAGAACATCATTACTTTTCATCAAGTTTTGCTATTCTGTAGTTGCTGCCACAGAAAACTGCAGAAAACTTAGATGCTAGTTGTTCTGCTAATGACTCTCTCTACAGAAACAGTGTAACTCCTCTAACAGCTTTGCAGGAAGCAAAAAGCAAAATTCTTGGTTAAGTTCTGGGGGTGCGCACCCTACTTTCTTATGAAGAAGGGTTTCTGAGCAGTCTACGGACTGCAGTTGAAGTAGGAGTTTCCAGCTTTTTAGACTAGAGCTTTTAACTCCTAGTAAGAAGATGAGATTTCATCCTCTTAAGAGTTTTCAGCTGCAATTCCTTGTGTGTGTAAGATCTACCTGATGAACATCTAAGTGGGATTTTCTCTGACAAATTTTGGAGTGTAGTGAATGGGTTGCACTTGTGTTTCACTGGATGCTATATGTAGGGAAATACGTAAAAGAAGTGAATAATTTTTCTTAGGAAAAATGGGTCACTAACATAACTAAATCTTTTTGGTATTATGCTCGAGTGCCTTGAAAAGAATCTCATATACTGTAGATAACCTTGGACCTAGCTCACTAATTTGGTTTAATATTCTAACCTGGGTAATGCTTAGTATGCTGTTGACCTACTCAAGAAGTTTTTTAACATTGCTTGACCAACATTTAATTTTATGGAAGAACAAGGAAGGGAAATGTATTTTATGTGGTGATATTTACAAATGCTGAGCATAATCTTGTTCTGTACATGAGCTGATTACAGCATGCATATGCTCTCTTTCTCTCTGTGTCCCTCTCTCTGAACTTGAAATATACTTCACACCACATAAAAATAGATCTTTCCTTGTGTCAACGTCACCTTGAAACCTTCTGAATCCACAGTAATTGCTAGTTTGCAGATATTTTTGTATATAGCTGTCTGCCTTCCAGAGAAGAAATAGGCATATATAGTATTTTCTGGTGAATGCTCAGCCCCTGCGAAATAAATCTTCATTTTCAAGCTTGTATACATACATGGGGTAAAAAAAACTTTATTGGGAAAAAATAAGACTTCTGTTGATATCCAGCAGTTGATCATATTTTAGAACAGTTACTCATTATGGTTAATTACCTTATAAATTTCAAAGTCTTTGGATGTTAGTCCTTAATTGCAAGCAAGCAAAAAGCAATTGAGAGATAATGTAAGCTGATTAATAGCTTTAGAAAGGTTATTCAGTTTGAGACTGTGGAGAAAGGAAAATAGTATGGGTGGGCTTGCAAAACCGGTGTGTTGGAATAAGTAGGTTCCTTAGTGCTGCAGTGATTTGGAGGCTCTTTATAAGAAGCACAGTGACAGAAATGTGCTTATTTGCCATAAGCAGTGATTATGCTTCTCTGTGTTCTTTTAAGATTGTGAGCTGGTATGCTCAGATTTCATTCGGGCTGCTAGCACACAAATACAGTAGCATTGAAGACTACCACAGCGAGTTTTTAGTGTTCTATTGTTACATAGATAATTGGGCTGGGGTCTCCTGTTCATGAGGCAGAACCTGTTCTTTAATGGTACCCATCTGGACATATGCCCTCCTGGTCCTATGTGGACCAGACCATCTGCTGTTGCCCTCAGAGCCCTGGCAGCCGGTGTCTGCTGTACAACAGCGGGCTGCTGTACAGTCCAAAGAGAGTGGCCCTGACCAAGGGCGACGGTAGTATGGTGACGAGATCTGCCCTCCAAGGTAGCGGCTCCCTATGAGGGTACAGAACCATTCAGTGGGCTGTGCTGCTTAAGACTGCCAGTCACAAAATTTGGTGGCTTTCCTGCCCAAGTGGGATGGGGATCCTCTGCTAACTGTGCTGGGAATTCGCGCAACGTTATTGAGCGATCATTAGCTAAAAAGATTGTTTTATAAATGTGTGGAGTTGAAACACTGGCAGCATTTAAGGACTGCCACTTCTCTCTCTTTTGATCACTTCCAGGATGAACTAATTCTGGATATTCTCTTGAACAGCTACACTGAACTCAGTTCAGTCAGTGGCCATCACTGGCTTCTGTCCTCAGCAAGCAACCGAACTGCTTTTAGGAGTATGAAGGATGATCCTGTAATCAGTGCAGTGGATTAGGATGCAGGAACTGCATCCTGCGCTGTAGGCTTTCCTTGTCAATTTTTGAGCAAATTCATTAAAGTGCTTCAGTTAATTCTCTGTAAAATAGCTACAGGAGTACCTCCCTAATACACTACGGTGCATATTTGTATTGCCTTCTCTTAGTAGCACGAATTATCTCTTCTACGCATTTAGTGTGGGGAAGATTTCATCTCGGGTGCTGTGGGCACACTGGCGTAACTACACGCTGTACTTCCTGCTCGGACTTTGCTGTTTTCCCTTGTGAACCTACCCAGCTCTTGCCTCACGGAGCAGGCACAGTCCCTCTGGCCTGCGGCGTGGGCACCTCCTTATGGCCACACACCTGACACAGGACTTCAAAATGAAGCACGGAAGACTTGGAGCTCTCTTCCCTGAGCAGTGAATTTACTTTGGTGAATGAAAACAAACTTGCAGCCATGCTGAACTGAAGAGGAATCTGTATTTCAGCAATTATAGAATGGGTTCAGCAGTGACATGTAACTATCTTCAAAGAAATTTTTACAGTCCAGATGTCTTTAGGGCTACTTTTGTGCCCTTTAGGGCTAGTTTTGTGGAACTGGCAACTCAGCGCTCCTCTTGAATGACTAAGCTGACTCTATCACTTTATCACTGATATCTCAAATTCCATGGAAATTGTTCTTGCTGCAGTTGGAAGTGTTGTCTTTTATTATTCCCTTTTTGATATGCAGCTGTTGTTGGAAAACTTTGGAAAGACCTAAAGCTTTGATTGCATTATATCATCCTGAATTTAAGATCGGTGATAATGATGTCTAGTGCTTTATCTTCATTATATATCTTAACACAGTAAATTAATCTATAATTGCTATTAAAATACAAGTATGGTATTTCAGTTGACCCGTTAAAATATTAGCCTTTGATTGCTGAAAAAGAGCAGTGTAAACAAAGGAAGCTGCTGTTCGCTTAAGATAGCGTGTCTGTTATCTTGGATATATGAACGTTATTTTTGAGGAATTAGCCACTTCTACAAATCTTTTTTCCTTCCCTCCCAGATATGGCATATTAGGGTAACCAGAATGTAAGTACTTCCTTGTCTGTAAAAGCACATATATCATCCTACAGATCTTGTTTAGCAGGCATAGGGGAAAATGTCTGTGCAGCCTTATCACAAAAGCAAACATTGAATTTGTCTAGTGGCCACTCAAAGAAAGGGTGGTGCTCTCAGTTTTGCAGGAGCATGTGTATATGTTATTAAGCCCATAACCACTCATTTTTGTCTGAGATTTACAAAATAGGAATAAGATTGATCTTGTTCAATAGCATTAGTCTGTCCTTCCAGGCTTGGAAAACAGTACTTCTCTGCCTTTGAGCAAATATGGAAAATAGTGTGAAACACAGTTTGATGGAGAAACATGGCCGAGAATGCCGTTGGGAAGGTATCCTGCCTTTGGAGTTCTGAATTTAGACTGAACTGCTAGAAATTTACGGCTCTTGATTTTTGGGCCTGGTTTGTTTTATATTGCTTTAAGCACCTGCAGTGAGAAAATTTGCTGATTAAAGTAGCGCTTTTGAATACAAGTTTTCTGGGTGTACTAGGGGGTGTTTGATTGCTTTCTTCCATCTGGGTTCTATAGCAAAATGTGTCTTTAATTTAAAAACAGTAACAGTACTCAGAAAGCAAAACGAGCAACTGATTGAACTAAGGGTATTTAAATTGCTACTGACAGCAATAACAGCCTTTGTGCATTAAGTAAATACAAAGTTGTGCCAGTGGCAGAGGTAGATCCTGCCATCTCTCTCACCCAAAGAGGCTTCAGCTGGCTGTGAAATGATGAAGGGTTTCACCTGCAGGCAGGATCCCTGGCTCTATTGGTCAAACTGATCTGTAAGCCAGTTAGAAGTGCCCAGCTTTCTTGCTCTGATGGAAATTGATCCTACAAACTTCTTTTCCTGATGAAAGGGAAGGCTATACTCGTTTTCAGTTATCCTGTTCTTATCACTTATTCCTGTATAGGCTGACCAGATACTTACTGGAGGTAAGACTAAAATAACCGTAGAAGGATAAAGTAGTTAAAAGTACTAGCCTCGCTTGGGAGCTAAAATTGCTTCTGAAACCAATGTCTATGAGCTTGTAAAAATTCGTCCTGATGGGGCTGTGTGTCTTCAGATAGCAACCATGTGATATACCAATGACAATTAGCTTAGTAATGATCCATCATATTGAATATGAGTAGTGGGAAATAATATTCTTTTGGATTAAACAAATCTCTTTAAGAAGGGTGAGCTTGCGCTTGGACCTGGTAGGGGATATATACTTTGTTGAGACTTAACCCTAGCATCCCAACAGATGAAGAAGAGGAGAGGAGCACTTTCATTTGATTCTTAGCATCCTATCCTTAAGTTCTTTCTTCCTAATAACTCTTTCTAAGGCTCCTGAAGCTACAGTGCATCCGCTGGGACAAGGAAGGGGTGACTGGCAGGTTTGTAAGAGAAGTTACTTGCTAGCTGAAGGCAGCTGCTGCAAACCTGCCATTCCTGGAATGCAAAATAGATGTCTATCAGCAGGTTGAAGTGCGAAGCAGAAATCACAAGGTTGCCAGCTTTCCATACCCAGTCTGCATTTGTACGTGCTTAAACCTACTTACTTTTTTTTTTTCTCCTTTGTATCTGCTACTTAACTAGGAGGCATAGTTATGTCCAGTTATTAATCTGTCAGCAAGTATTTGTATATGCATATTGAAGTAATGCTCTGGCTTTCCTGTTTTGGATGGTACTGTCTCAGTCCATGGGACTGGGCACATTCTGGACTGAAATGTATTGGTAAGCTGGAGGAATATCCGAAAAGCTGTTTGGGTTTTGCTGTTTGATTCTCCATTAACTGGAGCTATCATTTCCACTTGCAGATGGTCACAACAGACCCATTTCTAGAAACACAGACCACAAATAACTGTAAAAATCACAGATAAATCAATCGAACCAATGTCATCTAAAGATAATAGAGAATTCTGCCTCCCAAGTGCCCCTCAGGAGAAGCATGGCAATAGGCTTTGCAGTGTGCCCTGAATATCGGTATAACACATGAAGGAAACAAATCTGAGGGTCCTGGGGAACAGGTGCCTCCAGCTTAGCAATGCACAAATCCATTTATTGCCTGACCCCAGGCGCTCTGATTTCTTACAGAATGGCAAAGGAAAGTCCATTTCTGTGCCTTAAATGCAAGACACAGAAGCTGCCTAGTAAACCTGCATTTGATGCTTTTCTTAGCTATGTTGCAGTCTAAGAGTCCCTGTGTTGGCAAAATGATACGCTGCAGCATGTTTTGTGTCAGCCACAACGAAGATGATGCTTGTTTTCATTTTCTGGATGGCTCTTTAAATTCTTTCAACCAACAGAAATAATCCCAAATGGCTAAAATCACAAAGTCTGACAGACTTAGACCTGAAAGCTACCACCCCATATGTCTGCTCTGTCATGTTATTGGTCCTGGTGCAAAATCAACAGGAGGGAGGTAGTGCTTCCACTGAAGCAGCTGAAATACAGCGTCCAAAGGCTTGCTCGAGCTGCCAGGGAAGGTGAACTTGCCCTCTCCCACTGGATGCTGGCAAGAGGGACACAAACACCAGCTCTGTCAGGACCAGAACAAAGGCAGTAATCTCTGGCAAAGGGGTAGAGTGAAGCACTGAAATAGCATCTGTGCTCATGTCCCTGGTGTAATTAACTCACCTTCATGTTTCCTACTGAGGCTGAATAAATTGCAGTGTGCTGGCTGTGACTCCTTTGACACATCTCCCTCCCGGGGGCTTTGGTCCTTGCTTCATTACTTCAGGAGCGTTACCAAGTGCCCTGTGTTTTCCAGTCTGCAAAACACTGGGCTCTGACAACCCCACCTAACAGGGATTCCCACACCTCTGTCACAGGGGGGGGCAGCTCCTTGCCTGCTGCATTTCAAAGGTGTCACTGCCATTCCTGGAGAGGCACTGCTTGAGCTGGCTTTAAGCTCAGCCAGGTAACCATGAGCTGAGCGCTCAGCAAAACCTGCCTGGGGAGCAGTGTTGCTACATAGGTGGGATTAGTCCACCTATGATGGGTGGGATTAGTAGTGATGCCTTCCTTGATGCCTTTGCCGTATTCTCTACTTGCATTTCTTGGATGGTGGTGTAGTCCCACGCTGCTTGTCAAGCCTGCCTGGAGGATACCTCCCCTGCTTATTGTCATCATATCTGTAGCAACGGCTGCATTTGCTTATATGGAAGAATGATGTCCAGAAAGTAATTATGCATTCCTTGCTGCTTCTAGTGTTGAAGTTGAGGGTTTGGTTTTTTGTCTCCTTTTGGAAAATTAGTCACTCATCTGTGTTTGCTCTTTATTTCATGTCCCTCTGCCATCTGTTTGAATCTAGCTGAGGGGGATGGCAGGGAGGCAAGCCAGCTTCTCAGCCGGCCCTCTGGGAGGGGGAAAGGAGGAGCAGCAAGAACGGCATGGTCCACGGGATGACAGACTTGCTTATATAAAACAGTAAGCATGCCTCCCAAACGCAGCTTCAGTTGTTGGGTGGCTGGAAAATGAGCATGTTATGAATTTGATCGTTTTGGCTGTAGAAAGGGAAAATTTCAGACTCGTATTCATGATTCTCCAGAGGAGATGGCAGCGATTTATTTATATAATTCATTAGATGAAGGAATTCAGTTTCCTCTCCTATTTGAGGCTGGTCTGAATCCCTAGTCCAGAGCTCTCAGGATAGCGGTCTGAATAGTTGCCTTTTATATTGTACATGGTGTGGAAGAACCCCAAAGGACCGGGTCCTGGACAACAGTGCCCATGGGAGCTGCTTCCTGCCATCTCTTCTGCCGCTGGTGTTCTGAGCTGTGTAAATAAATACCTGTGAGAACTGAAGTAGTGTCTGGGCACCCCACCCCCCTGT
Source organism: Chionis minor (assembly GCA_013398295.1). NCBI lineage: Eukaryota > Metazoa > Chordata > Aves > Charadriiformes > Chionidae > Chionis > Chionis minor. The sequence goes on along the minus strand of VZSF01003318.1, from coordinate 163,736 downwards.
GTGAGCTCTACACTTAGAAAACAGGACCTTCACGATGGCAAGTAGTCTATGCAGACAGACAAAGTCCCATGTAACCCTGTCCTTAGAAGCGCATATCCCCTTGGATGGGTGGTCGGGATCTGAACTTGGACCCTCTGTATCATGAGTAGGCCACTCACTTCCTATCCCTGCTTTGGCACCCATCCTTAATTTAATTTGCAACAGCCTGAAAAGTTCCATTCAGCTGAAAATTTTATGTATTAGGAAAAGATGTTTGAAAATTTTATTTTAGTTCTGTTGAAGAAAAGGGTGTTTGTTTTTGTTTCAAGTTTTTCTTTGGATTGTTAGGGAATCGAAGAAGTGACTATTCACTCATCTCTATATATAATTTTGTCATTCAAACTAGTACGACTAGTTGCACTGTGCAGGAGAGGCTTGCTTTCATGATTATCAACTAAATTTGTACAGCAAGGTGAACACGTGGAACGGCTTTCCTTGTGTTTCAAAACACTGCCTTTCAGATGAGGGCTTAGAAACCTGTAGGAATCACAAAGCAGCGTTGGAGCAAGGAGGTTGGAGGTAGCTTTACTTCCTTTGAATGGTAATAAAATCCAGTCTTGTTTTTCTAGCTACCCATTCATCCTTATGCTTTGGGGCCATGCGTTCTTTGCCAGCCCTCTGAACCCACATGCATCTGCAACTCTAAGTCACAAACCTTTCTCACTGATACGCCTACCTCTGGAATTCTATTACAAGGAGGACTTCAACTTTAAAAAAAAAAAAAAAGTAGTTTTTCAGTTAATAGGTGTTTTGGTGGAATAGCTCTGTACTACCCAACTTGTAAGATAATGTGGGCACCTTATGCCTTAGTTTCTTGGGAATTTTATCAAATGTGGGTTTTATTATATAATAACTGTGAAAAGTTTTATTCAACTGGAAGAAGCTATCTTGTTTACTCCTGGACAGTAACAAAAAAAATCAATATCTGCAAATATGTATCTGAAAAAGATCTCTATTTCATTCTACAATATAAGAAAACATCATTTTCAAACTATCACCTGGGCCAACAGTAGGATATTTATTTTTCTGCTGTGTGCTCACCGGGACAGTTTGAGGGAGAACTGGTCTCAGAAGAGTTTGTTGGAAGAGTGAAGGTGACGCAGCAGTGTGCTCTTCTTCTGCAGCAGGGGTTCTGTGTGACACAAGAACAGTGCAAGTCTGTGGTTAATCAATCAAATCAATTTGGAGAGATGGCAAAATTCATATAGTCCGCCATCTCACCTCTACCTAGTTTTTGGAGACTGATGCTTTATTATAAAGACTGTGTCACTGGATACTTCCCAGTGTCTTTTGCTGTGCTTCTTTTCACCATGTCATTCTAGTCTTCATCTGATCTTGTATGCTGAAGGTCTTTCCCTAGGTCTTGTTATCTGTATGTGATGGAATAACCCTATGAGATAGTGAAACCTGCATTGTGTTCGCACTAAGCGGTGGTTCTCTAATATTTTATTTACCAGCACTGAGACAATTCAGGCGGTTTCCTTTGAATGATGTGCATGTAGCCCTGGCCAAGAAGTATTTTAAGCAAAACAAACAAAACAGTCCTTATAGCTGGTGGGTTTGGAAGCAGGAGGACAATTAAGAGCATCAACTTTTTAGCGGAAGTAGAACTCAAAATGTTTTTTTCCAGTCTCCTTGGGAGAGGCAAAGAGGAAAGGATCTACGTGCTGCCAGAAAATCAGGCAGAACTTGTTGAAAGCTTTCCCAAAGTGATGTGTCCATGGGAAAGGATTTTGTTGTGGAGGAGTGTTTGGTTTTTTCCTTCAGACAAGGCTTTTCTGTCTGAGGGTGCCAGGCTGCCTTGCCCTGATGACTTCCACCAGTGAACAATGGCAGCTCTAGGGAGAGAACCTGTAAAGGGGAGGGGAAGGGCAAGTGCGAGCTCCTGCAGTTTGCCTGGGTGGTAAAGGGACAAAAGCTCTGTGCAGAGGGCTACCACCACCACATGGAGAAGCACGTGCCATGGGGGAATGGCACAAAAGACCCCGTCCCGTCTGAAATGCTGGCAAACTGCAGACGCCAAGGAAACAGTGAGCGTGGGCTGTGGAGGGTGGTCTTGTTAGGGTCTAATGCACAGAGTCTTTCTTGAAACTGCTACGCAGAAGCTTAGCATGGAAAAAGCGAGCTCTGAGGGCACAGGTGGAACTCTGAACAGGCAGGTGGAAGTCTGGGGAAATCTTAACTGAGTAGATCTGAGATACTTGCACAGGAAGGTCCTGTGTTGGAGCTGTCAGATAAAATCGCAGCCTAGGGTCCTGCCCAGGAGTTTTCATTTTAGAAGCAGTAACTAAACTGTCCTCAGGTCAGGCTGGCTTACATAGCTGTGGTTGGACTGACTTGCATTGGACTCAACCATACCATGTGGTCCTGTGTCAGCCGGTGGATTAGCCTCCTTAGGTAAATGGAGACTCCTGCTGGTGGAGTTCAAATAACGAAAGGTCAGAGAGAAAATTACACAGTTGAGACTGATGTTTCCTAACTGACACTGCGATGTTTTTAGATGTTTCTACCAAGATCGGTTTATGCACCACTGTGTATGCTTAGGTTGGGGGCTATCTTTCTAAAATCTAGATTCTGTGGCTTCAAACTTAGATCTGTAATGAAGAGGACATGACTTTTGCTGTACTCTGCATGGGGTGCCGCAGTGCTGGTAATACAAAACGTAGAGCCATTCTTGTACGTGCTTGCTCCTGAGACAAAGCATTAACATAGGCAGGTAACTGGTCAGGCTGTCTATGAGCACCACAGGAAACTTTTGTCTAGGGAGTGTGTCTTTTAAAAGGAGGGGATACCAGATACCTAAGAAGTCCTCATTTGCTGCTTTCATATGTTTTTCCAATTTTGGTTGGTTTTTTTTTTTTAATTATTTTTTAAAGGCTTTAAATCCTAGCATTGACAGAACTGAATGTTTTAGCCAGAAGAGTCTAGTTCACTCAATAAATTGGAGTAAGTGCTAATGGCAAAAAAGCATTTGTTCCAGGCCTGTATAAACCATCTGTGTCCGAGATCTGGGATGCAGCTATGCTGGCAAAACTTCTCTAGTGCAGATCAGGCTTCAGCTTTCGCCCTTTTCAGGGTTTCATAATGCTCTGCAGCTCCTGAGCATGCCTTCCATTCTACTTTAGTTCAATGTTGTATCGCAACATGATCCCCTTTAACAGTACCAGTTTTTGGAAAAATAAGTCCCAGGACAACCTGCATAAAATCAAGTATGTGGAGAGGAGAGCTGTGGAGATAGGGGAGAGTGCTTTAGATGGGAGAACTGGGGGGGAGAACTTGAGGAAGTAGAATGCCTGGGGAGGAGGGGTGCTGGAGTATCCCCTGCATAGTACTTGGGTGCATCGATATCCTATGCTGCTGCTGAAATGCATGGAATGCATAGAAATACAGTAATTTCTTTGAAGAACCAGGATGCCAAATAGCATGTCTGTGTGCGATGTGGTGGAAGTCAGCATTTGGGATTTCTGAGCTGTCTGAGCAAGCTGGCATGTTTGCTGGGCTCTGGGTGGGCTGCTGTGGTGAGGACAGGAGGGAGGTGAGCTGGAGCAGCCGCCGCGGCACCCAGACCCACAGCTGGTCTGGAAATGACTGGTGCATGGTCAGGACAGGGATCTCAGCACCGTGTTTTGGCAATGGCTGTCTCTGTGGTCAGCTTGCTGAACAATTCCTGGAAACATTTGGCCTCTGGTATATTTTTAGGGGTACACCACTTTCAAGAAAGCTCCTAGCAGCAGGACAGTGTTAAAATGTGTCCAAACACAGAACCAAAAATTTACCTTCCCTAGGAAGCTTCCTGGATCTGCCAGGTCTACTGTTGCAGACGCTGTTACTAAATCAGATCTTAAGCTCTCTAACACTTTGTGAACTCATTTTCATTTCTGATTAGGAAAATAACAGACTGTCACACAAAACTTTTTTCCATTGCGTAATTCCAATGAAGTTGTGACACTTGACATACAGCACAGATGACTGTGAACGGCTTCTTAAAATTTAAGCAGATGACTCAGAATTAATTATGCAAAACAATCTTATTGTTGTCCCAGGAGTTCAGTACAGACAGCAATTGTCTAAAGGTTATCCAGCTTCAATTGATCCCCCAAACTTCTCATTGATAAAGCAGCTAAAGGATCTTAAATGATAAATGTAAGAAACTATTTCCAAAGAAAATTTCAAAGGTTTTTTTTACTGTTGTTGATTTTTTTTCCTCTTCAGAATCTATTGCTGTTGACTTTCTAAGATCTTTTAAAACATAACTTTGTGATTATGAAAGCCTTCAGCACTGTAGAGAAGTTTAGATACTACTTTATCCTAGGGATGCTTTTAGACAGCACTTCAGCTCTTTGTTTTGTAAGTAAGAAAAAGGTATGCAGTTTCTAAAAGTATTTTGATTTAGACTATAATACTAGCACAAAGAAGCAATAACTCTAACAGCTGTTTTCTCAAGTTGTATGCTGAGAAAATGAAATTTGTCTTTTGTATGATAAGAACATTTCCTTGTATTCTTAGTGCATACTTGTGATATATTTCAAAATATTTCACAAGAACTATTTAAAAAAAGGTGTTTGACAATACTTGCACATGAGAACATGTAACATTAATGCTTCTCTTCACCATCAAATTAAACTGACTGTATCTAATTGTCCAAATCTGCAGAAGGCACATCAATACTCTGAACTGCTTTAGGAGCATTCAAAAACCTCCAGTGGATTCTCAGCAATTGTAGGCTGTCTATAGCCCCTGTAGTTCCTGAGAGAGATAAGGATTATAAGGTGTCCTTTTACATAACAACATGGTAAAAAGTAGGAGTAAAGGGCAGAGGGAAATGGTTAATGTACTGATCTTCAGAGACTGGAAGAGGCCTGAAAAAATCAAAGGTGAGTCTGCTTGTTTGTTATGTATGGGAGCAGCATTGTGCTTAGCACTGTTGGAAACACTGGATTTTCCTTTCCTTTGCTTACAGCCCAGCTCTCACATCGGGAAGCTGGAGGATTTAACCATGGAATGTAGCACTAGAAACTCTTTTTCTGCCAGGAGACTGGAAAAGACCAAATTATGACTTTGAAGCTCTCTGCTAAAATGCCTTTTCAGTTTTACCCATTGAAGCCGCTGAACTTTATGGCAAAAGGCTTTTAACATTTTGAGAGCAGTATACTGTTGGCAAGTAATGAGAAATATAGTATAGGGTCTCACACTGTATGCTTTCATGTAGGTACACATGTATTTGTTGCATCGTATTTTTGCCCATTGTTTCTATGTTTTCTATTTTAAGAAGTCATTATTGAAAACTAGGTTTCCTTAGCATTCAAAATGAGTCTTTGCTTTTTGAAGCTGAAGAATGTTTTAATGTTAACCCTTCTGGAAGGGAGCAATGAACAGATTCAGGCAAGTCTCCACATCTGTGTAGTCCCCTGTTTCTTTTTCTAATTTGAATTTTTCCCATTTTTAGCTGCCAAATGATGACATTACATTCTGGGATTCTTTTACCTCTTTGTTTCTTGATTCACAATCTTTAGGATGTAGCTAGGTCACATATATCAAACATTCCCCCTCATAGTCCCAAGGTTTAGAGGCTTTCTTAAGAAGATATAGATTTAGCTACAGGTAGTTATGTACACATACTTAAAGAGGGTGCTGTCTCTAATTAGCGGATCTGAGTATCTACAGTTTCAAGCAAAGCTAGCAAGCCTGAGGAGAAATAGCTGAATCAGTAGCTGATGATAGTAATTTTATATGGCCCATCCAGCTACGTCACAGCACTTTTGTGATATAATACGTAGCCCAGCAAATCCTAGAAAAGACCACTGGGCTCAATGCACTACAGAATGTGAGGACCTTCTCAAGTGCAGAAGTCCTGTGGTATCTGGGCTCCCTCTCCGATGCTTGAGGACTCAGTTCCTGAAGATTGTGCTCTTGTTTCTTTGGGGCATGCGCTTTAAACAAACAAAGCAAAACACAAAACCAACCACCAAGCCCCCAAAATGAAACAAAAACCACTGCAAAAGAACAAACCAGGAGAGGGAGTTGGTGAGCAGGCAGTGATATCTGGGGTAAGGGAGCCAGCTGCTTGATGTGGCTGGGAGCTACTGTAACTTTATGCTCACTTACTTACACAACTAGAGTGAAAACATACTTGATCAATCTAAAAGGGCACACAAATAACCTTTTGCCTGCCTGGCACTCCAGAGTTGCAGCGTGATGGTCGGGAAGGGGTGGTGGGAGGGGGTGCTTTGGCTACAGGCGTGCCACACGCGTGTATCCTCCTGTTAGGGAGGTCTGTAACCTCCCCTGAGTGCCCCTGTTCCCTCCCGTGGGAAAACTCGGCTTCTGTGCCCTGGCTGGGGTGGTGCCTGGGGGCGGCCAGGCCGCGGCTGACCCCATCGCTGTCTTTGGCTTGTTTCGCCTTGCTGGGGGCTGCGGCACGGGGCCGGCTGGGCAGGGAGGGCACCACACCGCCCTGGTGGCCCCCAGCCTGGCCAGGCCACGCTGCACCCAGGCACTGTGAGGGATGGGGAGGGATCTGCCCTCCAGCAGCGGCATCAGTCCCTGAAGGTTGTGAGTGGGTATTTGGAGCTCCAGCGAGGCTTTCAGCCCCTGCGAGAGCCCTGTTGCATCTGCTCTCAGAGCACAGCAAGCTCCAGTGCCTGCTGCTGCTCCCGCTGCTCTCTGTGCCCAGGTGCTGGTGTGTGAGGGGTGGACGTTCCTCTCCACCTCCAAGGTACAGCTCGTGCTTGGCAGGGGTATAACTGAGCCCTCGGGGTCTGGTTAGTGACTCGCTATGTTAGGGAAAAGCTGTTGGAACAGATGAAATGAATGTGGTTGCCAGCATCTGAAGAAATTAAATATATTGTCTTTCCTTGGAAGCTCTGTCTGTAGGTGTTAACCTCCAAGTTTGTGGGTTGAAAAGTTCCAACACCATTAGCTGCAGTTTCTGAATTTGCTGTTGCTTGACCTCTACTGCACTATTTATTATCCCTCCTGATAATTCAGATGGATTGCTTTAGACCCAGGCAACCAATCACAATATTTTCCTTCTGCAAATAATATATTCCAGTTCCTTTGTTCTCCCTGTTTCTGACAATGAAATTTCTTTGCATTAGGAGCTTATTTAGGCCATGCAGCTAAAAGTCCATGTCCTAAAAAACTTAGAATCTGTAGCTTTGGAAATAAAATTTTATTAAGACTGCGCCTGTTGTTTTTTTAATTTTGATTACTCCAGTATGACCTGGTTTGACCACAATATTGACTGTCAAAGCTCTCAGTTCATTAGAAAATATGAAGCACTGCATGAAAGAAAACCTCATAGACATGGCCATTTATTAATCAACTAATCTAAATCCAAATTTTAATTTTAAAAAACCCTATGACAAACAGCATGAGAGCTTTCAGAAAACGTGATTTGAGATAGTGCTGTAGGAGGGAAAAATGCTCAAATGTACTGAAGTCCTCGCTTCCCTATTATTTTCATCTAGCAGTGGAAAAAATGCTGCAGACCTTTAAATGCCATGAAGGTCTCTCATATATCTCAGCTGGAGGTGTGATATAATGTGGAAAGTAAGTGCAGAAGAACACTGAAGAAAGAAGTAAAACAAAACCAACCCTGACAAAAAGAAAAACAAAACCCCAACCCCACAACAAACCAATCCCCAGAATGAAATTTGACTACTTCTAATAACCATCAAATATAGTACAGGATCATTAGATTAACCTTTTGTTATGATGAAAAGCATTGCTGTAAGATGTGTTTCAGCTGTATTTAATGGGATCAGTAGGTTTATGCTCCTTATTACATTGAAATGGATAAAGATTTTAATTTAGATAAATGGGTATCTGCCATGGTCTGTTGTGGGTTGTTTTTTTTTTATATATATCTGCTGCTTTTATGTTGGCTTCTGACTTCTGTGATGATTAACAGATAATTACTTTTCCTGAGTGAGAAGCTGGATAGCAAGGAGGAAATATGTTCTTTGGATAGATGTTACTTCTGCAGCAACATCCAGTGAGAACGATGGGACTGGTGTTCCTGTGGGTAACACATGACAAAAGCAGCTGCCTCTGCCCAACGCAGTGGACTCTGCTGCCCTCTTTGCTGGTTTGCCTCCACCCAGTTTAGAGAACTGTGGCAAAGTGTGCCTCTTTAGGCTTAGGAAATAGACGAGTTGGTTTAAATGCTAGAGATCGTTATTCAGTTAGAACAAGCTGATACCTATGCCAGAACTATTTTGGGAAGGTCTCTGGTGGATGCTGGAGCAGGCCCATACAGATCAAGGAAGTGTGCTGGCACCTTCACGCGCCCCTGAACTGATTTCTGTCTTCTGCACCGGGGCATCTTGTTGCCACCTTGGCATTTACCCTGCACGCCCAGGATCCCACACACCCCGTTATGCCCAGCAGCTGGTGCCAAGCAGGGTGGTGGGGTCCCTTCTGTTCCTTTGTGATTGCACGTGTATGGGGAGATCTTGGGTGAATGACTGGCTTGTGTCTCTATATGTCAAATAGACATTCCAGTATTTGGGCTTCATAAATATATTGAAAACTGTCAGCTGATAGACCTGAAATTGAAGGACTGAAGTAAGGAATAAAAGGCACTTACACTAAAAGTATCTAGTTCAAATAATCTGTTACAGCTCACAATTGTTCTTCCTTTGGTCTGACTGTGGGCTAGTTTAATTAGAGCCATTTCATTTCATCAAAGGTTGCTCAGATGCCGTGGTGTGGAGTGCCACTAATGATCCCCGGAAAGTCCTGCTGCAGAGCAACTCAAACAAGGGTGCTCAGTATTTACAGATGTTAGCACAGTCAAGTGCTTGCACATTGCTTCAAGTAACCTTGTAAAGACAAGTGATTATTGCAAGTTTGGGTCTCTGAAACAAACCTGCGGTGAATAGCTGGAGTCTCAGGGGATTCCTGTTAGTGCTGTACTCAGGGAAGCAGTAGATTCTTTTTTCTTTCTTCTTCTCTCATCCCCTCCTGGTGGGATAACAAAATGCAACGAAAAGAGGTTTTGTTCATCAGATGTATCAGGCGTTTTGAACACAAGGCAATTATTTCTCCGTCCTTTTTCCACAGAAATTTCCTTTCAGCTAGAAAAATAGATGCGCTCCAGCTAGGGCTCCTTGCCCTGTACCACTGGCAGTATCATACGTGTTTTTCCCTGTCTGGTGGAACACTTGTCAGACCAAGACTTCAGGTCTGTTAGCTTTAATAGGCTTTAAAGAAAGAACTGTTTGATTGTTTCTTAATAATGTGCTTTCTTCGCGCCACCCCCCCAGCCTAGTGTGATAAAGATCTTTTGCTGCCGTGATGGCTGTTACAGAATATCCAGAGGGAGGATATTGACCAGTCTTCAAAGTGTAAGAAGTTGGTGTCTTGCTGGATCTTCTTTTGCTAACATGTAAGAGTAAAGAGGTACTTGTGACCTTGGTACTTGTGACTTTATTCAGCTGTTGCGAGTGTGCTTTCTTGAGTTTTTGTGTGGGTAAGAAGTATCCCTTAGAAGGAAGCTCAGCTGCGTCATTGATGGTATTGTGCTAACAAAAGTCTGCAGTATAATTGTTGAGAAGAGACATCCGTTTAGGAAGTCAGTAGCGGGGGGCTCTTAATTTGCTTGATCCCATAGCACGACAAAGTTATTTTCAGTCTGAAACTGAAGCTGAAGTATTTGGTTTTTGACTGCAACTCAATGTGCCATTTTAATCTTATAAGAATAATAACAACAGTTATTTCTTCAGGCTTCTTCATCTGCATGTGTTGGCTGCATTGCAGTCTGATAATAAAAGTGGTGTTATAAATTGCAATGACTTACATGTGGGAATAGGTCTTTTTAATATTCTCAATTTGCCATAGACGATGATTACTGTGCTTGCACTTTAAAAGCAGTTATGTAAAACCAGCAAAAGGTGTGTCTTGGGAAAGGCAATTGCCTTTGAAAAGTTTCCATAAGCTGTGCTATTAAGTATTTGTATGTGTGGCCTCAGAGCAGGTAGACTAAAAAGTAACTGCCTTTAAGATTATCACAAATGTTGCTTGGGACCCCTGGGAGAAGCAATATTTGGATCACATATCAAAAAAAGAGAGTGGTGAGCACAGGAACTTTCTTCTGACTATAGTAAAAAGGTCAGTCTGCAATTCTTGCTGTTTCAGGCCTTTGCTTTTCATTTAAGAGTCTGTTGCCCTTTAAGACCATTTGATCAGAACATTAAAGGCACATTCAAATCCTGTGTCCTGTTCAGTCAGGGTATTTTTATTCCTATACGTATGCTACAAATGCTAGAGAATTAACAATTCAGTTGGTAGGGGATGAGGAATCCAGATGCCTCCTTCTGGACCTAATTTTGTGTGGTTAAAAATTATGTTTTACCAGCTATAAAGAAGATTGTAGTGCTATTGCTATAATCATATATAGGAGAGTTGTTTGAAAAGACAATGAAGACTGCCTATATTTATTAACTTTAGCCGAAAGGCATAGAATCAACTGCTTGCTTTTCTGAAAGCTATGCTTATGACCAGAGAAAAGCTCATAAAGATCTCCTGTTCTCCATGAAACAGGATAAAGAATCTCATCTACCAATTTCTTGAGAAATCTTTTCAACATCTAGTTGACTTCCTGCATATCTTTAAAGGACATTTCATCTTGGTTAAATATTTAAAGCAATTGAGCATCAACCTTAGGAAATAAGTTATGCATAAGTATCTAAAATTGTAGCAATTTAAAAGAATTAAGTATCATTTAATAGTATTTCCCTCATCTGCTATATTGCAAACACTGTGTCAGGGGCTATATTTATCTGTTCAATTGTATATTCAATACCAAGGCTTAATGGTACCTGTGTTCCTCTAGGCACTACTACAATTTTCTTACCTGTATATATGGAGCTAATGAAATAAACCTTCTCTATAAAGGAGATGTAGCCCTTCTTTTGGTACCTAGATTTATGATAGTAGTCAAAATTGTAAAAATTGTAAAAGTAATGAATGACAATGGAAAACTCACGCACATATACCTTTAATTATCCAGATTTTCTGTGTTTGAATATCTGTATTGCCAACAGTATATGACACTTTAATTGATTGGTGTTTTTTTATTAACCTCTCAGATGTTTAATAATATTAGTAACAGTGTCTGTGATCGGGGAGAGAAGTTGAATATTCCCTACACATCCTACCCCCTCCACCCCCCTTTCCTTCCTTGTGTGCTAGAAATGCAGAAACTAGGGAAGTCAAAGGCAAGATTTTTGGCTTTTGCTTTAGCTGCAGAGCAATGTTTAAAAAAAAAAAAAAAAAAAAAAAAGACTTAGTGCTCCAGGAGAGGTAGACCGAGTACTTTCCTTTTGCTCTAGTGGCGAAAGTGTCTTGAGGACAGGTCGAGCTCAGTCTTCTGTTCCGTACAGCTTTTAGGATATCTTTCTGTGCAATTTGACCAAATGCTCCCATTTGGCTGTCTTTCCCCAACCGAACCAATTGGCAGCAGCGAGTTGGCTACATTTCCCCTGCCAATCTCTGTCCAGTCTGCAAGTAGTCTGAGCAATGAGCACTGTCCATTAGCTCTGCAGCAGAGAACCCAGCAGCAAATAATTCCCAGTGCATCTCCCCAGGTAGATTTGCTTTTCAGGTCCAGTGCTTCTGATCCGTAAGGTAGAAACCCAGCTTAAGTGTACTGAAAGGTTACAGATGGCCTTGTTAGCTCTTGCTCGAACTGCTCGAGGACTTCTTTTGATGGAGAAAGTACAATGCAGACCTTATGAGTGTCAAGGGGAATACTGAAAACACTGGGTGATTTATTAAGCCTGGAGGAACCAAGTGGAAATACAATGGGCATCTAGAATGCTGAAAAGCCCTTTGAGACAAGGATACCGTTAAGAATGACTTGCAGTTCTTAGTGGTACTTTGCATTTATAATGTTCTTTTTATCTTGAAGCAATTACGATTTCACCCAAGTGTGGAACTGTAGATGAGTTTTTGAAGGTGTAAGCTAAGGTTAGGGTGCAAGCACTTTGCTTCCCAGCCACCTGTTCAGGCAGTTAGAAAACGCTTGCTCTCCTGAAGCACCACTGCTTAGGAGCCTTGATGGGTGTGCAGAGTGAACTGAAATCAAATGCTGAACCTGCTAATTGATCCATTACAATCGCCTGCCTCAGAGGTGTCTCCTCTGAGGAAAGGCCATCTAAGTTTAAGTGCCTTAAACTTCTAAGAACATGGATTCAGACGTGGCAAATCAAAATGTTCATCATGCCTTGTATAAGGCTGGAGTAATTGTCTTAGTTGCTAGTGCAATGAGAGAACAGAGTATAAACAACTTGAAGGCAATTCAGCCGGTCAGCAGCTGTAAACGTCTCTCCAGGTAAAGCCAGTGGAAAAATTCTTTGACTAAGTACTCCTTGATGTGTTTAAGGATAATAAGACAGAAGGAGGTCCATGTGTTTTCTTGTACCCAAAGCAGAGGTACAGGTTGAAGGTCTCTTACATAAAAAGATGTAACTCAAGGATGCATCCATGAAGAATAATTTTTGTGAGACTTCTCTCCAAGTCTTATTTTCTCTAGTAAGAAAATTAATTTTCCAGAAACAAGAATATGGCTGAGAATAACTGTGCTTTGAAGGGCCACATTCTCCTCCTTGTCAAGTTAACTTGGTGTTTAACTAGAAAGTCCATCCTTTTTCCAGTTCAGATGGCTGAAGCTAAACAGTGACACACATTAGATTTCAGTGCTGTTGGCAAGTGGTATTGTTTGAAAAGCAGTGAGACCAGAAAAAAGCTTTTCTGCCAAGGATGGCAGGTGACCCAGCACCAGATGAGGCATCACCAGTGTTGTTCTGGGGTAGGTTATTCACGCCATGTGCTTGCACATGGGCCACAAAGGGGTCTGGCATTACCGTTAGTACACTTGGCACCTCAGCAAGCAAACTATGCCCATGAAGTTCAGCAAAGAAAATTGCAGCAGTCTGTGTAGTTGGTAGGCTGTCTTAAAGCACATTTAACATTGTCAGCTTCCTCTCTTAGGCTGAGCTTTACCTCTGTGTTTTACACTGAGTAAGCTTGTCTTTCTTGGCAGAAACTGGATGAAAAATTCAAGGTAACAGAAAGCTTTTTTTTTTTCCCCCGCCTGTTGGAGAAAGCTATTCCTAGGCTTAAGCTCCTGATAGTGGAGAAAATTCCACAGTTAATATTTATTCTAACACAGTGGTACCTTGCTTGAGTGTATGGATGAAACAAAACCTATCTGGGTCTGTCTTTGTGCTGATGATACTAACTACAACTGACTTGGACTGGGAAAGTCAGCTAGTTCCCAAAACGACCACTCTGGGTTCCCTCTGGGAAATTCCCATTTAAACGCTTGAGAGAAATGGCCCTAGCAGCCACCCGTGTTACAAATCCCAAAGGGGCAAGCTTCAGCTGGCACCCTGTTTCCTTGTCTGCACTGGTCAAAAGGATTAAACCTAATCACTCAGGAAGTAGGTGGGAATGACAACTGCCTTGTGCACCTCTAGCACGGCTCGGGGTGGTGTGTGTCCTCCCATTGCCTCTTCATCTGTGAACTGTGGCTTCAAAGCCCCATGAGGGAGCTCAGAGAAGCTTTTCTTGCAGGAGGGCCTTCTGCTGTGTTCAAAATTTTAAAGTGCCACGCTGGAGCATTAGAGAGCAAGCAAGCAAGTAAATTAAGGCAACTCAATTAGCTACAAGTGCTATTTGGAGAGTGTTCTGGATTGAAATAGGCACCTAAGAGCATGAAGTATTCTGTCAAATCATTGAATATGAGTGGAAAATGAAGGAAGTCCATTTTAGTATACGTGTTCAGCCGCATTAATTAGAGCAAACTGATGATTTCCTTCTGTTGGGAGATGATGAGTCTAATCCCAAAACAGGAGCAGCTCTTTAGAGGGCGAACTCTCTAGCATGCTACCCTGTACAGGTTCCCCTTATAACTGTGTAAGACTTCAGTACCCATGTGTCACGCTTCACGTTGGGGGACAATAATGCTTTAAAACACAAATAGTGGAATTCATTTGACTAAATGTAGCCATCTAATCCTGAATTGTCACCCTACACAGAGAACCAGGCCTCTCTAGGGCACAGTTATTCTCATCCTGAAGTAGATGTTTTGGTTGAGTCAAATGAATTAAGCCTGAAGGTGTTTGTTTCTCCCCACTGATTATAAAGGAAGCCTAGGAAGAATAATTCAGATACAGAAATTTGCAATGGGGACCTCTACAGCTAGAGGAAATAAATCCTGCCCAAGACATCAATAATAGAAAGTTGGCAGATAGATTTTCAAGCAGAACATTTATCATGTCTAGTGGTGTTACACAGTGGTCCAAGAAGTTTGAAGAAGTGCTTAAAAGCTATGATGATGTCAGGGCTGCAGTGGTTCATCAATGAAGAAAACCAACAGAGCAACGGCATGGAAGAAGTATTTTTCAGGAAGCTTCTGGTAATGTTAATGTTGAGATCACTTCTCTTGGTGAATTTATCCCATAGGGGCTCACCAGCTATCTTTACGCCCTTGTAAAAGGAACTCGGAGAGGCAGTAGGGAACTGAGGCTTCATCTCATTTCAACCTGTCTGTGTAACTCACTGGTTATAAGATAGGTGTTCTCCTGTAATCCTTTTAACATTAAAATTCTCCTTTTCCTTCTCTCTTTTAACTGGAAAATCATATATGTTGCCACTTGGATTTTATCCTATTTGTAATAATCGGTTACTTGTGACAATATTGAAATCTTAGATGTGAGGTAATGGCCCAATCTATGGAACTAAAGAACTTCTAGTGAGTCTACGACAATATAATTAAAATCTCAAAGAATATACACATTTTTAAAATGTGCCATGGTCACTGGGATGTGTTGAGGGCCTGTGTCTAACACAGCAAAGGTTGGATACTTCCCTATATTAAACTATACAAGCATTTCTAACTTCAAGGACATGAAATTGCAAGCTGCTAAATATATATATATATATATATATTTTTAACCAATATGTGTCTCTATAAAGACAATGAATTGTGACTGCCTTCTCATTTTGTGCAAAGAACAATGATTCTTGGAAGGCAGCAGTTTTAAAGATTGGTAGTTTAATTAGAAAGTGCCCTAAAGGAAAAGTCTGAGTGCTTTAATAAATTTCCTCTGGGGTGAAAGAAGTTTGTCTCAAAGGAAATTGCAGCAGATGTGTGAGTACTGAGGATTACTAGGGAGACCTTGGCATTTGAAGGCAGGGAACTTTTAACTGTGAAGCATTTGCTGCTCATAATTTTTAAGTATGTGCCTGCGTGAAAACACTGCATGTACATATATGTCATGGTTTCAATTGGGCTGGAGTTAGCACTATACCAGTTGCTAGTAAAAAAAGTTGTGTTTTAGATTTCCAATGAGAAATACTTTTGATACCACACTGGTGTCTTCAGTTGTTGCTGGAGCCTTTTCTGCACCTTGCACCACCCCACCAGTGTGTAGACTGGGGGGGTGCACAGGAAGTTGGGAGGGGATGCAACCAGGACAGCTGACCCCAACTGACCAAAGGGATATTCCATACCATCTTGGTCAGTATATAAAGCTGGGGGAAGAAGAAGAAAGTGGGGGACATTCGGAGTGATGGTGTTTGTCTTCCCAAGTAGCTGTAACATGTGATGGAGCCCTGCTTCCTGGAGATGGCCGAACACCTGCCTGCCAATGGGAAGCAGCGAATGAATTCGTTGAATTGTTTTGCTTTGCTTGCACACTCAGCTCTTGCTCTGCTTATTCCACTGTCTTTATCTCAACCCATGAGTTTTCTCACTTTTACTTCCCTGATTCTCTCCCCTGTCCCAACCAGGGGGAGTGAGTGGGCGGCTGCATGGCCCTATCTGCTGACTGGGGCTAAACCATGACAGTATATAAAACTCAAGAATGTGTGTATATACAAATATGTGTACACACACACAAAAAAAGCAAAAGGAATAGGTATCTTTTCTAGTAGCACTGGGGGGGGGAGGGGGGCATATGGTGGTAGGAGGACAGTTTTTTGTAGGGGATAGTGAGGAAGCAGCATAGCATGAAAGGGACACCTGGAGCCAAAGATGGGACCCCTGCTGGCAGGGCTGGGCAGCCTGCGCGAAAATCACCCTTTGCTACCTCCCGCATTGCTGCAGGACTTCTGAGAGTTTATTGCATGCCAGGTGCCCTCAGCAAAGCAAAAACTGGAAAGGATGGAGAGGACTAGTGAATCTCTCCTCCCAGCAGCTGCTCTCTGGTCCTCTTGGACACCATGGCTTGGTGTTCCCAACTCACGTTTTGCAGCCTGCCCTGCAGCAAGGAGGCACCCTCTCCTTCTGCACTGCTGGCAGCGCTCCCTCTGCTCATAGTTTCTTCCCCCGGACAGCATTTCAGGTTGGGAAGGTCTGATGAGGCAGGCTCAGAACCATCCTCACCATGTGGATTTCAGTTACCTCACTTTTCTCACATTGATGCTATTGGGAGCTTTTTCCAATAACTCTCACATCCTTCCTCCTAAGTGCTACGTGAATAACTGGGCGAAGCTCCTTTGGGCCGTTAATTTAAAATGGCAGTTCTGAGTGATGCTGGTGCAGGCTCTGCTATGGGAAGCTGGTACACCGTGTCTTTCACTCTCTTTACAAGCTAGCTGATCTATTATGCTGGTACTTGAAACAGGCTTCAAGGGATTTTGCTGCTTAATCTGTATTTATTTGAAGTCGCGTTTGTTCTTAGCATTTTTTAAATTAAACAATCATAAAAGTTACTTTTGGTAATGTATGCTGCTAGACTGGCTTCCTGGTAGTTTCAGATCAGTTAAACTAATTTTATTATATCTGTGTAAAATGTATTAAATCAAACAATGTTTTGTATAATTTTATTCCTCAGTTCAGCCAGAAATATTTTATAACTTTGTCTGCAGAAAACGTCCAATTGACTATTTTAAAGTTTCTTGCTAGATTCAGGATTATGTTAACCCTTTTACTAGCATAAGGTGGGGATTGTTTGAAGAAACATCTGCTTCAGAAAGGCTTATCAAATTTTCACCCCCTCATCATCAGATTAGTGCTGACTTGTGCATTCAGTGGCAGAATCTCAAAGTACTCTCTGACAATTTACTGCAATTTTCTGCTTATTCCTTTGACCTAGAGATTGGGATTTAAAGGTTACAACTGTTAGGCTAGCAGGAAGCATTGTTTTAGTAGGAGAGACATAAATGGTTTCCAGCATTAAAGCAGTTTTGATAATACTGGTAAGCAGAAGAATTTTCTTTATTTTCAAGTAATACAATGAATGCTTCTGTCTGATTAGAGTCCTCAGGTTGCTGCTCCATACATCTTCAAGCTCCTGCATTGCAATGACAACATTGTGTATGGGGAAGGGGAACTTTGGGAGTTACTCTGCAGTTGTGTTTAGAAGGCATGACGGAGAGGGATTTCTAAGACTTATGCACCCAGAACTTAGGAAGTTTTACAGTATCTCTACCTACCCCTCTGTACCTGAGCCCTGTCCCCTGTTTGACCCTTCCTGAAATGGTTAGTACCTTTGCAAATGCTCTCAGAGTTGGCTGTCCTCAGGAGCCAACAGTCAAGTGGGTGATCTCAAACCACACTGGGGCTGTCATATTACATTTCCTTGTATTATATATATAAAATATATATATAAAACCTTGTCACATTCATTTTCAAATTCCCTGCTGATTTGAAGAGTTACAGGATGATGAAGGTTCTCTCCACGCCTCCTTTTTGTTGGAGGAAAGTCCAGGCCTCTAGAATCCCATCTAGGATACTACAGCACAGCGTAGATGAGCAGGGATTTCTGCAATAATCATGTCAGTTCTGCAATAATGACATCGGTTCCTTAATAGAATATCAATTCTCCAATTATCTTATTCTCTCCGTTTTGAATCCTATAAAACTCATTTGTACAAGAAAGCTGATTAACATAATGCTGCGGCATGAAGCAGTATAAGCACAACAATAAATATTTGTTTTATGCATTTTTGTAATAAATATATAGCTGTTTTTAGAGCAGCAACTACATGACTTATTGAATTAATTTTGTGGAAAGTACTAAAGTATGGACAATTTCATTGATATAATGAATACAAGTTTGCATGCAGCTAATGCTAAATGATGGGGAATGGGAGATCATTATATGTACACACACAAAATCTTTCTAAAGTAAGTGATCCTTAAGGACAAATCAGGAGAGAAATTTGCTAAGCAAGCATGTTTTACTGGCTTGATGAATTTTTTTTAATTTGCTGGACTATTGGGTTACGCGATCCATTAGGTATCTAATGGAAATGTTTAAAATAACTATTTTTAAATGACATTTTCAGTAATAAGCCAAGTTACAAATACAGTATGTAAAGTCTGTTAATAGAGTTCATGTAGTACATGGCAAATTGACTATGGACATGTTTTCTGTTTCTTGAGTATGCTTGTTGAAGAGTGAGAGTTCACATCCTGACTGCACAGAGTTGTAGTGGCAGGACAAGATGTACATGCCTGCAATATAGAAGTGCTAATTCTGTGTCTCAAAAATAATTAAAAAAATCAGCCTGCTTAGGGCTAGGAAGAAATTTTCCCTACAAAACACTATCAGTTTCTCCTAAACCCAATTTTGTCCTGGACTTCTCTTGCTGATATCATGGCGTGGTTGGGGTAGGGAAGCAAGTCTGGGAAAGCAAACTCCATCCCAATGCACACTTATGTTTAGAGCAGGTTAATGCGGGATTTCTGCGTCTGAGCACACTGACACTATTCAGAACTTGAACAAAAGAAAAATGAAATAAGGCAGAACTTGCTCGTTCTTTGAAATATTGCAAAAGTTCCTTAACAGAAGAAATTACGTATTTGGTGTTTTGAACAAAGCATAAAGAAACGTGGGGGTTGTGAGTGACAAGTTTCAGTCTCAGAAATGGTAAAAGTTTGAACGTTTTTCAAAAAGACCTTGAAAGTCAAAATGATTGAATCATGCTGTTTGCCTGTCTTTTTTATGATACCCAGTTCGGGGTACAGAATGAGGAGATCTAGCTGTTTATAGCCCTTTTCAAAGGGGAATGAAGTGTTTTCACATAACGCTTTAAATATTTTTCTCTCTCTGAGGATATTAAAATGGCCATTTTGGGAAGAAAAGGAGGGGGAAAAAAGAAGGAGATTTCCAGGTCTCTCCTGACTGCAGAGACTGCTTTACTTGTTTAAAAACAACCATTAGGTTTCTCTTCAGAAGCTCTAAAATTTGAGCAGCTTGGCTCCGCATTCAGATCGTTGCAGTTACAGGTGCAAATATGGAAGCCTGTCTCCCTGTTGATGCAACTGTTGTGTATTTCATCCCCCAGCACAAGTTACTCGGTCCTTCATGCTTGTCAGACTCCAGTTCTCATACGGCAATTTCTTCTGTGTTATACGAGGCGCGCTAAAAAGGAGCATTTAGAAGAGCAGAGCAAACATGAACGCTGCCTTTCTGTAGCCCTTTGGGGCAAAGGTATGATTCAGAACCGGGCAAGCTGCTTACGGCACCGCAGAGCTGGCTCAGATCTCCTCCCAAGCATGGGAAAAAGCGTGACTAATGCTGCTTTGGGGGTGAAGGGGAGGTGTCAGGGGGAGGAAATGAGCTGAACTGGAAAGTCAGGGGACCTCTGGGCTGCTTCGGTCAGGGCAGGGGCGATGGCAGCAGCTGCGCTGGTTTGAGCCACGGGCTTCCTCCCTCCGCGCGGCTGGTGGTAGCAGCCAGCCCAGGGTGGTGGTGCCTGTGTTTGTTTGAAAGGCTCCTGGCAGGGATAAAACTGGACATCCCTGGCGGCCTGACGTCCTAGGAATATGGGAATGCTTAAAGTTATAGCTGGCTGTGCCTTGCTGTGGGGGCACAGCAAGGAGGAGAAGCAGGAGCAAACACACGGATCTTTTTGGCAGCATCAGTTCGGAGCTTTAATGACCAAATAGCCAAGCAGCCAGCAGCTGTGGAGTTGAACCGAAAAGTGTCGTCTTCCTGTCTTGGCCGTAAAGAGTTGGGTGAATGGAAAGGCAAGATACTACTGAGGAAATGAAAAACACAGATTGTGATGAGTGCTTCTTGTTCATCCATTTTTTTTGAAATGTGACGAGACAGTTGCCATAGAAATGCTATTCTCTGCGTGATACAATGTGCACCAGTTCCAGGAAGCCATTGATGGTTGTCACAAATAGCTTTCCATAAATTTAAATATCTCAGAGTAATGTAAGGGGAAATATGTCCTTGTGTTTTCTTATAGAAAATCAGATTCTGTAAGATCTGCTCTTACTAGAAGGGGAATATGACTGAGTTGGGCATCAGCTGTTACATATGGTCTTCAAAGTAAATGTTACTGTGATTTGTTTTAGTTGTAAACAAAGGACAACATATGTTTTTCAGCAAAAAATTAACTTGCATCTTTTAAGATGGTTTTGATAGAACTGAACTTGCAAATAATCTTGATTTACATTACCAGGCTATAAAGTTACACAAATTAATTTGGCTCAGAAGATAATTTTGGCTGTCTGAAACGATGTACTCCATAAGAATAAAGAGCTCAGTAAGAAACAGTGTTCAGCTGTAAATACCCTAGGATATCCAAATTTTAATAAATACAGCTATTAAGTGTGTTATGAAAGGTCAGTTAGCAAGAAAGATACTTCTCAGCTCTTTCTGTGGCCAATAGTTATTTATCCCAGCCATGTGCCCTGGTATGACAGGAGGTAATAGCAGCTGGATGGAGACCACTGAGCATGTAGAACAGTACAAGCTTCTGGTCTGCTTTTCTGGTTAGCGCATTCTTCTGCAGAGCCTGGCTGAAAGCAGACTCCTTCGGACAGAAGCAATTTGTCAGAGCAGTGAAAGTTGAGCTGCCACAGGGAAGGAACAATGACCTGTACCGAACAGCCTTTTGAGAACATTTTAAGAAAACGGAGGCTCTCAAAGTATTTTGCAGATAAAAGATGCAGTTCATAGCTACATTTAGTAGCTTATGCTATCTACAAAATTTTGGCGGTCGGGTATTACCCTAGTAAGAGTTTTTTTTCTTTTATTCAGAGATCAAAAAAGATATGAAAATGAAATCTATTTTATGGGAGCAAATCTCTTTATAGAAGACTAGACCCTGCTGCAAATGAAGATAGGGCCAGCTGATTTTCTCACAGAGCTTTCTGGACTGGAACAACATCCTTAAACAGCCCTATATTCTGCAAGAACTGAGGATGATTTAAAAAAAAAAAAAAGTCAAGAGTCTTTTGCTGCTTTCTTTTCCTGTTATTTCAATTTGGAGCTGCATAAAGACATGCCAGTAGTAATTCATTATAGAATTTATCTGGCCAGGTGAGTGTGGTGTGCAATGTGCAGATGGAGTGCTTACTCAAAAGCTGAAGTCGGAGGAGTGTTAGTTTGCTTCTCCTGTGCTGCCCTTCTAGTCTGAAGAACCTCTCTGGCCCGTGATGCTTTAAAAATTGAGGATAGAGCAGCTGCAGGCTAGTACATTAATTAATGGTACAGCTAAGTCTATGTGGAGTTTAGGTCAGAGATTTAGTGTTCCCTTTTCCTTTCCATGGATTCTGCCAGCCACTATAAATTACCAAAATATCCACTGCTACTGTGATGGGGAAGAATGAGCTTTACAGCAAGGCAGCACCCAAACCACCCTCAGGGCATGGTGATCTGGCACTTGACTCGCTCCAGGGCCTCTCTGGACCCAGGAGGTGAGTATCACAAACTGCTTCTCAGACTTGGTGCCTCCCAGGTGTCCTGCTTGGCAGCGTTTTGATTCAGTCCTGCTCTGCTTAGTATTAATTCTTACCGTGCAGCAAGGGTGCAAGGAAAGTCTGCTCAAGTCCTGTGGGGGCAAGGAGAGGAGTTTATGACTCCTCTGTGCTGGATTTGACTGAGCAGAAGTGAGCATCACACTGTGGGCAGCAGATGCTGTACTGGGAACCCTGGGGACATGGGGGTCCCAAACCAACTGCTGTCATCCACTGTGTGGGATTCAAGGTGCAGATCTATGATTGAGGGCTGTGGTCGTGCCCTCTGGAGGGTTGCCATTGCTCAGCACTTTTGTGTCTTGGAGAACTTGCCAACTGACATCTAGTTCATTACAGGACAAACTTAATTTGGCACTATTGATTCCAGAAGCCTAAAGCCACACTAAAGTTTAGTACTCTGTTTCTTGGAGTTAGTATAAACAAATATGTGCTGTGTGGTAAAAGCATAACGTACTTGTTTGATATCAGACATATAGACAGCTTTACTCCTAGGAGCAGTGCTTTTATTCATCATTGTATAAGAAATCGCAAACCTATTTTCTCAACATCAATAATGATCTTGTTCTTGCCTTTTCAACCTCTGATTTGGCAAATACCATTAATCTTGACAGTACTCAGTTGCTTGAAATAACCAGATTGTCTAACCTGAAACGGCCTACTGTGAGGCCCTCACAATTGAGGGCTCTTACCTCTCTGAGTTAATTTACATGATGCTGCTCGCATCTTGGAAATATTTCAGTTTGTAAACATTGGGCTTTGATGAATGGAAATCTATTGTTAATGATCTTCTGCCTTCTCTCTAGTTCTGCGCTTTCACTGTCAGAAATAGGACAAGCGTTATTCGTACTGTGTGTGATAGACGCCCCTCTTCTCTTTAAGAACATATATTCTGTTCTATTTTTTTGAAATGGCTAAAACTGCTATGACTTGGTGTGTGGATCTAGCAGTATTACTGTCCATCCCTGAACAGAATTAATGCATATTAATAAACTATGACTAACAGGCTTTGTACTTCTATAGTTTTCTATTACATTATCTTAAAGCACTTTACAAACTGATTCTCAGCGTTAGAGTTTCCTATTATACCTTCTTCTTTCAAAAAAGAAGAGAAAGTATAGGAAGGCTAAATGCCTTGTCCTACCTCCCACAGGAAATGGATGGGAAAGAGCACAGAACAAACCTCTAGATCATCTTTACCCCAGCCTGCGCTTTGCTTGTCATCTTCCCTGCCTCTCTCAGCAGTACTGCCTAACCTGCCTATTGAGTGTGTTTTCCAGCAGAGGTGTTTACACCAGCAGGAATGCCAAACGTAAAATCCACCTTCAAATAGAGATGAAAAGAGCAGAGGCGTGATTTCTGGTGGGTATGCTGACATGCTTGATGACTTGAATTGGGGGAACAGCCTTTTCATCTTGTCACTTTTCCCTTTTGGCCTTTCCCTTTGGTTGGCACTACGAGCTATGCTTGCTCCTAGTTAGAAGCTAAGCTTTTCAGTGGCTTTGTACCTGCACACCTACGGTGCTGAGAAAGGAACAAGGCAACCTTTCTGGAAAGTGCACCGTCCCAGCATGAGGCTACCCTATTTCTGTCGCTCCCCTTAGGAATCATTACAAAGAACAAGGATTTTGCTAGAAAGGAGTGGTGCTGCAAGCACCTTCCTTCTTTCTGCAGTGTGAAGCCTGTGCTATGAGATGTAGCTCTGTAGGGAGCCTCCCTTCCCATGCTCTCCTAAATAGTTAAACTCACAGCTGCTTGGAAGGATTTTCTTCATTATGTGCTTGAACTTTTTCCTCTCATGGTGATTTCCCCCCTCCCTGGTGAGGCTCTAGGTTTCCTGCTTTCTGGAAACATTTGTGTTTAACTTCTGCTGGGGACAGGCTGATACGCTCAAACCAACATGATCTCCTACAAGAAGTGGCAAGTAGTCTATTCAGTCCTGTAAAGCACACAGTTGTATTCTCTTAAAGAAGAGAACGTCTATTGGCTTTTGAAACCTTTGGTAATGGAGGATAAAAGGCAGTAGAAAAACTACCTATTCTCTGCATTCTAAATGTGCTGGAAAGTCTGACAGGTTCTCTTTTTTCCTTTTTTTTTTTGATTTTTTTTTTTTTTAAAGAAGTATATCAATTACCTTAATATCTCTCAGGCTTTAAGTCACGGGTATTGAAAATATCCTAAACAACTGTTACAAAGTGTTGCAAGAATTCTTATTCCCAGTCCACTAAATATTATTTTGTTCTTTGACCACTTACACCTCCAGTAAAAACTGTCTCTGCCAGGAACACCACAGACTGTTCAGAGTGCAGGGCACAGTCCCTGAAGTGGATTCTCTCAGTTTACAAAGGCTGATACCCCCCTTGGAGTGGGTGGTGTCTCTTAAAAACATCAGATGAGAAGCAGATGGAGTATCACTGTGATGTCTTGGTGACAGGTTTGAAAGGCTCTGTTACCAACCTGGTTACAGCAGGAGCATCACCATTCTGAATTAAGTTGCTTGAGTCAAAACTGAAGGCATTAAACAAAGAGTTCTAGCTCCGGAATACTTAATGAGTGATGGGGTTTGATATTTTTATTTATTTAAAAAAACCCAAACCAACCACATCCCCTTCCCTCTCAGCTGGCTCCTGGCTGCATTTTATTTTGCTGTAGCTCAGTATCAAGTTATCCTGATTTAGAGTGAGGAGGTAGACAAAACCCAGTTCTGCTCTCGGAGCTTGGCTTCAGAGCCTCGCATATCAACAGTCCTTCTAATGAATGAAAATTTTTCTGAGCTCTTGAGATGGGACGATAAATACACTTCTAGAAAATAGTTTGGAGTAGGAAGAAGCACCATTTCTTGGTGCTTCTGGGGAATTTAAACCTATCACTCCTCTGAAGCTTCCGCTCCCCTGGGGCTTTTCACAGCCTGACAGGTGCTGTGTGCTCTGTCCTAGAAACCACACGTGTGCTTCAGCCTTGAGGTCCAGTGTTGGCTCTCCTCCTCCCACTGATTGCATCTGTAGAGAACGTGGATATTTTCTGGCCCAGGTCTTGCAAACAAGGTGGGTTGGCTTCACCAAGTTATGCTTGGAGTGCAGTACTCTGGAAGCTGGGCTGTAGGGATTGTTTGGCAGACCTAGATCATGATGTTTTAGTTCAGCCTCCTTCTCTTCACTGCCCGCTGGTTTTAGGAGGATGAGCGGGCCCTCTAAAAACAAATAAATGATTCTTTTCCCTAGTGAATTACTTCCTTTTAAGAATCAAATGACCTTTTCCCTGTATTGCTATATCTGCATATAGTTTTCTAGTTGGTTAAAATGGCCAACGCAGCAAAAGGCATCAGTGCCGGGTGCTGGCATGCAGTTTTGCAGTCGGCTCAGAAGAGAGCCTCCTGTGATGAAACCCATGAGACCCTAAACCAAATCATAGCAACCAGCGTGCTTGCAGCAGGGTATTGAATTGACCTAAATCAGCCAAAGCAACATGGCAGAGGATACTCAGTTTACAGTTTGGGAATGATGTGTGCTTTTAACCTTGCTGAACTGTGTGGGTGTTCATAGGCTGGGTGGGCAAGAACCACCCAGCCCCTGGATGTGTGTGGTTTTGGGGTCAGCAATAGCAGTTTCTGCTGGGGACAGCCTGGTGAGGCACCCACAGGAGCCATTCATTCCTTTTGTAGTTGAACAGTGGGACCTCAAAGGAGGGAAAGAAGTAGTTTACAGCGAGAGGAGAACCAGGAAAGAATTTAGCTGTGAAACAGCTCATCAGTCCCCTGGGGGAGTGTTAAGAAAAGACTATCCTAGGAATTTTGCTGGGTTTTTAATAGTTTAGCCTGAAAGCTCCCGGTAAAGAAGAGGGCTGAAGTTGCATAAAGCTGTGAACATTGCCAAATTCTGCTTTTTCCAGCAGCCTGGAGGTTCTGAGAAGCTTGAGTGTCCTATGAAGGATTTGGATGCTGTCCCACAGGGACTCGGAGTAAATTGTCTCAGAGAAGAGCTCTAGGAGAACATTATTAGCTATGTTTTGCATCTGAATGCCTGCCTGTAAATCCTAGGAAGCCCAAGAAAGATTTCCAACCTTTACAAGAAGAATTGTTTTTAGAGTTGTTATTGATAAATATTATCACTCTTTCAAGTATTATGATATATGGATTATTCAAATATTGCATACATCTTTACAGTCTAGTATATTCAAGGTTGTAGAAGCAAATGAAGGGATTCATATGATCTCTGCATATAAGCTTACTTCTTTATGGGGGAAAAAAAAAGTCACGTGCAGCTGTGCTAGACATAATTCTATGACATGATTGTAGTCCATTGTAACTGAACATATTTTATACATAAAACACGGACATGTAGCATTGGCATATAGATAGGATGTGTTGGAGGCAGGAGAATAACTAACTGAAGTGACATTCAGAATCTTCCTAACGTTCAGACTCTAAAATATTTTGATATAATAGCACCCAGCTGCTGGATTTATAGAAAATCCTTAAAATACTCCCAGAGAGTGACTTTTCCTGTACACTGTTGTCCACCTAATGCTTTTTTTATTTTTTTTTTAAAGTAGCTGCTGTTAAAAATGACTACTGTTAAGCTCTCCAAGATCTCAAAGTAATCAAACACTTTCCCACCAGGTCCTCCAAATGCACCCCAGTCCACCCTGCAAAGCTGGTGCTGGCCCTGCAAGCTGCCAAGCAGGCGGCGTTCCCTGCTTCTGTCAATGCCGAGCTGCTGGGGCTGAGGCAGGGTGCCAACCGCAGCTATTGCGCTCTGTTCTTACATATGGGATGCTATGATTTCCCCAAGTGCTTATTTATAGTGGTTTCTGTTAAAATGTGCTCTTAACAGATATTCTTGCTTGTGCATGTTCTTCCTTCTGCCGCTCCACCCCCTTCTCCCTTTGCTCAGAGTGGCAAAAGGAGTGGATGGGAGGTGTGTGGGAATTTGGTCTCAAGCTTTCCTACCTTTTCACTTAAACCTTGCTGCTGACAGGGGAATACAGAAATACTACCAAGACAAAAAAGCAGCCCCAATGCACCGATGAAGGGCCAGTGTATTAAAAAAAAATTGTTTCTAATTCTCTAGATGATGTGGGATTTTTTTTGTGTTGTTTTTTTTTTTTTTTAATGTGCTGCCTTTTAGCAGAGATCTATTTTCTGTTTGCAAGGAAAGTTATTAAGTTATTTCTATGGGTTGGCAGGAGGTGCGACATCATTTGCCTTCCAGCTTTGTTGTCAGCCAGGCATGATCCATGTATTTAAAAGGAAGTCCCCCTAGTGTTGTTCACCTATTCTAACTGAATTTTCTGGAGAATGTGGTTATCTCTTGGTATTTCTGTCTCTCCTTCCCTCACTTGTGATTGTCTGATTGTAAATAAGTTCAGTACCCTAAGCAACAGCATTTCCAACACCATGCATGCTGGTGAAAAATGTCACTGATATTATGTGAAGATGAAAGTTAATTACTGTTTTCAGTGCTGCTTGGAGCATTTTATTTCACGTTCAACACAAATGAGACAAACTGCTTTCACAAAATAACTTACTAGTTTCTTCCCTTTGTGGTTCCACTGAGTAAACCTCTGTCTCTTTTGAGGAAACCTCTGTCTCTTTTCTGAATTACCTACTCGCTTAAAAGAATACTTTTGCCCTGACTAAAAGTCCCAATTGGTTAATCTCTTTGTTAATCCACAGATAAGATGCTTTTCCTGATATTCATGAAATTCATTATACTTGTGATAATGAGTGATTACTTGTACTTTATTATTCAAGGCACAGGGTAAAAACTTGCTACATGGATTTACTATCTGCCTTGCAAAGGACAAGCCAAGCAAAGGGCAAGGGCTGTATTTCAAAGGGCAAGGGCTACATTTCAATGCGTTTGGAAAGAAGGGAAAGATGTGCAACCCTTCCAGATCTTTTTGCTTTCAAATAGAGCTCCCTGAATAATTAGCCTTGTGGCCACTGCAGCTGTTGTAATTACTCTTAGCCCCTGAGTTAACCGTCTCCTTACATTGAATCAGTAGTGACTGCAGGCATCTAAAGAGAAAGTACGGGGTGCGGTGTATAGCTCCAGAGTATTGCTTCAGCCTTGAAAGATTCTTTTAAAACAGGAACTTTTGACTTTGTTTGGCAATTCTTGCAAAATTGTAGAGTACGAGCAAAGTTGTGACAAAGCCTGAAGGGTAACAAAAGTAAAGTGGTAACCAGACATATAACTTATAAAATTGTCTCCTTTCTCCTTTGGTGTCACAACAACTCTTTCTTCTAGTTCTGGCAGAAAAAAGATTGAGAGACTGGCAGATAGGAGGTTTACAGCTTGCAAAATATTTCTAGCACCAAGTACAGTTTCATCAATCTGCTGCAAGACCTGGAGCCCAAATTATCTGTGGCTAATCCTCATTTAACAGCTAGAAAAGGCACAAGAAGGGAAAGAGAGCTGACCCGAGTTTTTCTTGAGCAGGGTGACATGAAGGCTGAATTCTGCTTTAGGTTATGACAAGAATGAAACTGAAGTTTTTGTAATTTTAAGATTGTTAGTATGGATTCATGGGAGACAGCTGGCCTGATAGCTCAGTGGTTTATCTATCTTGCGTTGGCCTCATGCTGTGTGTGCTTTGCTAACCTATTGCTAGGCTTCTGCTCTTGTACAAAGGTCCAGATTTCTGCAAAATTATCATCGCACACCTATCTGCTGCTTGGGGATACTATGTAGTCAGAAAATCAGTAGCCAGATTATAGAATTTCTGTGAAGACTTAGGTCTCTGCAATGCCCTTGGTAGTTCATCACTGATAAGCAGAAGTATAGCCATGTAATTTCATAAAGGCCTGTTATGCCTTTCAGAAATAATGCCTGTAGTTGTGCTTGTAGATTAAGGGCAGGATCTGTGTCTCATTTCTGGTTATGATGCATCATTATTCATCATAGGGTACCAAAACTTATAGCTGAAGGCATCCTGTTGTGGGAGGCTTTCCCTCTGTATTGAAGTGTCTTGGTCATATCTAGGACTTTATTATCTGTATAGCACATGTTTCCTAAGTCAGGCAAATTATTTGCATATAATACAATAATGCCTTCCACCGGGTATTTACAGGGGAGTCTCTCAGAGGGGAGAAAAAGAGAATTTTCCTAACTTTCACGACTGGTTGTTCATGGTGATGTTTTTAGCTACAGGCTTGTCATGTTAGTTGGTTGAATTATTGATTTATTTACTGATGGCAAAATTAGTAGTTTTGTCTTTGACAGCCTTAGGACTTAGAAGAAGAGTCAAGGTCGTTTTACTTTACAGTAATGTACTTTACAGTACATTTACTAAGAATGTATTACCTGTGTACTGTGTAAAAACAGATGGAGAAATCTGACCGACTTCTTTCCATTTTGAGGTGCTCATTTCATAGTCACAAGAAACTTACCTTAGCAGCAGTTTTGGTTCTTTTTCCCTGCAGTAGTCTCTCCATAAATCTTAACAAAGATCAGGATTTTACTACAGCCGTAGATGAGGCACACGAAATTATTTAGAACGGTAAATGTTGTTTTATATGATAACATATGTATAGTGGACATTCATTCACTATTTATAATGCTTGTCTGCCTTTAGAGTGTGAGAAATTTTGACGCTGGATCATCAGTAGGCCCTTTAGGGTTTGCATGCTGCTGCTTCCCGTGCAGTCCAATGCCTCCGGCTGTACAGTCCCCTTGCTTCCCTCCTCCATCCCACCCCAGTAAAAATGTGTGAGTTGTCTTTCTCACCTCAGAGCCCTTTCCCCTGCAAAGCGTGCACAGCCACATACTTCTTGATAGCGTGTTGTGGAGGCACCTAGTCACTTGTAATTTGTACTTTCTTCCACAAGAAACAGTGCTGCTAAGTCCTTTTCCTGGGGATTAATCTTTCTGCCTTTTACCCTTTGGGTTGCTGCCAATCAACTATTATTTATAAACCAAGCTCTTGGGTGATGATGGGAATCTCATAAGTCACTGCTCAGTTTCTGCCCTAACTCGCTGAATCTACTGGTGTAAAATCAACCATGAATGGCTACCCATTTCAGTCAAGTACAGATTAATTTTATCCACATCTTACTGCCCAGACGGGAACACCAAGCAAGCAAGCAACTAACATCACTTTTCATCTGCACCATACAACTGTACATATCAGAAATACAGGGCAGGAGTTACTCTGCTCTGGTCTCCTGAGGGGTTATTTAGAAATGCTATTTACCCTGCAATGCTTAAAACCAAGAATACTACTGATATCACTGCTTCACCCCTGGAGAATGCCCTTTTAGGGGAAGAGAGGGGCTCTGAATTTCATAAATGAATGTTGATCCTTTCAAGGGTGCTAAAACCAAGCTTTAGCAGTGTTTGCGTGGAATGGCCTTTATAACTCGTTCCTTTCTTTGCCTCTGAAGCTATCACAGTCTTTCTGATAAAACCTTCACACCACACTGCTCCCAAGAGAGATGAAGAAGCAAGGAGAGGGATATGTATTATTTCATCTGTGGCTTGCACTGTGTTTCAGGCAATCTCTAGATATGATGTGGATGGTTAGTGTTGTGTTAATCACAAAGCAGTTCTGTTCAGATAAGCCTTGGCAATTTTGGATGTTTACCCAATGAATACTGTGTAAGTCTCTTGAACTTGCAAAACTTTCCAGAATAACAAGCTGTCTGTGGGATGTCAAGTATTGTAATTCCTGTTTCAGACTTAGTCAAATACTTTCAAATGCCTAGTCTTACTATTTTGCAACATTCCTACTTCTGATGTTATTCAAGAAATGCAGAAATGCAAAAAACACAAATGTGGGAGAGAACTGTGCTAAATAAGCCTTTGAATTGGTGTTAAAGAAATGTCTAACAAAAAACCATTTCTTTGAATTCTGAGCATGTATTCGGGTTGCTTTACTACTAAGTATGCAGTCTTCCCCTTCCATTAGAGGACATGCAGTGCCAGTTAAAATCCTATCTCATTTAAATAAGGGATTGAAAACTATTAAAAAAACCCCAAAACTGCCAAAGACTTCTTTGAGACCTATGGTTACCAATCATATGATGTCTAGATCTGGTCTGTTAACCATCCCCCGTGCTTATTTTGTTCCCTAGCTTGCAATAACCAACTTGAAATTTACTGCTGTATGTCACTTTCACCATTAACTTCCTTATTGTCTAGAGATTATTAATGTAGCTGATGAATATCTGTATTCCATGCCACATTATGTTCAGAGGCTTTCTTCTTCCTCTTGCAAGGTGTGAGGCTGATCATACAGTTGCTTACTTTGAAGTATTGTTTGTAATATTAATGAATTAGGTGAAATAGGAAAGAGAGCAGTGAGCTTTTCTTTCTGATTTACACAGCCTGTAGAAAGGCCAGAGATGTGCATCTTTGTCTTCTCCTGCAGGTTCAGAAAGAGAAGTTCATTCACACAGCTTTATTCTGTGTGTGGACACTTGTCTCCCTTAACCCATTAATAGTGAAGCTCCTGTTAAGGAGTCACAGAATCACAGACAGAGGTCTTGGTTGGGTGGGACACCTGAAAGTCACCTTGTCCAGCCTCCTTTTTGTAGCTGGAGGCTTGCTAACATTAGAGACCAGGTCATCCATGGCTTTGTCTAGAAGAGTTTTGAAAATCCTCAGTAACTGGGACATTACAAGCTTTCTGGGCAACAGTACTGCGCTGTCCTCCCAGTGAGAAAGTCTTCAGCCTGAACCTCTTGGGACACCATTTGTGAATGTTGTCCTTTGTTATATTGCCTGCCACTCTCAAAGCCACTTTGGCTCCGTTGTCTTTCATTTCCCTTCAAGCAGTTGTGCTAGATCATCCTATTTCAGTGTACTGGAGCATCCCTCCTTTGAAGACTAAATGAGCCCTGCACCTCACAAGCCATATGCCCTGGGCCCTGACCTTCTTGGCAACTGGACGGTCTCCAGGTTCTCCACATGCTTCTTGAACTCATCCCTCATCTCAAAAGTGGATGAAGTACTGCAAGTGTGGCCTCATCAGTGCTGACTATAGGGGGATAATAACCTCTAAATCCACTAGACGTGCTTGTCTTAATGTGGACATTTGCCTTATTTGTGACGTGAGTGCAGTGTTGGTTTATGTTAATCTGGCATCCGCTGTAACCTCGGGACTTTTTTGGCAGGGCTGCTAATCAGCCCACTTTGTTTTTAGCCTTTGCAGATGCTTGGGGTTGTTCTTCCCTAAGTGCACAGCTTTGCACTTTGCTGTGTTGAACTTCATGATGTTTGTTTGCTCAGTCCTCAAATTTATGGGCAAGTCTCTTTGGATTGAAGGTCTGCCTTTTGCCGTGTCGGACACTTCTAATCTAATATCCTAGAGGGTAATCCAAAAAAGTTACAGGCAAGTTTCTGCTCTGATTTATTCTCTTGGGGAATATTTCTCTATCTGTTAACTATAGAGGGAACCATGGAAGACTTATTCTGCAAGCTAAGGTTGGCTTTTGGGGGTCTTCCCTGAAAAGAGACAGTGTATATTTGCTTTAGGTTTCAGAAGTTAGAACAGTGGGAGTTATAGGGAGACTTCAGTTGTTTTTTCTTTTTACCCTGCTGTGAGTACCCCAGTCTGAATGGAACAAGAGCTTTTTTGTTTGCTATGATGTCCTTCTGCTTTGTGTCTATTTCTGCCTTCCAAATATTGTGTTTCATCTTTAACAGTTATGGCACCCATCAAGCAGAGAACAGTCTTATGACTCAAGCAGCTCTACAGACCGTTAGCCTCATTATGCAACCTTAACTTAACGTTCAGACTGTTGGTACATTAATAATTGTTCAGTATAAAATGTTGGCTTGTCTTCATGCCTTTTCCCCCCTCTATTAAGGTTCCATTTTTTGTAAATAGAGTAACTTCTGGCCAGTTAACCTATGTTGTGTCCCCATCCCTTCCCCCTTCCAGCCAATTTGTGGGCTACTATGAATCTTCCAGTAGAAATGCAGGTCCCTGTGTGATAACCCTGATGTCCTGCACCAGTAATGTGATGACTTTGGGGTTTGCCTCCCTCCTTCTTTCGGGTGGATCTTTTAGAAGTAGTTCATATGAAGGTTTACAGACTCCAAGATGAAAACAGTTATTTTGTTTTACGTGATGGGGAAATGGAAAAAGAGTATTCTTAGGCTGCTGCTTACAGTAGAGAAAACAGTATGTGCTAAGTAGTGATAAGTATATGTGATATATTCTGGCTAGTGTTGCCTACAGGATTCACAGCAAAACACATGTTTGACTCACTTTGTTCACTGGGTGATAAAGGTCTAATACACAAAACCTTTTTTGGAGAAACCACAAAAATCCTCCACTTTGATATAAGTCTTCAACCAAAACTTACACCATGAAATCAACGTGCCTCATTCTGCCCTTTCTCCTACAAAGTGAATACATCTTGTTTCAACCCAGACAAGGACTAGGTTAAAGGGAACATATTTTAACAGGGGGAAAAGGTGTACTACTGAGAGAGGTTAGCAGTGAAAAGGCACTTGGCTGATGAGTGACTGGCTGGCTCGCTCTCAGCAGTAGTGATTTCTCTTTTCAGCCACTAACCATCCTGGATGCAGCCATATGAAAAGCCCACTGCTGAGGAGGAGTGAGTGTGACATTCTCTTCAGTGGGATTCAGAGCTAAATTAGCTCAGTCCTCCTCCCCCATTTCTTCCTTCATGGATCGCTGTGCTGTGGCTGTATTAATGAGGCACTGGCCTCGTACAGCGTGTCTTTCTAGTGCAAAAGTTCAACTGAAGTTTGGTAAGTCTGTCTGTAAATGTTTCGTTTGCTACAAGTACAGGTTAAAATTTTCAAAAAAGATTGCTGCATTCATTCAGCAGTGCATCGTCCTTGTTTCTTTCCTTTCTTTGTGGTAAGCATTAGAAATGACCCATTTTATATAAAGAGGTGCTTAGGCTTGCAATTTCGTTGTCTTCCACCCTGTTCCAGTTATGGGTGAGTTTACCCAAGTCTGAGGACATGTCTGGTGGTGTCAGTGGTAACTGGCTGTCATGGATATGGTGGTTTGCTGTACTCACAGAAAGTGAACTTACAGGTAATAACCTTGACACTTACAGATAATAACCTTGAAAGTTTCTTGCGTTATTTTCCCCTGTAAAATGTGGGGTGTGTATGAAAGATGACCCAGAGCAGCGGTTCACACTTTGTCTCTGGATTGGTGGTGGCTGGAAGGCTGGGCAGCACTCTGCTCTTCAGCTAAAATAAGTAGCTGCTTCACGCTGCATTGTAAAGGAAACCGCCTTTGGTTTTTTTAATGTTTTTCAACTCCAAGATCCTGATTTTTTTTTTTTGGCACTAAGGCTAGACAATAAGGGTAAGAGTGCAAGAAATGCATGCACAGGCAATTATGAAAAAGCATGGCTACAGAAAGTGCTTACTTCTAACTGCCATAAGCTGCAGGTTGGCTGAGGGTTGAAGAATGAATAATTGCATTCATTTTTAAATGACACACTTCAGAAGTGGTGTGGATATTCCCTTTTTTTAGCCGGTCACATGTCCTGATCCAGGAATGTGTTTTAGTTCTTTTTAAACTTGGGTGAGATTTTGAAATAAATAAAATTAGCATATGCTTCAGGACTGTTCTCAGGCATAAGTTCTTTCCAGCATCTAAGCCCTAACTTTTAAAGAAGAGATTATTTCTAGAATCATCTCTTGCATTCACTATTCCCATGTGCATTCATCTGAGGTGCCTCAGGGTAGACACCCAGCACTTGGAGCACGTGTGACCGGAGTCATGCAGAACATGATGGATGAACTCTCAAATTTGTCACGTCTGACCCCTAGCCCTGTGCCTTAGCCATCATCCCATCCCCTGCCGCTGAAACCAGAGTGTGCACGATGTAAGAAGTAGAAATCAGTGCTGGTTAACCCTGCTGGTGATTTAAGTGATGAAGCTGATAGAAGAGCAGAAGCAGAGAAGTGCGCTGAGGGGAGCAATTTTTAAATAATTATAGAGTGCCTGAAGAAGGCTGGTCGCTTTCTGGAGTACAGATCAAGTGTTTTCTCCTCTGATAGGATTAGGCCACTTTGGCTACTTGTGTCAAGTCCCTTCCAGACAAGCTAGCGGTTTGATTCCTCCCACTCCCCAGAGGACTGTAATTAAGAAGTTACTGCCTCCCAAGTGTACAATTATGTTCTCTGAAACCCAGTAAAAAGCCCTTAGTCTGAATTGTCCCCTGCGTCCTGCATTAGCATTCCTCTGATAGGTAGATACCTTATCACGCTTTGGTAAACTGCAGAGGATGTTTTGGCCTCCAGTTTACTGAATGTGAAGAGTCTTAGAGAGGGGATCAAAAAGAAGACATGAAGTAGGTAAAATCAAAATAACTGTGTAAGTGTGCTTGATAAGTACTTTTTTAAAATAAAAATTTATATAAAAGTATGAGTATTTGTTGAGTTTGCCAGAAATGAACAATGATACACTTACGAGGACCACAAGTTTGGGGTTTGATGTTTGTTTTTGTTTTTTTAACCCCTCTTAAAAATGGAGATTCTAAATAAAAGAAGTTGGAATAAAACTTATTCAAAGAGTCAGAGTCTCTGTGCTGGTGACAACAAATAAAATTTAAAGAGTTACTACCCCTTAAAGCCTCTTGTTAAGACTAACAAAGCACTCAGTTAATGTCAATCCCACTTTTAAACTTCTGTGAAGGCAAAATTGGTTTAGTGAAATTTGTGTGTACAAGGCAGCAATATAACTGCTTGAAAACCAGTTTTGAGCAGTAATCTTGACTATCCCACCACGCCAATGTTACTGTCACATCTGACAAATAATTGTATTTCTCTTGTTTAAGGCACTCCAGCAATAGAAATAAAACAATTCCTAGGCACAATCTTCCAACGCAGTCACAAAAATTTGAGCTAAACCTTCCTTGTTGCCATGCACACCTTCTTGCTGTGCTCTGGGTGAGCACGGAGACTGTTTTATTCCCTCCCTTACTGCACCAGCCTTTAGGCTTTCAAATGTGCTTCTTCCCTGTAGATTGAAGATCTTAATTTCATTGGTATTTCTTACTAGGCCGTATTTTCTAGCTCTTTGAATTTTTTCCTTGTTCTCTTCTGTGTGCTTTTCAATACATCCCTGCCTCTCTCAAAGTGCAGTGCTGAAAAGTGGATAGAGCGGTCTGGGTGATGCCTTATTAGCGCTGAGCTGAGCAGAAGGATTTTATTCTTTTTGATGCTTTGTTATATCCTTTTTTTATATATTACAGTACAATATTTTCTTTTTTTTTTTCCCCCGTTCAATAGCACAGCACTGCTGACTCATGTCCAGCTTGTGAACCCTTAGGTCCCTCTCTGCAGAGTTCCTTATAGCCCTGCTTTATGCAGGTAATTATTCCTGCCTAAATGTAGTGCTTTGAAATTCACTAAGGACAATGAGTATCTCTTTTTAAATGGTCTACTTCTCCAGTTTGCTGGAGAAATGCTCTTAATTTAGGGCCTCGTTGTCAGAGTTGGGTCACAACCCAGAATGCATTTATCAGAGAAAAGCAACTGTTTGTGCCGGGAGTGTTCTTCCAGAAGAAGACTTGAAACTTAGTTGGGAAATATTAACACACATGGACCTTCAAGGAAGATTTAAAAAAAAAGTAAAAGTAGGAATATTCTAAGGAAAACAGGAAGTATTTACTTTTAAAAGA
This sequence comes from Chionis minor, assembly GCA_013398295.1. Classification (NCBI taxonomy): domain Eukaryota; kingdom Metazoa; phylum Chordata; class Aves; order Charadriiformes; family Chionidae; genus Chionis; species Chionis minor. The sequence goes on along the minus strand of VZSF01003318.1, from coordinate 127,341 downwards.
AAAGTTTGTTACCTAATGTCTCTATAAATAATAACTTTTTGCAGTTCTGTAAGTCATGGCAAGTTTCACACAAGTTTAGCGCAAATGAAATAGGCTTGTTCCACACCGAGAATTAATGACAATAGCTTGAGGAAGAAAACAAACAGTAAACTAGACAATAAAATAAGGAATCACAATAATGAAACTTTGTTTAGTAGATGTGTCTAATAAATTGTGACTTAGCTAATGAACATAAGGTGGCAAATGCAGTGCTAGAAACTACACAATACAACCTTCACTACTTTATGTTCCAAAATTACTTTCGTAATCACTGCTGCTGTCTGCCAGCATCTTAGTTCTGGCTAGTGACATGTCTAAATCATGAAATCGCTTATAGGAACTAACCTGGAAACTTGTAGAAGTACTGCAATTATGCCAGCTGTTTTGGGCAGGGAAAAGTGGTAAGTGCATGATATTCTAGATTACTGTTTCTTCAAAATATGTTTATATCCTGGACGTTATTAATTAAAAACACTAGGAGCAAAACATGCAAATAGCAGCATTATTTGTATTGTAGACAGTTGCATTTCAAATATAAGATTAACTTGGAGTTAAACGATAAACTTCCTTATTGTATCCCTTCAGTTCTGTTACTGGAATGGATGACCTGGCCTTGCAAACAGGGTAAGCGTTTTAGTTCTGGGTGTGCATGTTTCTGAATAAAACAGGGACCGCTGCTGTATTTATGCCAGTAGTCTGGCTAGTCCTTAGTTAATTAAAAACACCTGGTCAAACTGACATTTGTATTACTATACACTCAACAGAATACAGTGTCTGTATTCTGCATCCTGTTGGTTTTCATGGGCTTTGCGTTTCCTACAGAATATTTGTGTAGTTTTGATAATAGCTCCATTTAACTTGAATGCCCCAGTATGGATGAAAAGAATCTGGATTCATGTAACAGAAGGTAAAAAAATCTAATTTAGGCAAATATTTTAAACTGTTGTTGAATATATTGAAAAATCATCCCACACTTAAAATGGCAAATGCTTGTATAGGACATATCATTGCTCTGCTGTCATAATGCAATATGTTGTATGACATTATTGAATCTCCAGGTTTGCTAGCGAAGAATGAAAAGAAAAATAGAATTGATACTTTATGCCCGAGAGGAAGGTAATCATCATGAAATTCATTCAGGTGACAATGCCTACAACTATCCACATATTTTATACTGTAAGATGTGATTTTCGACTTCTTGTAGATTTGAAAAGAAAAGAATTGTCATGTTGATTTTGTGCCTCAGGATGAATTGTAGTGGGATGAACTAAAATGGCTGTGTTCTCTGAGAGAAGGAGGTTAAGGGAAAATGTCTGATTTTGCCATTATTAAAATCCTTACAGAAGTTTGACTGCAAAAAACTGCAAAACTTTGGGAGAAGGAACATGGGAAATGACAGAGAGGGGTAAGACTGACAGTCATCCCGCTATGAAGGACTTGTCCTCCTTGGAAAGCTCTCTGAGCAGAGTAGGGTGAAGAGAGATTGGTGGTGAGGAGACAGGTTGGAAGTGGCTGGTTGTTAGTACTCGCTCCCCAAAGCTGGAAACAATCCCTGTATCCATGATACCTCTGTTTTTCTCCAAGGGCTGCAACGCCCACTGACAAAATATGTGCCCATCTTCTGCTAGTGGTCAGCCCAGAGACACGAGCAACTTAAAAGTACTTTCTTCTGCTCTGTTAGCTCGGTGAAGGAAGCTGATGGTAACTATCCAAGGTTATTAAGCCCATGCATCAAGGTAACGATACATAATAGATTTTCCAGGGACTCTCCTTTCTGTTGTTTTTAAAAGGAAGAAAATTTTGCAAAATAACTGTATTGAGAGAAAACAGCGGGTATAAGGTTGCTTGTGCAACCTTAAGATGGTGCTCAGGGTGTAAGTCAGAATTTTATAGAGGAATTAGCTATGTGTCAGACTTCTGCCTGCTTTGTTACAGAATCAAAGTCTATGTAATGAAAGAGAAAAGGAAATAAAGACTCCAGGATTAGACATTTGCCTCTGATCCTAGAAATGAATTTTAGCCCTCTTCGTGTCCTAATATCACTTACAAACTTTCTGAAGTCAGTTAAGTAAAGCTCTTCTCCCTCAGTGTAGTCTTCAGTGCTTGTGAGAGTCAGTGTCTGATTTGTGGAGGTGATAAGCTGCTTTGAAAAGATGATATCCATGAGGTATATTCGCTAAGTAAAAATAAAGTACTGTGCATTACTAAAACCTCTGGCAACTAAGCTATGCTCTTCTTAAGCTGAGATCCTGCAATTAGTAGATACTGGTGAGTGACTTCTTTTCCATTTTCAAAGTGAGAACAATCATAGAATCGTAGAATAGAATCATGCTTTGGGTTGGAGGGGATCTTAAAGATCATCTAGTTCCAACCCCCCTGCCGTGGGCAAGGACACCTCCCACTAGACCTGCTTAATCAAAGCCCCATCCAGCCTGGCCTTGGACACTTCCAGGAATGGGGCATCCACAACTTCTCTGGGCAATCCTGCAAGCCTACAGGGGCTTGGGGCATAGGTCTTCACTGACTTTCAGAAGAGGTCAACAGTGATGGACACCACTGAAAAAGACTATGAGGGAGTGAGCAATTCTAATGCGCAGTGGGGGAAAAATGTATTAATTGGGGAAAAAAAAAAATAGGATCTGTCTCTTCAGTGGGCATTGTTCCCTTTGACCAATAATTGTAGTAGGGTCCCATGGGAAAAATAAAGGTCCAGTGAAAGACTGTATAAAAAAGGCAGTGCAAAAGAGCTGAATTCAAGTTGTATGACATTTTTAAGCTCGTTGTTTTCTAACTTTTGATTGCTTGCCAGTGAGCATTATATTGATTTGTTGATGGAGTGTGTATAGGGTTGTTTTGGGCATGTAGGGCTTGCAGTGTCTTTTTTGCACACTCTTCATGTACATGTATGCATAGAAACCAAGAGATTACTTACCTTCCCAAATAAACCTAAAAATGTTGCTTGTTTAACCAGTGCATTTTTATAATGTGATCATTTTTTCAGGTGGAGCAGCAAAACCCAATTATGCAGAAAGCTACTGTGCTAAGATTAGGAAGACTGTGATTCACAAGGAATATTTTCGGTTTCAATGTATTTCCTTTGGAATCTGCAGTTTGGGTGTTTACAGTTGTTTGTTTTACATTTCTAGGCAATAGAAACCTACTTTACTCAATGTCAGAGAACAAATTAAGTCATCCTTCAGTGTGTCACTTTTAATTTGGAGATCATTCTGAAGATAATTTTAATTACTTTGCATCTAGAAATATCACTCTGATAGTTTGCTTAAACTCCTTGAATACTATTTCTTGCAGTTACATTTATTAATGGAAATCTGTGGTTCAAATTGCAACTTCACTGTACGTAAAATGTGTTTCTTAAAAGTCTCCTTTTCTTATAATTTACATGTATAAATTCTAATATCGCATTTTATGACATTACTGTTATCTTATTTAGGATCCTGGAAAAAACCTAATTTGATTGAGAAAGAACATCTATTATTTTTATTTAACTAGCAGGCTACCATTTTAAAATTATATTGAAAATTATCAGAGACACGCAGTTGTCCTATTTCATTCTATCTTACCCGCAGACCTGATGGACTGGTGTTTGACTTTGTGACCATTACCTATCAGATGCAGGGGAGAGGATATCCTCTAAACTTGGTGTTGCATCTCTAATGCATTTTCCAAATTCTGACCTCAATGCAGAATGTATAAAAGCAGCCTCGGTTGCTCTCCTGTTTGTAGGAGACCTAGAAAAAGCTTTGGTAAATTGTGAACTGTTATGCCTCATGAAGCCTACCCTGTCATGGTTTCCACTCAATCTCTCTTCCCCTTTTCCACTTTTCCCCTCTTGTCCTAGGCACATGTTGTCCTTGCACTGTGACTGTGTTGTCTTTTTGCCCCCCGTTTTACTCCAGGGCTCTGATCCTCTTATTATAAATACCGGCTCCCTTACAGAACAAGCCGATTTCTAATAGGGCAAACCCAAATACCAAAGTCTGGAGGGTTTTATGCCTGAGCCTGCTGCAAACTAGTAGTAATGACAGAAGGCAGCACCATGTCTGTCCCCCTCCAAGAGCAGCCTTTGCATCTTCAAATTCTTACACCCTCATGCCGTAGCACAGTCATGTAATACAAGTGTCATGGTATAAAAAATATTACTCTGCTAGGCTGGAACATGGATTTTCGTCTTCTTAACTTTTACCTGAAAAAATATGTGTAAAGAATAACGTATAATAACTATGGCCTGGTGCCACAAGGGCTGCTAGCTTGGAGAGGGCATTATAGGCTCAAACTAAAGATTGCTTTTGTCCCTGGGTCATGGCTCCAGTATTGCCCACTATAAAAAACAGGCAGAGACAGGTTTCAGATTGCTACGTCTGGCACTGTTCACAGTAATGTTTATGGCCAAGTATGCAGGGACTCCATGGAGCCTCTCCACAGGGGATCAGCCCATGATTCAAACTTGAAAAACTTGTTGACTTCAGCTCTTGTGCTGACTATGAAACTATGATTAAAATGAGTTGTTATAATGAATTGTGACTTCCTGGAGCATCACCTCATTCCAGCTATTGTCCTGTAAGCAATTGTCACTATGGCTACCTTTATGTCTGTTCTCAGCTCTGCCAAATACATGGATGATGAGAACTACAGGGCAGAAAAGTGTCCCAAGTGTAGGCTTTTGGAAAAGCAGACGAATAAAGAAAGCGCAGGTAGCATTGCCCTCAGGAACCTTTCTGGTCTACAGCGTTTTGTCCTGATCTTTTGGGAGCTCCCTGAACATGCAGCAATTTTCCATATATTTCTTTCCACAAATTTAGTTAATTATTGCCAAGTCATGTATTTCTCCAGAGAATGCATAGTCTGAGTAGCACACATACAAGAATGTCTACACCAGCTGGTTTGGTGGCCAAGTTTCTTTTGCTGGCGTGCCCCACGGAGACAATTTCAATGCAGCTTCAGGTGCTTTCTTTTTCTAGATGAAGATTAAATTCTAGATGTTTACTCCTCCTGTGTGGAAAATGACGTATACCTCTGCAGGAATATCTTAAACTAGAATGGGAATTCCTGCTTTCCCTTAAGTGGTTTCCACGCTAATTTGCACATCAGCTTCTGCTGGCAGTTTTTAACTGAGGGCGCCACTCTTCCTATCCCTTTGAGTTTGTGCATGCTGGTGAACATTGGCTTGCCATGCCTGCTCTTACACTCCTACTGATGCGTTTGGTTTTGTAAAGGCGTAACCACAGAGCAAGCAAGGTGAAGACTGTCAGTGCTGAAAAGCAACACTGTTTTTCAGTAATAAAAATCACCTGTGTAACTGTAAGAAGTAAGAAAGTAATTATTACAAAGATATTATCAAGATCACTTCTGAAATGTGCCTGTGTTTGGACTGAGATGTTTCAAAGTGTGTTTCAAATTTATCTTAGTTATTGCTCTGAACTTGGAAGATAATGAAAAATACTATTTCTCTAGTAGGAGTGGGTGGTGTTAAACTATTAACATAAGTTTGAAGTCACACAGTAACATTTAAAGTCTATTTATAAGTTAAAGACTAACAAGCAGATGAGTGAATTTAGGTCAGAGAGGGGAATTAAAGAGAATGGCGATAATAACACCTCTGGCTACATGGGCTGCTGAGACACCACTGATACTGGGGGAAGAGGATCAGAAAAATAGCCTGGTGTGTAAGTAAACTGTGGGTTTTTGCAGCAGAGCAAAGTACCAAACATTATGACTGTGCTTTATAGTGCTGTGGATTCCCTGAGAAGCTTTGAGTTTCATCGCAGAGTCAGACATAGTGTACTTATTAGGCAAATAGCTACCACTTATCCTTGATAATGCTTTCAAGGCATACCTGACTGAACTGTAAAAAAACTCATCTGGTCAAATGTTGGTTTTATATGCACAGATGCTGGCTCGCAAACCACCATAGGTCGTTTCCATAAACTACAATTTAACTGTCAAGATTTAATTAAGAAATACATCTGAGACTTGGAAATAAACAGGATATTCAGGGGTATTGGACAAGTGGGCTGTGTGGTGTGGCTGGGGCTTAAAAATTTCTGCACTGACCGAGTTGTCTTCCCAGCAGTGAGCTGGCACAGGATCACTTAAAAAAAACAAGCCACCCAACCCCAAAACATCCACCTTAATTATAATGCACATGATAGTTTTCATCGTTCTCATTACTGCCAGTCACATTATGTAGCTGGTTTTAGATTGTATCGACCTGCATATTGCACTCGTGACAATCCTGGAAAAAGGAAACATTTCATGGCACTATAAAATCATCACTTTCCTGTACACTTTTCTGCTGTTATAGGAAGATTATTACATTCCCTGAAAATACATAACAGGTTTAATCTGACATAAGATTTTTTTTTTCCCTGCACAAGCAAGCTGTCTGCCAGGCAGCAGGAGATAAAGAGAATGTTTATTTTTAAATATTAGTATACTTTTTTCTAAAAAACAACTACTAAAGCTGACATAAATGTCAATTTTAAATAAGATTTGGAAATAGTGAAGCCTTATGGACAGCTTGACATCATTCATGGACATAAAGTAATATAAATTAAAAAATGTTTCTGCTGAAAACCTCATGTTAAAACTAATCAATATTTACTGTATTATCTTTGACTATAATAAGGAAGGTGCATTATCTGTTTCAGTAATGCAAAGCTGATTCTAACTGTCAAAAGCAGGGAGTCAAAGACCTGTAAAAGAATATCTTCCCTGAGTGAAATCTGAAGGGACATTTTAGTTTGTTCCTGTTCCATTACTCCTGAATAAATTGTTTTGAAGCAAATAATGAATTCATGTAACTACTAATCTTCAGAGCTGGTCCTAAATATTCTAAAAGATTTCTTAAGAAAGGTCTTTTCTGTTATTTTTAAAGTATAACCAAATAGAAGTGGTTTTATTCAGTGTTAAAATGCCTGTGTGAAGGTCGTCCAAGCAAGAGGTTCAAAATTCAAGTTACCTTATGTAAAATCCATATAGTTGTGACAGCCTTGTTTAAAATTTTAAGTACATATTTTAGGTATAATTTTCAGGTCTGTAACTGTGTTGGCTGGTCCTAGATGTTTACCACAGAGGAGGAGAATCCTAAACTTGGATAAAGTCTATGAATTATAATTTCCACGACTAAAGTGATTATTTGAAGGTAAGTAATTCAATTTAGAACTATTTAGAGATGAAATGTGCAAGCGAAATCCTCTCTTCTAGTTTTTTCAATCAGTATAATGCATATTCAGTTTGAGGCCCAAAGTAACAAATTCGTCCTTTAGCTATGCAAGATAAATTGCAGAGAAATTCCACTGGAAGCAGTGGAAGTACCTGCCATCATGTTTTTAATAACAAAGGACATGGCCTGTTACAGAATTCATGAGACACTGGTTATGAAGTTATTAAAACTGCAGCATTTATTGCCATAAAATGCTGAAGCAGTCAACAATAAAAAATAGATTGAAAACGGGTAATGGCAAATTCGTGGATGAAGATCCAACACTGTTAGTGAATGTGATGACTCTACATGTAACCTCCATCTCGGGAACTTTTAAGCCATTTTGAGTAGGACTGTCCTGATGTGACCGTGTTTAGAGGCTGTCACAAAGGTCTGACCCAGTACCAGCATGTCTTTTGTGCCTCACTGAAAAGAGAACCTGTGTAGTGACGTGGAAGATCTTATTTCTGTTGTTTCATAGTTGTGAAATGTAAAGGACTGAACAGGGACAATGTGCTGTTTAGTGTCATGGGATCCTTGTATTCAAGCTGGGAAGCTTTTGCCAGATGGTTAATTGACTCAAAGAATGTTTCTAAGCCCTGGAGAACCAGGCTGAAAAAGTTTTCTTTTCTTTTGTTCATTTGTTCTGCAACAAACAAACGGTGCAGCTTGGGATGGTGAAAGAATGAATCCAGCAGCATTGTCTTAATTATGGAAATGAAAAGCATAGTCGTGGTTGAGAACTGAAAAGTATCACCTGCATGTTGTAATCGCGCAACTGGGACAAAAGCAGCAGCTTCCCATTTAGCGACAGTTTCTGTGCTGTGGTTAGCCAGAGACTTCAGTCATTCCCATCCTTCAGCATCATCATTTGTTTCACTTGCTTCTGCTTTACGCTTTGCCTTTCTGCAGTTAAGTGAGAGCTCTGCGGTGCCAGAGCTCATACCTCAAAATGTGAGGTGTTTTGAGTGTGCGTCTCATGAGGGAATAACTGAACGAGAGATACAAGAGTCAGCAAGTTAGCTCAGCACTTCAAAGTACAAAAAGCCTCTAGTTCGCTTGATTTCCTTAGGTTTTCTTCTATGTGCCTTGGGTTTTCATAGTTAGATCCTAAGATAAGCTCAAAACCTATATTCTCAGAAACTCAGAAACTAAAGAATACTTCCCTATTTTCCACAAAATTACGACTTTCCCTTCTGCAGGATAAACCGCTCAACTTTGCCACTAGCTCTTTCTACTGCTGAAATATCTAAGATACGAAGAAGTGTTCCTCGGTATTTTGCAGACCAGAAGGCTCATTAATTTGTTTGAAACAGGCATGGCCGTACTCTGCATTTCTGCTAGGCCGTGCACCTTTGTGTGTACCATACAAGTGACTGTAATCAAGCCACCCAGAACTGGCAGCAGCAGCAAGGCACCAAAACCCCAAACGCAAACTCTCCCTTGGCCTTGGCCGCCTCTTCTAGGGGCTGCGAGCAAAATGCACAGAGCACAGGGTTCCTTCAAATCCATTCAACATTTTCTGTGGGGTTTTTGTTTGTTTGTTTGTTTCTCTGCTTTCCCATGTGGGCAGATCCTGATGAAGGAGCAAAGCTGCCATTCTTGATGGAAGAATACTATTCATGTTTCCTGGTGATTGTCTTTCAGAATCCAGGCAGGATAGGTCATATGTGAGGACTACTGTTTGATTTTCTCCAGGGACTACTTACTAACAGCTTGAAAAAGAACTTCACCTTTCCTACGCATCCCACGTGTATCTGGTCAGCCTGTCATTGCAATTGGAAAAATCCTTTAGAACTACTAGGGGGGAAGGACAGGGGAAAGCTGGGAAGGTTGGAAAACAGGTATCACTCTGGGAACTGAATTCCCACTCTGGCGATCAGGGGTGGAAATGAGGCAAAAAAGAGAAAGCATTCAAACAGGGACAGGGATTTTGCATGTGTGTTTTTAATTGTGTTTATCGTACCTGCAACCACTGAAGACTTCTGGTACTGCAGTTTAATGGAAATGCAGGCTGAAAACCATAGTTTGCTGGCAGAAAAGAGGGCTGTGCTGGCCCTTCTGCTTTTCGGACTGAAGTGTGGTTGGTTGTAGTCGTGTGGTTTTCAAAGGGTTTGAAGCCACACTACTTAACCAGCTTCAAGTCATTACATATGACCCAAGGACAAGTGAGCACAGGAGCATATGCATGCTGTGTATAGGATAAAACAGTTGCTTGTGGAAATATTTTTAGGGATGCAAGTTTACAACTGAAGGTGCATTTGACGGAGGGCAGATGTAAACTCTTAAATCCCTACACATGCAGACTTCAATTGCTCTGGCATAACTTCGGTTTCTGAAGGACTTTAGTTAAACTGTTACAATTCACCTAGCAAAGCAGGACCACAATTATTTTCAAAACCAGTTTTTCCCAAGCCTTCGGTTTGCCTCTTTATACTGAAAGCTCTTTAGCAAAAGGACCATTCACTGCTGTATGTTTGCTCAGTACAAGACGGGTTTCTAGGCATGACTACAATAACACAATTATGAACAAATAACCACTTCAGGATAATTCTATACAATGCAGTGGATAGGCTTTATATTCATGCTTTTGTACCTCAGATACAGTCATGACTTATGCAGTGGAGCAATTAAGCTACTGGTTCTGGTCACTGGTTACAGGGGCTGAGGGTCCAATCCTATGTATGTACAGGGTTACTGAGGGTCTCATCCTCATGACATACATCTTAGCCTGCAAGAAACGCAACTATTTCATGCTTTGGAATCATAGACTGCAAGTGTCAAAAGCTGGGGCTTTTGTTTGTGTGTCTTAAAAGCAGCAGGAGAGAAATACAAGAACAAAGTCCAGAAAGAGCAACATCTCTGCACTTGTGAGCAAGAGCAGCAGAACTCTCAAGTCTTGCCCTTTCTTCTTACGGGTCAGTTCAAAATCCATCTTTCTGAGCAGCACCTTGGCATCTGGCCACCGGTGATGTTGCCAAATGGTCAGTTTCTGTTCCTTTAAATACCTGCCTGAATCCACACCAGGTTTCTCAGCTGCTTCCTTATTTTATGTAATGGATCAGTGCAATAACTGCTAATTACTGAACTCTACAAATCATTTTATGGAGACAGTGACCAAAATGACTGAAGACATGAAGTTCAAATGTGGGTTTAATGTCTCCTCCTGGTGAAGCGTAGCTTTTTTGTATTTTACAGTTGCCTTTCTGTAAGTTACAATAACAAAATGTAAACTGCTTAATGATGCAATTATCTTAATAATATTAATTATATTTTGAGCAGGCAATTTCTGATTTTGTGGGTTTTTTTCTATCCTTCTGTTAGTATTTTAGATAAAGTTAGAGGGATATAATGTGTGTGTTTATTCAGCTCAGCTCAGCAGTATATGTATTTGTAATTTTAAAAAAGTCCTTGTCCAAAGTGAAAGAAATATTGTATTCATTCATAACTGACCTCAGAGAACTGGACATTTGTTTGCCTGGCCAAGTAAATAGCAAGTCCCTTTGTGATCTTAATTAGTACAGACTTAAATCTGCATTTCCAGATTGGTGCAGGGATAGGCAGAGATCAGGTTAAGTCTGTCTAAAAATCTCCGTTCCAAAGCTCTTTTTTCAGGGCTGTCTTCTCTGCTCTCTAAGCTAACCTTAACCAGCTGGTTGACATTTTCAGTCTGCCTTAGGCTATTTTTTTTAACCGTAGGAAAAGAAGGAAAAAAACATTTCCAGCAAATATATGTTAGAAAATTTTCCAGGAGGCTTTTTTTCCAGAGGCAGACATAGAAAAGTTAAGTTGTTTTGCCAATGTAAAACATCTGTGAATATTTTTCTTGACTGAGAGATTCTAGCAGACTTTTATGACCTTGATATTTGACATGGGATAACCTGCTTGGTGAAACACATAGCCTTGGCATCTTTGTGAAGAAACCGCAATTAAATTTGAGTTACAAAAAAAAAAAATCCCAATGTGTACAGGCTTAGTACATTCTTTATAGATTTTTAACAACTAAATTCTGCAAAGATTACCTGTTTACTCATAGGAAAAAATACAAGGCAGTGGGTTTTTTTTATCTTATTTCCAGGCCATTGTCAGTCTCTTAGCTGCTCCATCATCTCTAGTTTGTCAGCAGTGTGACTCTGAAGTATCCTTCTTTGTCAAACCTTTCTTTATTAGCAGTTTAATCTTTGCAAGCTGGTCTGCGTTACAGCCATATCCAGAAATCCTGTATTCAGAATAAATAGTATCTACAATTGGCTGCCTTGCATTTTTCTTCTATAGAGACATTGATTTTTCTTTCCAAGGACCTGAAAGATCCCAGGGGAGAAATTTCTGATGATAGGCTCAATTAAAAACCAATGTACGCTTTCAGGACAACATTTACATACAAGCTTTGATTTTTATGGGTTATAGCCCTTCGTTATAGATATGGCTTACAACAACAGAGATCTTTAAAAACACAAAAATCAAAACCAAACTCTGCAGCAAGGACTCTTAAAGCATTCAACAACTATCACCCAGAAGAACCCATGGAAATTGCTACTTACCAAAGTAAAGTTTACCAATTTTTCTTGAACAGATTGTTCTATCTGTTCCCCTTCATTGGGGAGATTGCAAAAGGTATTTGCATATGTTGATTTGCTCTACAAATTTAAACTTTTTTTTTTTGTCCTTTCACTATGTTTCTGGTAAACTACCATTCTTCCTGGAATTACCCACTCCTACTAAGTGAGAAAGTTTCATGCAGCTGCTTCTATAAAGGGAAATGAAACTCTCCAGTTTTCTGAATTTTCCGGTTACTGTCGGTGGGATTCATCTCACCTGCTTTTAGGTGTCTGCCTAAGGTGAAAGCAATGTGATGTTTTTATCTGTGCTGTACAGGTACCCTTTGGCACCTAAGGCACTCTTTATGGGCAAAGGAGTGAAGTGACTACTGGGGTGAGTTGGAGCTGACCTATTTAGACCAGATGACTTGCTCCTTACGGGTGGCTGTTTCTCTCCATTACTGCAAAAGGAAGCCTGTAGCGATTGGTTCAGGTACAGATGTCTATCTTTGGTTAGATGAATCCCACCCTAAATTTGCAGGTACTGCAGTTTAAGCTTTGACTGAGAACAACAAAGGATGTGTGGCAATTTTTTGCTGGGAAATTTGTAAGCATTGTGGACATAGTCAGTAGGAATAGATTCTCATACAGCATCATCCTACTGCTTAGTATCCTAAGAATCCAACATTGGAGGCATTTTGGAAAGCAAAGAGATGTCTTTTCTTTGAAGTAGATTCCAGTGCAACATAAAAGCTCTGTATTACTGTATCTCAGGTCATGAATAAAATTCCAAATTTGAGTGTTTATCTGCTGAGCCTTTCAAAAGGGAATCTGCTGAGCTTTGCTATACAAACCCTATCTGCAATAAAAGAGCTTAGTTTAATTCAACTAAATATGCTTAGGTGATGACGATACCGTGTTCAAAGCAGGACGCAAACTTATCAAACATATTGTAGTACTATCCTTTTTAGGAACACCTGAACAATTTTTCCCCAAATTATTATAAATGTATGTATTTTACTGAAATAGCAGTAACTTGGCTTCTGTTAGCTCAAGTGTAAATGACCCTATTCATTTGTAGCTAAAATTGTCCTCCCCAGAGTGCACTGCCTTCAGTAGAATTACAACTTGCATGGTTTCAGCTGATAGGGTCTGCTGTAACTATAACCTAAAGAAGTAACATATTTCTTGCAATGCATGATAAAAGAAGCACTTGGCAAAGGTCAGCTTTTCAGATGTATTATAGAAGTGTCATTAAGTACAATCTTCAGATAGGTTCTCTTCTGCCTCTGTCTTTACCGATTGTCTAGAGTTTCTGATTGAAGTGCAGCATCTCAGTGACTTTAACTTCAAGTTAGAAGGTTCCAGTATAATTAAAATAACCTCAAAGTCAAATTTAACAGGTAAGAATTTTGATGAAACTCCTTGAATGAACTCTATTGTATAAAAGTTAAACAGTTTTTAAATTATCTGTCCTTCTGAATGTAGCTAAGGCTGCTAAGATTTGAGTGAATGTCAGGGAAAGTCCTAAGTATTCGAACAAAAAGTCCTGTTCAGGCTATTATTTTATAATAATGGGGGCAAATACTATTCCAAAATGAAACCCTTCTGTAAACAAGGCCGATCTGCATTTCAGTTTTCCATGCTGAAATCCTAACTTTTGTCTGTCACGATGACTCCTTGTTAAGCTGTCAAAAGACTAGGTCAGCCTGTATGTTAAAAGAGTGCAGGTGCAGACATCAGAGAAGAAATCAGATGGCCAAAAAGTTGGAACGAACTCTAGTTCAGTGCTAAGGGAAAATTCATATCTACCAGCATTTCTGCTGTCTATAAACTCCAGGAATTGTTTTAATTGACCTATGTACAAATAGGGAAATGCTAATATTTATATGGTGACTTTCTGTATGCACATCTATGCAGCTAGGTTTCAGTTGACAGTTGCTATAACACAGAAGGATGGCCAGCAGGCAGGTCAAGTTCAAAATTAATTAAAAAAACCCCTCTGCATATTAGATATCAATTGGTTGCAATTGGATATCTATGATGATCAGCTTATGTCTCTGTCTTGCTGGAGGTGCCTGTACAGGGAAGCCAAGTGCTTCATGACCTTGAGGTTTCAGAGCATACTTGTGCTCTTTACATGGGCAGCAACATGAGAGCTTGATAGTCTGGCACTTCAAATCTGCATTTTATTGCCCTTTGGGAAGGGCTAAGGTACCAGAGAGTCTTCTTGCATATTTTAGAAGCTTCTATGAGCCCAAATTATTTTCTGACTTCATAAGCATTCAGGATGCATTATCCCAGATCCAGCCTTACAGAGATCTCTGCAACCTCTGCAGCATTGCAAAGGTGTCTGGATAGAGGCGGCTGCCAGGAGCTTGAGCAGTAAAAAGCACACCAGCTCTGAAGAAAGAGCTAAGGGTTGAGTGACATGGAGCACTGCAGGGGTTAAACTCCATGATATATCCTCAGCTGAAGTACAGATGAACTGGTATCGTGTGAGTTTGCTGGTCAGCATGAGCCTGCAGGTTGGTCTAACCACTATTTGTTAAACTTCAGGATTTTCAGTAAACTACAGTAAGTTGTGTTGTATTGAGCTGAGAAAAAAAACCAACCCTGCACGTTCCAAAACTAAAAGTAAACCCAAATATAATTGGGACAGCTTAATTTCTCATGTGTGTCCCAGTGAAGGCATTATTTAGCATGCATTCTGATGGACCACCCTTAGCCTAAGTGATATTGGTGCCCTGAAAGATCACCAAGAAGAAAAAAAAAGTTTGGCATACGTTCAAAGAAAAATAGATGGTGAATATTAATGTGGATTACAAAAGAGGAAGTGGCATAATATAAGCCTACCTGATGTTGAAAGAGGCTAGCGCTTAATGCATTGGAGAAAAGATGTAAGAATAGCTTGTCTTTTTGGAATACTGCTGCAGCAATGTATTCCTAGAACAGAAACTTCACAAGCTAACTGCTGTCCGTTGAACTAGCTTCAGTCTCAATCTTACTGAGGTAGAAGAAATATATGAATAGACTACAAATATGCTGGTAATTTAAATGATAAATGCTGATAAGTACTTTTCTCCTTTATGCCTAAGCTTTACTCAAAGTCTTCCATTAAAATACATAATTGAGTATCTAGACAGTTGCATTTTGATTTGCATCTATTGCCAAAACAATATATCTTTCAGATAAGCCTTTCATGCATTACTTTTAATAATAATGTTTTAAATTAGAAGACTGCTTCCATTAGAATAATGAAGCAAGATGGCCAAGAAAATAGCTATGTGCCTGAGCACAGAAATTCATTAAAATAAGAAAAATCCATGAAACAGTGATGATAATTAGAAAAGTATTGAGCCTCAAGGTCGACAATACTGAAAGCAGATACTGCATTTAGGGCTTATTGTATGGGAGGGGCTGTTTTCTCTTTTCAGACATCTTTCTCTTTTTCTAAATTCTGAGAAATCAAAGAGCATTTTGGCAACTCCGATATTTTTACATTGCTGTAGGCATATGGGATTTTGCTAGCACAAAAAACTGGGGCTGATAGTGCTATAAAGGGTAATCCTTTATTTTACTTAGGTAAGTGTTACTAGTAATGGTTTCCCTTCTTCCAATACTAATAAGCATACATTTATTTGGTAATGGCAAACACCACTGCTTGAAGAAGATGATTTAATGTAATCGAGAATGCTTCCTAATTTCCCTCCTGGTCTCTATTGAAGTTGCAGATACTGCATGTGTTACCTATATTTATCTTAGAAATAAGTTGTCCTTATAAAGCCATTTTTAAAGAGAAATATTTGGAAAGGTGCTGTTTTCCCCATTGAAATATTTTTACCTTCCCCAGAATGTAAGGCCCTCGCACAGCAAGCACTAACAAGACACACGCTCGCCTTTCAATTGCATTCTCTTTTCCTCCTTTGCTTATTTCTTTCCCTCAGCAAGTCAGCCTGGTACTAAACAAAAAGGGGCACTAATGTAATAGTGGTACACGCCTGATGCTTCCCTGCATCCCTGCCTGTCTGCTGAGCTGTGCTGCTGCTCTTGCCAGCAACACGGAGAGGGCTTAGGGGAGAAGTGACACTCTGCATACATCCCGCCAGAGGCAAGCCTTATAATTCTGCTATCTGGCTCCGTTGACTCCTGTGACTCTGCAAAGACAAAAGGTTCTGCCTGGGACACAGCAACCCCTGGCTGCTGGAGCACAGATGGTATGAAAGTGCTTTATATGACACAAGCTGTTAGAAAATGTTCGCTGCACTAAAGTGTGCTGTCAAGATCTGTTTTCTTTAAGCTGCCAGTCTGTCATCGTCTCTTGGAAACAAGCATGCAGCCAGCAACCCCTTTTCCATCAAAAAAGAAAAAAAAAAAAAGCCCTGTTTATACTTCCCTTCCATTTTCTCCTGCCAGATAATTTCTCTCTATAATGTCACCTCAGGTATTATAGTAGAATTAATGAACAGCCAAAATTTCTCTTGTACTAGATACAAACCAATAAATAGTAAGAAAGAAAGTAGGTTTCAAAAATGGTAAGAGAAAAGCAAAGCGAAGCGTTCAAACCAAACATTCCCCACACCTGAATCTGCCTGCTGAACTTCCCAGATACAGAAAAGGATGAGTTTTATACTGCATTATGGGCAAAGCAGTGCTAAGAGGCATTAACCCCCTACCTGCAGTTTGTTCAGATGCTGCTGACTTTCATAGCTGAACGCAGTATGGACCAGAGCACACATTTCATGTGGTCGAGCACACAACTCCCAGGCTAAAACTCTGTAAGAGACAAAGAACATGATCTACCTTGTTGTTTTCCTGAAGCCCTCGACAGTCCTTCTGCCTTGTAATGTGAATTTCATTACAGCTATGGGATGAATTTCTCCCGATTTACGATGCATTCTTTAATCGCCGCCTTAAAAGCTAAATTAGGCAGCAGTGGGGTGAGGTCATAGATCAGAAGAGATCCCATTCAGCATACACCTCCAGTGCCTGGTTCATTCATCCTCCAATTTGGGTGACACAAACACAATCCTGAGATGCTACGACTCTAAACTGTGTGCATGTAAACAAGGGTAAGGAGCGCTGAACATGTGAAAACGTCAGCCTTGAGGGTCTGTTTCTTCCCTATTTCTAAATACTCCAGGAAGAACGTCTTTGAATGTCCAACAGTGGCACATTGCTCTACTCCCTCTCAGTATGTGCAATTTTCAGGTCCACTTATGAGCAATCATACTTTATGTGCATTTGCAGAGGCAATTGACTGCTGAAGATTTTAATTTCTTTTGTCTTACTGTATTATCCAGACATCTCAATATTGTCTCCTGATACCGTTGCAGGAAGTTTTACTCTTCTGTTTTTAAATATTTTTGTATTCAAACCAATTGTAAGTGCATTATGAATTTTGTTATCATTAAGGGAAATAAGAATTTGGGGATTTCTTCTTTCATGTTGTTAAAAAACCTAAATTTATGTGCTATGGGCAAAGTCACTTCTTTGAAAGACTGTACATGGCAAAAAGAGAAATAAAACCAAGCATATAGTGTCATGGAATGGCTACAGGCCAACATAAAAGCAAGAAAAATCTCACAAAATATCTTTGTGAAGAGCTAACATCAAAGTATTTTCGGTTCAGCTAGGCACAGAGAAATTTGGTTAAACAAAGTAATGAGTGCTGCTGTGCTCTTCATCTTCAAAATGTCTTACAAAGGTTAAGTCTTTAAAATATATCTGTGAAATGAAGCGTTATATTGCCACCGTTGTTTTTTTCCCCTTAGTTGAAGTGGATGTTGAGTGTTTAAATGTCCAAGGCCGCGGAGAAGGTCGGTCAGATCCAGGACTGCAGATGAAGCTTCTCCTGCAGTGCCTGAACTTCTTAGACTGTGCTGGACGTTCTCTCTTTATTCAATTGTCCCTCCATTAGCCACTGCCCTCCTTTTCTCAAACTAATTGTCCCTTTTGACATCCCTTCCCTGGCTGGTCTGCAGCTTTCCGTTGCACTGTGTGTGCTCAGATTGCCCAGCTAAGCCTGCGATAATCCTGTAGGTCAACCTTCACCTGACTACTTTTGCCTCCTCTATTACTTTAGGCTTTTCACAGTGCAGACTTTTCTCTCCTCCTGCACTGCTTCACAGAAAGGTCAGTCTCTCAGAGCTCAGCAAAACTGTCTGTTCAACATGCTTTGCAGAACACCTGTGCAAGACCCAACTAAATGAATTTATTCACCTTTAAATTAGGTATATCCCACACAAACGCACTTTAGAGTCTCCACATATGAGGGTAGAAAGCAACTCACCATCTCCTGTGTTTGGGATACTCTTGCAAAAGCTGTTCTCCATGCCAGGAAGCCTGGGGATTGCACTGGAAGTAGGAATTAAATCACCCTTAGCAACACCAGATACTGCCAAAAACCTGCGACAAAGCAAAAAGTCATCTATATAGACTCTGTAAGTGACAATGAAAGATCTCTCCCATAGGGGAAGGAAAAAAAAAATCTTTCAGAGGGCCTAAACTGTGGTTTGCACAATCTCTTCAGCTGACCAGGGATGATTCTTTAAAAGCTTAAAGGGCAGTGTCAGGAAAACCCCACAGAGTTTGCGTAAGAGCATCGATGGTAACGTCTGCAATCCTTTATAATGGGCTAAGCAAAACCCTTGCGGGATTTGACATTCTAGAAAATGGCTTCACTTGAGGAACTCAAGAAATTGAAAAATTCACCTGGACTTTTCTGAAGATCAGTGGTCAGTAAACAGAAAAAGAGAAGGGAGTCTGTGCTGTGTAGCCAAGCCAGCAGGTTTAGTGTATCTCATGCTATTAGCACCCGACTGCATCTGTGAGGTGGGAATAGTCAACTCCTATTGACCGCAGTGGGACCCCAGGGTGCTTGGCATTTTGCAGCATTAGGCCCCATGTTATTAAGCTAAGGACATAAATGTGCCAGAGTATGTGCTTTTTGGACTGCAAGGCATTGTTTCTTGCTTTATCAAAGTATTAAAGATTTTTTCCCCCCAGTTAGCAGTGTCTCACAGTAAGCATCTGCCTAAAAAAGAAATATACCATAAGAGAGTATGCAGTGTGAAAAGCAGAAATATAGCATTCTACCAAGAACAGGCTGATTTAATTTTAAATATGTATTCTTTAAATGGCTAGCGTGATTAAAATGTAGAAGATCAGATATCAAAAGCAGTTCAAAGCAGAAGAGCAGTCAGTAAGAAAAATGAACAAAAAAAAAAGAAAACAAAGTGACAAAATAAATAATAAAAGATCATTCATTTCCTGAAAAAAAAAGGATAAAACCTCATAATTTTTCACACGTTATTGAATAACATGGTAATTTATCCAGAATATAATTCTACTAACATTTGTCTGTGACTTGGTACCAGCTGAGCTTTTACAGCTCAAAACTGTCTGGGGCAGGTTTTGAGGATGGTAACAGACCTATTTGTTGTACCATCTACACAACATTATGGCCTAGGCTAGGATAGTCAGTGACATGGTTTCTTGAGGTTGTCGATGCAACTTTGGGAAGTCTGGGTTTTATTATTGCTAGAGGGATGGTGACGGCATCCCTGCCACGGGGCATCCAGCAAATCATGAATTATAACATCAGTCCTGTACGTATTGAAAAAACACGGAAAAGTAAACACTGTTAGTACTTTTGTACCCATGCTATGGGCAGATGAGAGACTTACATTTTTCAAAAATAAGTCTCCTTCTCAGTGCAGAGCATTAACCTTCAAAATCTCACTCATTGGCAGTAAAAATAGAGTTTAAGTAGTAAAATGAGTGTCCATGCTCTCTCTGCCTCCTCTCCTTTGCAATGCAGATTTTCTATCTCTAGGCAAGGCCAGGAAGGACAGAAGGTCGAGTGGCCAGCATGACCTACTACGGGAATATGCAGCACACGAGATGTGAGTAATAATGTATTTAGCTGTCTCTCGTTAAGCATCCAACAGATGACCAGCCACAATTGATCAAGGCAGAGGCAGAGTAACCCCCTTGCCTGGTTTTGCTTTGAAGTTGGCAGCATAACCATTGTCGGCATCCTCTTCCTTCGACGCGCTCCATTGGACGCGGCAAAACTATGTTCTGTTTGAAAATGCAAGAGAGTACGAGGGCCGGGATAATTTAAAAGTGATCTTAAAGTACTCAAGATGATTTCTCTCTTCAGGGGTCGGGGGAGGGGAAGCTGGCTTTAATTCCTGTTTGCGATCTTGTATGCTATGTTTCATTCCAAGGTAAGAAAAGATAGGTATCGGAAAGTCTACGTACCACCTACACACCTCAGAGATTTTGTTTAGCTTTTCTAAAAAAATAAGAAGCCTCTATTTATTGTTAAATTCTAAGTCCTTTTTGTACATGCCTTCCCTCTAGAGTCTATCCTTTTCCCATCTTACTTTCCTTCCAGCTTCTGCATCTTCATTTTTTCATCCTCCTTATCTGAACTGTGTTTGCAAGCAGCTGGCTCTTTGCCCTCAGACCCTTCCTAATTTTGTTCCCTTTTTCTCTCCTGGTCCTCTTATGCAGAGAGGAATATTTCTGCAATGTGTGTGCTTATTTAGTCAAGAATTTCCCCATTGGCACACCGTCCAATAACCTCATTCTTGTCTGAAATGGGGAGAGGGTGTCCCCTGAAGGGGACGGGGAGGCCACCTGGGTGCTTAGATCGCTATTTGCACCTTGTTATCTAGCTTGGGGTGCTGCCAGGCATTGCTGCACAGGCGGATTTGCAAGCTGCCTACAAGCTCTTGTGAAGACCTTGTTTGTATGGGAGGAGAGGATGGATGTGGGAGTCCTTGCTGATGTTATAGCAATATGGATGTAGCTGGTTTACCTCCCATCATTTTCAGCTTAATTAAAATGTAAGTATCCTGGACCTAGAGGTTCAGCATAGGAAATAAACAGGCATCTCCAAGGAGAATCCTACGTAGCCAGCAGGTGAAGTTCTTATGGGATTATGCTTTTGTTTGGTTTTCTGAGAACATAAAAAGACCCCAGTATAATGTCCAATCAGTAGCTGAGGCTGGTTTTAGAATAGTCATTCCTATAAACTGAGATCAGAGAGAGAGACATTACAGAACTGCAGAAATAAGGACTTTTGGAACCATTGATAAGTAATTTACAACCAGGGTAATTTTTGTTGGGACAGAACATCCCCAAGTAAAGGGAAAAATCAGGAAATTGCCTGAAATCCTGTGGACTGGCTATTTTGTTTAATAAACAGGACCCAAGTTTTTAACAGTTGCAGAGGGTTGTCTTGTACATATCAGGACTTAATATTTCTAAACGTAAACTAACCTCTTTTTACCCCATATAAAATCGTTTCACATCTGCTGAAAATCCCAATAATCTCACTTTATACGTGACAGTAGCTACCTTTTGGAAAGTAGTCCATC
The DNA here is from genome assembly GCA_013398295.1 of Chionis minor. Lineage (NCBI taxonomy): Eukaryota > Metazoa > Chordata > Aves > Charadriiformes > Chionidae > Chionis > Chionis minor. The sequence goes on along the minus strand of VZSF01003318.1, from coordinate 106,150 downwards.
AGAAGTAATTCTGGACCTGCCTCCATCTCTGAAACATACTTATTGCTTCCATCGCTTCTCAAGCCTCAGATTTCTCCTGCTTCAAGTCTGAATATTTATTATATTAGGTTGAAGTCTGCCAGTAACCGAAAAGCAGAACTATCAATTCCAGCCCTCATTTCCTAGCAAAGACATTGATATTATGAGGGCTTTGGTCTTGTGAAAAGCAATGGAAAAAGTCTTGTGAAATGTGTGGAATATGAAGGCAAGCTTTTTTGTAGTTAAAAATAGCATCAGCAATAATTCCAGGACAAGACTAAAAGTGACTTTGTTACTGTGTGGAGAATGCTAAGTAAGACTTTTAGAATGGTATCTTGTGCTAAGATAATTATGGGGAAAAAAAACAGCTTTACATGAATCTGACAGCTGTTTTAAAAGCTCAACTGGCAGCACCATTTGCTATAGTGCAGAAGACCTAGGTTCAGAATCACACGCACAAATTTTTGTCTTCTCAAAAGCCAGCAGGAACTGGAGGTGGCATAAAGAAAATGACAGCCTTACTGCAAACAGAAATCAATCTGTGATCTTCAGCTGAGTTTGTGTTTCCTGTATAAAAGGGGCAAGGATTTAGAAGAAGATAGTACTTCCCAGAATGTCTCCATGTCCCTAGCTGGATGAGAATTGTCTTTTTCCTTAAATTTACAGTGGCTGCATTGGATGTGCCAGAAAATGATGGATCAGTACAGTCCTATAAATCCTGAACACATACGTACTATATCTTTTAAAAAATAACTTGCAAAAGAGCCTTCCAGGAGAAGAAAAAGTCCACAATAATGACAGCACACTGACAGGGCAATAAAGAGGAATTCGTTATTCTGACTGCAGGGGTTGACAATGACCAGAGGGCAAATGCATAAAATAGAAAGGAAGAGTCAACGCTCAAATGTCAAAAACTCCCTGCCATAAATGAAAGAAAAAGAAATATGCTCAAAATGTGTTTACTCTGCATAGGCATAATAATAGTAATAAAAAAGATAATTTGTCTGACCACAATAAATATTTCTGAGTTCGAAGCTGACGCAGCATTACATAACATTATCTATGTATAAAGAAATGGTTCCTTTCAAATGTTCATTGCCATGAAATGAAAAGAAATCTTTGCCATCTGATGGTGAAGAAGGTGGCAGCAAAAGTGAAAATGATCAGTAAGTGAAGGGTTAAATATGTAGGATGGTCTTTGTGAGTAATTTTCGTTGACAATTTTTAAGGTACAGTTGAATTCTAGAAACAAATCTGATTATTATCATTATTTCTTTTATTACCTAAAGAGGATAATATCTACTTACAAGTACAAATACTGTATGAAATTAATTTTGCAGGCATAAATTGCACACTCAAACATGATCTCAATCCCACAAAGGAACAGCAATAAATTGAAAGACCAGTTGTTTTTCTGAATTTATTTAGTTCTAAACAAACCTTCCCATGCAGTCTGTCTGCTTTTTATTTTTAGTTCTTCCTTCTTTGTTGTTGAATGCTTTTGTAAGAAAGAAGGATTTTTGTTCTGAGTTTTTCTCTCCCTGGTATTTCCCGTATGAAGTTACAATCCTCTGATAGCTCGTATGAAGAGGATTACAACATGTCATCACTAATTGCGGATGAGGATTTCAAGCAGGGATGGCAGGAGCAGCAGAAAGATGAGGCTGCCCAACCTGTCTTACTTCAGACTGCATGGATGCTTTGCTTCCACCTCTGCTGTGCCAGGAAGTTAGCCTGGCTTCCACAGCTGTCCTCATCTTCTGGCAGGGGAAAATTGTTTTTGTTGAACATGCCAAAACCTAATTTTTCCACTGAAAGACTGGTTTCTCTGTTGTACATCATTGCTAAAGATCCATTTCTACCATGAGGACTACACAGAGTTAGCTGGTTCATAAAAGCACAAGAGAAGGAGCAGTTGCAAACAGGAATCACTTCTAAACTCCAAAAAATACCAGATTGCAGTTGTGGAATTGTATTTCCTCCTCCGTAAGTTTTTTGTTGTTTCCGTTAGATTATAAAGTTCTGAGTGCTGTCATTGTAGCTTCACATATACCATTCAAGTGCTTCCTGTGAGTGTGGAAATAGTATTACCAATAGAAATGGTAAGGTACGCAAGCCCTAACCATCTGCAAACATTACTGTTACTTAATGTCAACAACAGCTAACAATTTGACTAATAAGCTTAAGGAATTACATAACTTAAGTAGCAATAGAACAAAATTATGTCAGCATGCATTTCCCCCTCTTTTGCTTCAGTATGAATCAATTATGAAAGACAAATCAAAATAATGGATGCACGTTTATAATAATTTAGGGTCCCAGGCATTGCTTAACCATGAGTGAGAGAACTTTCTCTCATGAAGATAAATGTAATATCATAAAGAACCTAAAAGCTCCCATGTGAACCTGTGAACTGCTTGGAAGGGCACTTTATGTTAGCCCTACCTTCTTTGATGGGTTGAAGTCTAAGCAGATAAGACAAAATAAGCAAGGCCAAGCAGTCCGAGTTGCTTTGCACTTCTTTGTATGGATTGTTCCTCAGTAAACAAGCATAAGTAGAGGAAAGAAGTTAACGCAAATTCCCCTTCATCCTCTTTTAAAAAAGATTCTTTTCTTTCAAAGCCTACATTCTTCAGGCCTTGCAACAAGGTGAAAAAGTGACTTAGCAGTTTCAAAAAATGGCAAAACTGAGACAGAGGGAAATTAATTATCTTCAGACATCTAATGAAAGCCACAGAATTTTGTCACAATTTTCAGAACTTGTCTGTCAAATCTTAACAGATCAGGAAACTGAAAAAGACAGTTTCTTGACTAAGACTAATAAAGAGCTTAAACTTCATTTGCAAGGAGAAAGGATGTTTTTTTAATTAATTAAGATAAGGAAACATGCAGTGGAACTACGTCCTTGTCTAACCTATAAACAAAGTTGCAACCAGAGTTCCACATCTCTCTCTGTTCCTCCCATGCCAAATTTTAGGCTTTCATTTTGGGGGATGGAAACATTTTTTTCCTAAGTCATTTGGAAAACAAAATGTGATTTAGTTAGGGAAAGAATTAAATGCCTCAGTCTCCTGAAAATTAAAGGGAAAAAACAGTTTCACTTGTGTTAAATAGACTTGTTGATGTAACATGCCAGTTCTTGGTCAGCTGGACTCATGATATACACCAGTATCTCTCGGTGAAAGTTGTGCTACTAAAATGACTTAGGTTTTTTATCATTTGATCACTCAGAGCAACTCTAGTGAGGAAAAGCAGGGATTAACAGAGGACAGGGCCTAGGATTTTAAAATTTATATGCCATTTCTTGACTAGTATAACAGGTAAACTGAGTGTGTCATCTCTCTCACAAATGTCTTACATATCAAAAGGGCCTAACGTTAAAGCAGACAGCATTTTATTCCTATATAATACTCTTTTACCAAAGTGATCATATAGCTCAAACTTTCCTGAAACAGTGACTCTGTTTTAATATATAGCTTTTAATGGTGATGCAGGGCTTAATATAGACAAAGTTCTTGGAAAAAGAAAGGAAATCTTGCTGTAAACTTTATCAGTGGCTTGGTAACTGATTGGGAGACAGATGACTTTTCTGTTGGTTCGTCTTTACTATTAGAGTTTGGGGTACTGGACACCATGGCAGCTTACAGAAACCCACTCAGATTATTTAACTCCTTTCTTCCTATTGCAGGTGCTGCTGTCCAAATAGCTTTTGCGAAAAATCCCTGTGTGGGGTGTGGAAATGGCAATGGATATAGCTGGGGCATGCTAATGGTACTAATTATATTTTTATTCCAGAGAAGGCAAATGAGCAGCCTGTAGACCTAGCATACGTAGTTTTGGGAAGTGTTTCAATTGTCTTTCACTGGTTTGGATCGCTTTCTTTGTAAGTATTTTTTGAAGACAAATAGCTTCAGCCAACCTAGGTGTGGAATATTTCCATTGTTGTTTGATCCGTTTTTCAGCAATGCTGGGTTGGCTTTGGAGCAAACATCGAGAGCTGCTGCCAGGGAGGTGCAGGGAGGAGTACATGAGCAGGATGCAACCAGAGTGAAAGGTCCTCCTCAGCCAAAGCAGTTTCTCACCAGAGTTTCCTCAAGGTTGCAAGAATTTACCAGAAGGAATCATCTCTGCAACTGATACAGCTTAGCAGAAAATGGATGTTTGTAAGGGCAAGTATCACTGTAAAAGGAAGATAAGATTTGGGCAATCTAAGAATCTCAACTTCTACTCAGTATTTTCCAAATTGACTGGTGTTTGTGGGGCCTTGATGAATACAGCTCCAGAGGAGGCCACTTTCAGAGGTTCCTTTTGAAACACGTTTATTTAATGGTGGTGTGCAGTCAAAGAATTGCTCTGCATTCTGCTAAATTACATTTTGGTTCAGGACTCCAATCTAAAGCCATATGCAAAAGCTGCAGCAACTTAGAAAAATGAGTCAGTAGCCTGGCTGAGCTTACATCTCAAGCGCATTGTTTTTATATGCAGTGATAAATCACTTTTTACCTTTCTGCACAAAGGACATTTTCTTGTTAATGTATTTGAGAACATTGTAGAAAGGTTTGTAATTGAATAAGGAGAAAGTAGGACTTTTATGACAAAATTAATTTTTAATGCTATTGAAATCAGGGAATTTTGAAAATACTGTGCATTGGTTATTTTTGCTTTGTACCTGAAAGCTGCACAAAAGTAATTGCATTTCTCTCTGAAAGACAGCGAAGTGAGAAATAGCCAGGTTTCTTTTGCATTGAGGACAGAAAATTTATCAAATAGAGAGACTACAGATTTAGAAAAAGATGTCTGGATTTTGCCTGAATTAAAATATTTTCAAGGACAAGCGTTCCAAGGTCTTTCACCTAATCATGTACTAAACCACATCTTTCTATCCATTAAAAGTGTCTATGCTTCACAGTATGGTTTAGTTTTTTTAAAAAAAGTGTTATAGCTCACAAAACATGCAGTTCAGTTTCTAGTGCCAAATGTATGAAATACCCTCCTCATCCTTATCCTTCTCCAACCCAGTGTGGCCACCTTAATGTTCTGCCTGTTTTGGATTAAAGATGAGGTACAAATCTGATCCTGCATGGTAATGACTATATCCCAGTGTAAGTCACAGACCGTTGCTGCTGTTATTTATTCACAGATGCAAACATTCATCTCTGCAGCCTTCAATTACAGCCTACAAATTCTTGATGGCTACCCTTTTTCTACGAGTAAAAACTACATTATTTCTCATTTGCTCCAGTTGCTGTGGGCCACCTCACCTGTGACAGCTGAGATAGCTGCACTATCTGTTATCCATTCTCTGTAGAAAGATTTGAAATTTTCCAGTAGTCTGTTTAACTATGGATCAGAAACAAGATAACTTTTTAATGTTAAGGATGGTCACTTGCATCTAATCCAGTTTCCCCCTCCTTAAGTAAATGCGCGTACACACATGCATGCGCACACACACATACACACACTCATCAGATCAGTTTCTCCAGAGAAATTTTCTTTTTTTCCTTATTAGACCGGGTGGTGGTACCTATGCACACTTAAGCCAATGTTGGAAAATTCCAAGAAAAAATGAATGATAGACCAAGGAGTTTATTAAATGCCTTTTTTGAAGATTTTCCCCACTGTGAAGAAAGGTAGGTTTACCTAATTTTATACAAAACTAGAGGAAGTCTCTACGTAAGCAAAAAAAACCAAAACAGCCCCCATCCCACCAACTTTTTCTATTTCTATATCAACAGATCTATTTCATGTAGTAAAAAGTTGACTGCACATAGCTACTCCATTGGAAACTAATGAGTCACTGCCTCCAATCTGTACTTCTTAGGTTCAGGCTGACACATTCGCAGCTGAACTTTTTAGGCTTGCCAGTTCTCTGGAGCAGATGTATATTACAGAAAAGTTGGGAATTTCAAGATATATCTCACCAATTTACCATGTACAACACATCTGAGAAACTGAGCATCTAACAATAAGGAAAGGGAGGAGAAGGAGGGAGGTACTGATCAGACTACAAGACCTGCAGAAGTGCTTTCACCCCATCAGAAACTTTTAGGACCTCTAACTTATTAGTATCTAAATATCTGCCTTGAAGAAGCTCCATGCTGTAAGTAGTAACAATAGGTTAAAGCTTTTTTAAAAGAGGTGAGTAAATCTGTTGATTTGTTGATGGAAAGATTTGTTGATGGAAAGATCCATACAGTCTGTCACAAAATGGTAGATGTTCTTTAAAGCAAACAAATACAACACTAATAACATGACATATCCTGCTGTATCTTACTAATAAATAAAACATTAGGTAAGCAAGGAGGGGTGAAAGAAGGACAAGAGGCTTGAATAAGGCATGCATTTTCAGTGGGAGGGGATAAAGGCAGGCAAAGCTACCATAATTAACCATAATGGAAACAGGATTTTTAACTCCTTTCCAGCACATGGAAAACGTTTTTTTTCATTGTCATCCGCATCGCTTTACATTACAAATGATAGGAATGTGCAGGTAGCAGGAAAATCAGTCTTCAAAATCTGAACATTTTAAAATGGAAAAAATGCGATTGATTTTAAGTACACAGTGTTCGTGCAGATTAGCTAAATCAATTTAGCACTGAAAATATGTAAGTTGCCCATAAAGCATTTTCTTTGGGAGTAAGAGAATATTTTCTTTTCAATTTTTTATGAGAATTCTATTGCATGTACTCCACTATAAATTTTCCACTATTGTTTATAGACAGTTGAAGAATTTGAAGCCAAGACTTGATGCTGCAAAATTTCAGATAAAAGCTGTGAGGTAAGAAGGCAATATGCAGAACATCTCACAGTTTCATATTCATATTACCACAGAAAAAAGCCCGTCTTTGAGAAAACCAGATGTATAATGAAAAGGCAAAGAAGTGTTTAATCTCATTATTTTCCTCTCTTAAATCTCAGTCTTATACCCTCCCCCTTGGCTTCTGCAGACACAGCTGCTTCCTTGTCAGTCACGAGTAATGCTTCCCCTTCTTGAACCACCTTTCCACCACCTCTTAAAATAGTCTGCAAAGTTGGAGCTTGGTACTGCTTAAGCCAGCAGTTGTAAGGTCTAACCAAATGTCACATTATCCTGACTGGAGAGTTGAGGAAGGACTGCAAACCTGTCTAGTCATGAGAAACTTACTAATGGAGTACGGGTTTTCCCCCTGTGTCACACTTCAGGTTAGCAGTCTTACAATAGCAAATCCCCTAAGCAAGGAAATTTAAACAGGAATGATCCTAGTGTTTTAAGACAAGCCCTGTTGTTTGAAGCCTCTTTTAGCCATCGTGGCACCTGTCAAGGCTTGGACACCTGGCTGCATGTTTTCAGAAATGTGCGACCTGATAGTTGCTGTCGCTGTTATCTCGCCTCGTGCGATGCAAAGGAGGTCTGACACTGGCCCCAGGGTGGTTCCTGTGAAGACTGGGACTGCTCCGGGACTGCTCCTCGCAAGTGCTGTCATCTCCATCTCTGACAGCATCTGATCTGTTTGTGGGGACTGTAACACCAAGCAGACCAGTGGCAGGCCTTATTTACCTAGGAAGGAGTGAGGCAAGTCAAGATCCTCTCCTACCCTACTGGGCTTGTTCATCTTGAGCTGCTTTGCCAGGGCAAGAGGCACAGCAAAGAGGGCGCAGTGATGCAGCGACGGAAGAATGCTGGACAGGAGGATCCCACTAGCCCTCAGTTTAACCATAACCTTCAGGTTATGGAGGATCCTGAAGAAGAAGAGTTTGCATGAGGACTGGGGGAGATGAGACAAGTGGGTCATAACTAGGCATGGACTACTACGCGAATTGCTGAGGGTGTGGTTGATGCTAGTATTGTGTTTATGATTTATGCTTAAGGAGCCTGAGGAAGTAGGTTTATTCCTAAATACCACGGGATCCACATGGCTAGATGAAAGCTAGTGCCAGGGAGGGTTTGTGTTGTGGGAAAGGTCTCTGCAGTGGCCAATGCCTTGGTGAGTACTGGAGACAGGAACACCCGAGGCAGAACATGCTCAAAGTTTGTCAGTGGTGGAGACAAAGTTGAAATCTTTGATACCAAGGATGAGGGTCAGGTCTGGCCAAGACATGGGAGGGGGAGGCAGAGGGAAGGATAGCTGTGGGGCAGGGAGGACGGTGGGGAGGGTCAGAGTTGCTGCTCTGGGTGTTCCATGGGAAATAGGCGGGAGGACAGTGACTCCCTGCACGTTGTGGCTCTGCGTTGCTCGGGCAGCCAGATGGGATTTATGAGGCTCCAGCACTGGCAGACCTGGAAGCTGAGCATACAACTTGCAATGCCAGCTTAGTGAATGCCTATAGCTGATGCTGATCTGAAGACTGGTTTATTGCTGGTTCCTGCAGGACCTTTAGGATTTCTGCTGACAAACCCCACTGGCATATGGGTGCTTTTGCAGGAGGAAGATGTCAGCGCACTCTGGTTTAGGCTACACTTCAGGCAAGGATTACAGTTAAGGAGCTGGGCAACAGGGTTTCAATAATTATGTTTATTTTTGCCTCCTAACAGGCTTGCGTGGGAGGTTAAGGAAAGGGTTGATGGTAAAATAAGGCAGCTGGTGCCAGCTATGCTGGAAGGATTGGGAGGAAGGTAGGTGCAAGCAGGGGTGAACGCTGGATGCTGCCAGTAAGAGCACAGTTTCAAGGGAAGCTGCTAGGAGTGGGGAGAGAAAAAATGGGTGGAAGAAGGAAAGGTGAGGGAGAAAAGCATGAGGGAAGAGACAAAAGCCAAAGACAATTTCCGAGGGCTTCTCTTTTCATCCCTGTCCTCCTTCCTGTCTTCTGTGTACACCCTTACTTAATGCATGCCTCTTAAAAACTAAGCACACTACAAGCTGCAGCTTTCCCTTGTGTTTACAGTAAACGGTCTGATGCCTGCTTAAGTGTCTTGGCCACCTTTAGCATCTTGAAACCACTGCAGCCTCTTTTTCTCCCATGCTTTTTAGCAGAAGACAAGATACAGCAGCTGACTTTTTGGTGGTTTTTTTTTTTTGGTTTTTGGTTGGTTTTTTTTAGAGCAGGTTTTTGTTCTGACTGTTTTAAATAAATAAGTTTATATTGTGTGTCTTTAAATCTCTGGATATTGGTTCTCATAATTCACAAAAACAGGAGGAGTGTGTTAAAGAAGTATCCAGCTACTATAGATCACCAAGAAAATGTGTGAAAGCCTATTATATGTATATATCTATATCTGTGCATATATTTGTATATAAGTGAAGGAGTGAAGCACCAAGAGCAGCCAGGTCTCAATAAAAGCAGAGTTTCTTCTGGGTTGAATAAAAGGAGAAGCAAGATACTGACTGTGAGGGTGACATGATATTGTAACTTGAAAACTAATTAAGGAAAGAACAGAATTTAAATAACATTTGGATGCAGCAGCAGGAAACACAAGGAACAGGTGTTTAACAAGATTTCTTTTGACTGTTTAACCTCTTCATTAATGCCAAAACCCAAACTCTGTCAGGCTTTGGCTTTACCTAGTTTCTGTAGTTGTACTTTTGGCTGCTTCATGCTTCAGAACGTTTCTTCTGATGTTCATTTGTCTCTAGGGATCCAGGCCTCTGGCACTAAGTACTTTTGATCTTCGTTGTGTGTGTTGCTTTCTCTTCAGGAGTCAATAGGATTACATGGCTGTGAATAAGGCTCAGCATTTGTTACTCTGCTCTGCAGGTTCACTAGAGCATCTGCAGGAGTTTTCCTTACGAAACTGCATGAAATTTGTTGCCTAAGACCTAGAAACCAGGGAAGGCTTTTCTTTGTGATCATTGTAAAATATAAAAGCATAAATAAGTGTTTTTCAATGTTTCAAGTATTGGCATAGACTGGAGGGATATCTGTTAATAGAACAGGTCTTTCGGTGCTGACATCCTGCTGAGTGACTGGGACTACATAACACTGAAGTGGCTTTACATCTTTGAAGAAGTTCCTGGTTTAAATGACCTTTTAGCAAAGAGCTCTTTCTCTCTAGCATTTTATATTCTGTTTCACACTTTTTCTTGAATTTGGCAAGTGAAAAGAAACTAAAGCAACATCTGTTTTAACAGTCACCTTTTCATGATACTAGTGTTTACTAGCATGATTTTAAGTTTCCTCCTAAATTTCTTTAAGGGGTTCAGGATTTGAAGAGAAGAAATTATTATAAGACTATCTCTGTAAAAACATGCTTTTTTTAGGATGGGGTTTTAGCAACCTTGAACAATAGACAGAATCAGTATTTGATGTCAGATTTTGCCTGCATGAACCCCCCCACTCTCCTTCCACACCCATTTAGACCTGTACTTGGCAGGGAGTTTTGCATATGCATCTCTAACTCTTTAGACTTGTTTTCACACAAACTTATCCCATTAGCTGCCGCTTCTTTTTGTTCTTATCATTCCCTCTCCTCTTCCTCACTGCTTTCTACCCAGTGTGCAGTCAACCTGCTGGCTGATGTTCTTCTTCCAATAAATTAGTGGTTTTGACACCAGAATCTTTTTACTTCACCCTCTTTTTTTTTTCTTTTTGCATAATTAGCTTTTTTTTCCTCCCTGCACATTCTATTCCAACCTCTTTAATAATCTCTTCTCCAAATAAACTGGTGTTATCTTCTCACTCCATTCCAATATATGCATATATGAGAACTGACTACCTCCTGAACCTTGCTCTCCTTTCTGTGACCTGCCTTTCTATCCAGGGAAGGGTTAGACTTGCTGTCAGGACACCGAGCGCACCAGCACGCTCTGCAGCCTCTTGCTTTGAGGGGTTTGGCTGGCTGGGCTCAGGGCTGTGACATTCGTTGTCAGCTCTTTTTTACTTGCTGGATGTGAGCTCCAGAGCTGCTGGTGGCTCAGATTCCCCTAACAAATACTCTGCTTAATCTCCTTCCCTATTGTTACCATCAATTATGATCTGTAGATACTTCATTCTCATTTTCCAAATTCCTCTTTTTTATTTTTTTTTTTTATTTTTCCTGATGAGAATGCACCAGGAACACACTTGCAGTGTGCAGACACCATGCCAATCTCCAGGATGTGGCTGTTGAAAGGGGAAAGCACAATTCTGAGCTGGAGGACCCAGCTTCCTGGGCTTCCTACCTAGCTTTGCCCAGTCTCTAGCTTGAACACCTTTTGTGATCTGAACTCAGAAGTGACCAGCAACATATAGAAACAGGAGATCCATTGACTAACATGGTCCAAGTCCTTACAGCAGTTTGTTTAAAAGCAGTATTTTGGACTCTGTTGCTAAACTCCTAGGAAATATGAAAAACAGGTTGAGAGTATCTGCAGGATACAAGAGACTGTGTAGATCCGGGTAGCTTCCTACCTGGCAGGGTGGGTTTTAAGGTGCTTAGATGTGACAGTGATTCAACCCATTAAGCAGACAGATGCTTTATAGACCTGATGTTACATCATTTCTCACCCTAGAGAGTTGCTTCCTGTACAACACTTCATCTTTTATGATCTTAATTAATACTAATTGGTATACGATTACTTCTAAAGATACTATTCTATGAGGAAAACTAATCTCTGATGTTACAGGGATTGGTATTTGTGAGATCTCATAATGTACTACAGCCCTATGTTAATGATTAAATAGGTCATCTTCCTCTGTTTTAATTTGTATGTATCTCTCTATATATTGTTTTCCTTGATAGCTTATATTGTAACTCTGATACCTAGAACTTCCACCACGTTTTAAACCATTTCAGAAGTAATGCATAGCTAGTGGAGATCACACTTTTGAAAACTGTAATGAAAAAATGTTATTAAATAAGGGATAGTGCTGCCTCTCCTCTCCCCTCCTCTCCTCCCCCCCCCTCCCCCAGTTTGCTTTCAATCAGCATACTAATTCTGCTCTTGCATAGAATTCACTCCAGCATTTATATGGCAGGGTGGTTTCTTTTTTGTTCCATTCCTGTTTTGAGAAGGAATCGTCCTGTATACATCCCTAAGATTCCTTTTCTCTTTCAGCGAGTGTTGTGATCACATAAAACTGAAAGCAGAGATCTTAGTAAACAAAACTAGAGGAATGAATTAATCTTTAAAGTTCTCTACATCTCTGAACTCACAATTCGCATATTATTTTTTGACAGCAGCATGTCCAAACCGCCAAGGCCATTCTTAAAAAATCACAGCTGTGATATCTACAATAACTGAACTACAGGAAAGCTGCAGTCAGGTCATACTGCCTTGTCACTGCAGATGAAACAAACGGTAATAGTTAGCATTACCGCCTACTGATTTTGCAGCATGTTTTGTTCGGTAAAAACAATTCTAATGATTAATAGCATCATAAAATAGTATGCTGAATGCCTTCCCTCCTGCCCTGTGTGATTGAGTCAGGTAAGGAGCATGACGGTGTAGATCAACCCCAGCTGAATCAGCTTGGTCCCTGCTTATGGTGGGCTGGGAGGGGAGGTCAGGGAACTGGTGGGTTTTGGAGGCCACCTGGGGAAGGGGAAGTTTCCAGAATGAAATAGGGGAGAGTCTAAGGCCAGTAAGTAGCCTTCCAGTGGGGATGAAGAAGCACTCTGGGCTGTCTCTGCATGGTAGGTATTTGAATACATTGGCATAAATCGAAAGAGGCTAGTGTCTGGACTTGTCAGCCAGAAGTGCTGGTCAAGGGGGAGGTGTTGAAATTCGACTCTGGGCTGGAAGAGTATTAGGAAATTGATTTGGGTGTTTTACTGTGTTTTAGCAATCTAATTCTCAGAGTAAGTTTTATAGGGTGTGCTGCCAACTATTTCAAACAGAGCTTGAAAAATGCTCCTGCCTAAGGTAAACACTATGATCTTCAGAGGAATTCAACTGCTTTTTCAGAGCGCTTACATAAACATATGTTCCACATCTACAATTATTTATTTTACAGACTTAAATTTAAGTGCTATTAATGGTTTGGAAGGCTTATTTCAGCTCCCTGCATATACACGCCATTTGACCACAGGTGTCTGATTTAAGAGGTCTGCAAAACACCTACTTTGCATGTTTGCAAGCAGTTTGGGAACAAATTCCTTGATAATACTATTACAAATACAGCCTATATGTAGTAAAATAACAGAAGCCATGGACAAATAAGAGTATTGTAAATCCCCTGAGTACTTGCAGTAGTAGGTAATATGATGTGAGAAATTTCCAGATATCCCATAATTGTGTCTTGTGCTAAAGGTACGGTCTGGTACGCCTTGGGTTGTTCCTTTTTTTTTTGGCTCATCTTTTTTGCTTTTTTCATCTTGGGCTGAGGTGGTTTGCCTTAGCCTGAGGGAATTGGAGAGGAATTGCTGTCCTAGGCCTGGGAATTAACTGTTGGTAGTCAAGCTGGCACTTGCTACTTTGCAGCCTGTCTCTATCTGCAGCCAATCGATGGGACCAACTTCACGGCAATAAAGCTGAATGCTGAAAGACTCTGTAGACTTAATCTCACAGGATTCAGAGGAAGGAGAAGAAAAAGTTGGAAAACAAATGATGTGTCACAGGCAAAAAAACCTCTTCCTTGCTCTTGGCAGGTAACCAAAGGAAATTCTGGTGGTTTAATAGGTTTAACGGATGGTTTATATACAGTATAAAGGTTTATATACAGTATATAAATTTAATACAATATAAGGGTCATGCAAGTAAATTTTTTGGCTGTACCGCTGCACCAGCAATTCAAGGACCTGTAGCACAGACTTAGCTTTCTGTCTGCCTCAATTCTTAGGTGTATAAATCCTTCCCCAAAGATTGAACTGTTTTAAAACAGTGTGAGTTCCTTGTCCCAGCTACTTTGTCTGAAAGGTTGATCCAAAGTTTCATGCTGATAAGCATGAAAACATTTTTTTTTCTTTCCCAGCTTCCAGTTTCAGTTGATTCACTACCAGTTTGTATTTGCTTGAACTTTTACTGATGTTATCTTTGAAACAGATCTTCTCTTACCTTCCAATTTGCCCTCTCTCAACTTTTTTTGGTAAGACCAAACTGTCCAAGCTCCTCTGTGCTGTCTGTGCTGAATAATCTGATCCTTTAATAACGTTTCTACTCTTCCTCTGTACGATTTCTAGCTTACATTGATTTTTTTCAGAATATAAATGACTAGAAAAGTAGCCCAAATAGTGTCTCAGTGGAGCCTTTCAAAAGGACAGGCTTCTCTTTCTCTTCCAAAACTATCTTGCCTAAAGCATCTTGAGGTGTCAGTAGCTCTTTCAACAAATGCATCACACTATCAGCTCACAGCTGTGTGATGATTGACCAGTGCATCCTGATTTTCCTCCTTTTAGCCATCTCCAGTACACAATCTCCATGGAAATAGTAAATATTCTTGTTATTGATCCCTAATCATACAACTCCATCTCCTGTACTGTAAAATGCCTTCTCATTTTTATCATGAGAACATGTTATTGCCTATTGGCATAGATACCCAAGAGCTCTGGTCACATTGGGCATCATTCAGCAAGGTCATATCTGAGGGGGGGGAAAAAGCATAGATCTCTTTCATTGATCAAATAAAATTTCCAAACTTTCCCAAACCAGATACAAAACCTAGAAAGTGACACAGAATATGAAATACTAAGGATGTGGTTCATGTAGGTTAATGGTCTTGGTTACAACAGTCTGGCAAGGCATGGCATGATTTCAGTTGCCATATCCATTATTTTCGATTAAAGTTATACACAAAACAAAATAGGCAGAACTAAGATAATTTGAAGCTGGGCACAAGTACTCAGACTTATGAAATTTTTATGTATTTATAATGTGTAAATCCCAAAACAAATACAATTTTGAATATAGTAGTAATACTATAAGTTGAAAGGAGTTTTATTGTATAGACATAATTTGATCACTGATGTTTCTTTTGAGTACTTTCAAACATGAGACGCTTGTTAAGAAGAACCCCTCCAAGCTGCTATACTAGCAGGTGATCTTGAAATCTTACTATACTTCTGTAGTAAAATATCCCAGAGGTTAGTCTGATTCTACCATTCTATTCCCCAATATTAAGAAATTGCAAAAAATTAAAATCCACACCTCCTACAAGTCTACATCTGATAAGCTTGCAGAGACCAAACACAAATCTCTAGTTTCTCAAGGAATATCGAACTGTGAAGGATGCTGAAAAGGTTGTGGGATGGGGGAGGTAGGGGAGGATGGAAGGAAGGGTAGATGATGATCTAGTCTTGATGGAAGGCACAAAGACAAAGCAGCCCAATTCTACACCAAAACCTACATAATTTAAAAATAATTTAGAAAAAGATTGTCGTTATATCTGACTTAAGTCGTCAAAGCAGAGCTTGGCATGGAAAGAAGAGGTTCAGACAGAGTCTGAATGTTAGACATGCAAGTTCTAATCATAACCTTTTGCTCCTTCAGCAGCTTTATGCCATCTACTTTCTCAGTATTTCTGTAGTGAAAAGCACTAATGATACTCTGAAATCGTACCCATGCAATTTCTAAAGGCAATGTTTGCCAAGTGTTTTGATTAAAAATAGTACCAACTAAACAACATCATTGCTGCCACTGGGACATGTACATGTAGATGCAATGATAATAGAAGGAGGTGGGCAGCTAAGCATACTAGGCAAACAGAACCTTGTGAGGAAGAGTTCATCTCTTCATCTTTTCATCTCATAAAAACTTAAGAATTTTTCCAAAGCATTACAAATTCAAATTCACAGAAAGCTAGAGAATAAATTGCTGCATACAAAATTCATATCTGAAGTGCTGAAATAAAATGCTTATGCTGAAAAGAAATGCTGTGTAAGAATTGTTTTATGTGTCAAGAATTTCCTGTAGGATTTTTTGAAGGAGTAATGTCTGTAAAGACTATTTGCTCATTAGCACAGAAGCTAAGTAAACAAGAGATGGGATCCAACAAATATCAAATGCCAGAAACCTCTTATTTAAAAGCCATCACAGCAGCAATATAATCTTTCTTGCAGTGTGTCATATATGCACCTTGATTGATGAACAGCTAATTAAGCTTGTAGGCTAGAAGCTAAAAGATCACAGACAGCAGCATGGGTGAGCAATCTTTACCTCTGGAAGAGAATACATATTAAAATTAAAAGTTTTTCAGAACCACAGCCAGCCAGCCATCCTTTATGCTCAGCATAACATTTATATCTTTTACTATGCTTCCCTGAAATGAGCTTATTGTTTTGATTTTTTAAGTGTTTGGAATTAATAAATCTTCTGTGAATCAGCTTTAAAGATCTCTATCCTGCTTTCAGTGTCCAGGGCCAGCTTAATCTGTGACTGAGAATATTTTTACTGTAAGAAAGTCCATTTACTTGGGGAACTTAATACAGCATTTCAAGTGACACAACACTGAGAGGAGCATGATTTTAAAACAATTTTAATCCACACATTTAAAAGAAGAGATGCAGTTTCTACTTCTAATGATCTTAAATTCAGCAGTGTATTCTGAAAACTCAAGGAAGAGATTAATTTGGTTAAATGTAGACTAATAGAATCATTTAGGTTAGAAAAGACCCTTAGGATCATTGAGATCAGTTGTTAACCTAACACTGCCAAGTTACCACTAAACCATGTTCCTCAGCGCTACCTACAAGTCTTTTAAATACCTCCAGGGATGGTGATTCCACCGCTTCCCTGGGCAACCTGTTCCAATGTTGGATAACCCTTTCAGTGAAGAAATTTTTCCTAATGTCCAATCTTACCCTCCCCGGCGTAACTTGAGGCCATTTCCTCTTTTCCTATTGTTTGCCACTTGGGAGAAGAGACCAACCCTCACCTCCTTTCAGGTAGTTGTAGAGAGCGATGGGGTCTCCCCTCAGCCTCCTTTTCTCTAGGCTAAACAACCCCAGTTCCCTCAGCTGCTCCTCAAAGGACTTGTGCTCCAGACCCCTCACCAGCTTCTTTGTTCTTCTTTGGACACATGAAATACAAGCATCTATAAACTAGGTTTGGGTTTTTGTGGTTTTTTTGGGGGGTTTTTTGCATTCCACTTCTATTCAGTAGCCCTTCTAGGGTGCAGTGCAACAATGAGAGGACTTGCATTCTACCTTTTTCTCTTCATTGGCTACAAAGAGAGTATAGGATGACCTGCTCAGGCATAGGTTTCTAAGTTACATGTGGAAATCTTGTCTCAAGCTGTGGCACCAACTGATAAAACTTCATAAAGAAATAGATTTATAGGAAAGATATGGTTGATGAATTGCTATCATTTGTATGAATATCTGTCTGGGCTGAAAATTGGCTACGATAAGTCTGGTGTGCTTTGAAGTGGATCAGGAATACCACTTGGCAAATCTTACCTACTAAGCTAGGGGTTTTTTCTACTCAGACTGTGGACCTAGGGCAATTCCTGTGTAATGCACTTAAGTACACAGTCCAGAACCCACCTGACAGTGGAGGTGCTTAGGTAGCTCATGTTATTTGCATGTCTTCAGCCTGAAACTTGCAGGAATCAAATATCTGAGGTTCTACCTTGGGGTTGGGTAGATGTTCACAGCTCTTATCGGAGAGCACAGACCTGTGCTCAGCAGCAGCTCTTCACTGCTAGATGTACTAGAAATGAGGTCTTAGGGGGTCTTTATCTGTTCCCGAAATCTCCAGTTGCTGTGACTTGCTGTAGTTTCCCCAGTCCTGGAAAACTTGTGTTCCCTAATAACACAGCTTTTTTGAAGGTGTATGTTAAGCTAGACTACATAGTATACATTATTTAGTTGGTCTATGTCTCAAGTGAGCACTTTAAAAACAGGATATAGACCTTTTCTGAGCTGTGCACAGTACTCAAAAGACTGTGCCAGATCTGAAACTGCCATGAGTTAACAACTATGGGTTTATCATTTTGCAAATTTAATTTTTAAATGAGGACAAGAGAATTTAAACTCAGCTTCAAGGTCTCTGAGGGCTTTTTTCCTTCTGTTCCATATTCTTCCTTTTCACTGTTCATCTATTGAAGAGTGAAAAAAGGACCAGAAGAGTAGAAGTCATTTGGATATTGATCTAATGTGTTAACATTTCTCCAGTGCCATTAGGGCTACTGTAATTGGAAAATAAAGCAAAAGAAATATTCACCTTAAATTCCTCCAGCTGGAATACTGCATTTTCTGACTTCACACTCTTCCTTAGTGGTAAAGACTACTTTTCTTTGTACAATATTAAAACAAAACAAAAAAACAAACCAGAATCACTTTTGGTTGCAAGTTTAAAATGTTAGCACTGCTTATGTTTCTCCTTGCCTGTACTGAAGATTAGGACAAGTATTAGCCAAATTGCAATCATAGGAGCTATAGGTGTATATAAGAAGTGACTGAAACAGCGCCACACCCCACCAGTGATAAACTAAGAGTGAAAAAGTATAAGGAATATTTTTCCCCCTTACAAGAATCTTGCAATTTGCGTTTCCAGCTCATAACAGTAGAAGGTGCACAGACTAGATAATTTAACAGCTAATAAAATAGTGAATATGTCCAAACTACTTGGCAAAATAAAAGGTTAGTCCAAGTTGTCAGTTGGTTTTCTTAGACATGCATCCAAAATGCCTACATTGGCAATAAGAATTTGTGTAGGGAAGACATAGTCTTTTAAATACCAGTGGAAATTCAAATATTTTACTCTACAACTGTGCTAAAATTCATGCTTTAGGCAATGCTGTGAGAGAAAACTAAGCTACTGGTGTGCATCAAAATGAATACTTGAGGACCTTCATTTATGCATATTGATGCACAGTATTAATGTGTTATGTGCATCTAAGAATGAAAATTACTTTATCTTCCTCTTTGAGTATGTGAGGCCAAGAGGAGCAGAGAAAGCCCTGCCACAGGGGTCAGGAGAGTTCCCTTGTGGTTTGGTGGGATTAGAGATAAAGGATGGAATTTGCTCTGTGCTCGGGGCAGTCCTAGTACCACCCCAGAAGCCCCTGCGTCCTTGTGCCACCCTTCAGTGTGGCACCCTAAACACCATAGTGGTGTGATTTTGGCATTCTTAACCGCAGAACCATGCAGAAAAATCATACCCTGGTGTGCTGCAGGGAAGGAAGTCACCCTGAAGCCCTGTGCCTCATGGCCAGAAGTCGTCCCTGGCCCTACTTTTATTTTGTCATATAGCTGAAGTGACCTTGTTTGAGCCCGCTCTGGAGGGTTAGTTGCTGAGGAGTCTGAACATTGGTTGGCTTGCACCCCTTGGTTTGCATGTTCCACAAAGAGAATCACTGGTTTGTGTCCTGTGGGTGCTATGGGCATTCTCCCTCTTCTTCCCCAAATAAAAGAGCTACTGTCTTTGCTGCCTTCTGCCTCCTTTCTCTCTGAGTGGAGCATACGCATGTGCGAGGGGTGATGGGGTAAAAAGGGGAGAATATTTAAGTATTCATCCTCTGCAGTATCTCCTCTTTTTACTGATTGCCAGTGGAAGACAAGCTAATTCCCTGCTTCTCCTGCTGCCATTTCAAATCCAGCCCAGGCTAACAATGACTGTTTCAATGTATGTAAAATTAATTTTCCCCAGGTTTCCGTGGATCAGAGGTTGTACTTCGCAAAAAAACTGATAGCACTGCTAGAAGTCTTAGCAGATAACCCAAAGACTGAAGGCTTGACATCCCCAGAGTTCTCACTGAAGGTCTGAGCTGAATCATATCCAAGGGGCAATAGAAGATAATTATGCAGTTTGGCTGCTTTAGCCTGCATACCTGTTTTGGAGGGGGGAAAAAAATAATCCATGTAGACCTGGGCATATTCACTAGCTACACGACCTGTATACATGCTGTAACAAAATTTTTAACAAAATTGTTAAAAGCTTGCAAAACGGTATAGCTTGCCACTCAAGTATGAACTAGCTGTCTAGTAGTTTGCCAAAGGTCTGATGAGAACATTGCAGTTCTATTTTACTGATTGCTTCTGTCCTTCTAGAAAAACTAATGCTTCCTTTAGTTTTAAGCTGTAAGTCGAGCTCTGCATGCCATGGTGCTTCTGCCCATCAGTTCAGCCATTCTGCTACAATCTGTTGTTAAAATGATAAAATAGAGGATATTGCAAAAATGTGGAAGGAAACAGTGGAGACCTGCAGTGGATTTGGAGGGTCTAAATAAATATGAAGATAACACTGAATCAAAGTACCACCACCTTGGTGCCCCTTCCTTCAGGTTTTGTTATGACTATTCATCTAAGAGCTAGACACACAGGTGGCACTAATCCCCCCTGATGTATAGTGCAGTATAAATGTCATGTTCAAATAATGTATTACAATAACTAACACACGTTTCCCACAAAGTTCAGTCACTTTGTACTAAAATTGATGTATTCATTTGTTAATATTTAATGTTTCTGCTGTGTGAGCTCCAGTAATAGTTTTCTGTAGGCAATTTGTCTTTTGTTTACAGGCACATATAATTGTATTTGACAGTAGGAACATATAAAAATATTTGCAAATAAATTTTACTCAAAAAACCACCCCCACCTCCCCAATTTAAAAATATTCAAGGATGTTGAAGAATATATTTTAAATGTTAACTGAAGAGCAGTTAAACATTTTTCGAACTGCCCCATCTGGCACAGCTGTAAATAACAATCTGTTCTAAACAGTGTTCTGTGGACTATGTTAGCAAATGTTAGGATTATTTACTATTAACTGACAATTTCATTTTAGAGTATTTTTATAAAGTTCTGCAGTGTTGACACTAGTAGTTATACCATTTCTTGCAGATTGGTGTAATGCTGAAAGAATCTTTGTGCAAACATATTTAAATCTCTTCATCTTTAAGTCTGAAGATATTGATATGGATGGAGTTAGATATTTATCACTATCCTTACTTTGATCCTCTTCTGCAAAAAGGCAATAAGCTGAAAAATTCATACATCTGGAGAAGTAGGGAAGAGAGTCTCGTCTGCCACTAGAAAGTCCAGGGAGGTGATTCTGCTCCACTCTCGTGACGCTCCACCTGGAGTCCAGCTCTGGGACACCCAGCATATGAAGGACATGGACCTGGTGGAGCCAGTCCAGAGGAGGGCCATCAAAATGATCAGAGGGCTGGAGCACCTTCCCTATGAAGAGAAGCTAAGACAGTTGAGGTTGTTCATCCTGGAGAAGTATAGACTTCAGGGAGACCTTATAGCAGCCTACATAGAAGTACCTATATAGCAGCCTTCCAGTGCTTAACGGGGGCCTACTGAAAAGATGGGGAGGGACTCTTTATCAGGGAGTGTAGTGATAGGACGACGGGTAACAGTTTTAAACTGAAAGAGGGTAGATTTAGATTAGATATTAAGAAGACATTCTTTACTGTATGGGTGGTGAGACACTGGAACAGGTATACCAGAGAAGTTATGGATGCCCCATCCCTTGCAGTGTTCAAGACCAGGTTGGATGGGGCTTTGAGCCCCATCCCACTGGTCTAGTGGGAGGTGTCCCTGCCCATGGCAGGGGGGTTAGGAGTAAATGATCCTTAAGGTCTCTTCAAATCCAAAACATTCTGTGTTTCTGTGATTGGCTGACTTCTGGATGTGCGTGGGTATGACTTAGGTGTCTCACAGATATTATATGTTGCATAGTGATCTTTCATCAAAGCAGAATTTATGCATGTTTCCTTGCTTACTAGACCAGTGGTGTGTAATAGGATTCCAGTAATTATTATGAAAAGCAGATAGCAGTACAATAAAAGTAAATATTGATTGCAGGTACCAGTGTATGTTACCCTGTATGAACAAAGAAAAGGGTGGAGATCAGTTCACTCCTGTTGATGAGTACTTGAATATTGACATGAGGTGGGCAGGGATTCCCAACCTTTGTTCCAATTGAAAATCAACTTTTGCTTGGCCCAGTGGTTTGGATATAAGGCAAATATCACATAGGAAAGAGCGTTTCCCATTTTTCACATTTTTCATTCTTTAAGTAGCAGCTATCAGTTTGTTGCTTTCAATTTGAAATAACTGCTTATTGTATCAGAGAATGCCCTACCTGTGTTCAGGCCATGCTATTACCTATGCACAATGCATACAAAACTTTCCAGCTTTCTAAGGCCAAAAGGAGATGAAAACAAATATGGGACATTTAGGCACTAAAGTATGCACTGCTTCTTAAAGAACATGACTAAACTAATTGTCTAATTATCTATTCACAAGCCCTGAAAACTTTGTC
Source organism: Chionis minor (assembly GCA_013398295.1). Lineage (NCBI taxonomy): Eukaryota > Metazoa > Chordata > Aves > Charadriiformes > Chionidae > Chionis > Chionis minor. The sequence goes on along the minus strand of VZSF01003318.1, from coordinate 84,086 downwards.
CTGGAAATCTTTTTTAATAGGGTTGTGTAGAGTGAAGGTGCTACAAGTGCACAGCAAAGGGCGGAGTGAAATAAACATGAAAGACAGCAGCACTCAGTTCCAGGTACTTCAAAAGCTGCACTGAGAAGAGACTTTATCTAACATCTCCCACTCTGATGTAAAATTACCACCTACTTGATGTGTTATGTGTATTCAAAGACACAGCTACTAGCTTGCCTTTGAAGCTGATGTTTTAACTAATTTTTTTGGTGCGTAAGCCCAGCAGAGATGTGCTGACAGTGAACCCGGGTCAACAATTTCTTATATATTAGCATTGTTTGTTAAGTTCTGGTTTGCATTGGCTGTGCAAAAAATGCTGACAGGAAACAAAATCCTCTGGTGTCAGTGAATCAATTTGGCCAGAGGATTCTTCGTTAAAGGTAATTATGCATGAGAAGAACTTTGCTTGATTGTCAGCTTGAGTTTGTAGAACTGGCAGATTGGGGAAAACAAAACAAATTTAACTTGCAAATAACACATACTTTACATGGAAATAACTGACAGACAACAACTTATAAAGTTCTTGCCTGCTGCTTTTATAGCCACTTTGGAGGCTGAACTATCATTTATATGGAAGTAGAAAGCACTACCACCCTCTCCTGAAGGTTTCATTGGGATCAAGATAAATCTGCTTAGAATGGGATAGCTGGGTCCAGAACCTCTTCAAAGGGAACGTAAAAAACTTGTTGATAAACAGCCTGTCCCTTCTGTGAAACAGAACTGCAGAAAAAAACGGTTTTAATAGAAGTGCCTGTGAAGCTTAGTGTCTGTGAAATAGCCAGATTAAAGATAGACTGATTTTTATTTTTTTAAAAAGCAGATGTAGATAAGAATTTTCTTTTTGAAGTTGAATCTCTTTTTTTTTTTTTTTTGAAAAAAAACTGGTCTTGCATAAGTAGGAGGAACTTCATATAGAGATTGCAAAAACAAACAAAAACTTGCCCAAAACTCAGTCCCCAAACATTCCTCCAAGGGTAACAATGTCCTGGCATCCCTCCAGACCCCTTCCACACTTCAGCTGGGAAAGAAGGGGAGCGGATTCTCTGGGGCTTCACACAATCCCCAGTTCTCTTGTTTCTGTCTTTAAATCTGCTTTGTAGAGGTGTTTCAAATCCTCAAATACCTCAACCTGATGTTTTGAGGATGAGAAAAAAGATGCTAGCAAATTTAATTTCCAGCTTTGAAAAAAAGTCTGTCACCAAATTGAATTGCACAACTATATTATCAATTGTATATCAAAAGGCAAAATACATTAAGAAGATTCAGTAGGAAAAGGAATTAGTTTTAGGAACAAATATTAGCTATAAAATGTTTTTGTTCAGTGGCTGGGATATAGAGTACAACTGAAATGCTTATTTGTTCTACAGACTTCTGTGCTTTCATGAATGACAGAAGTTAGAGTTGACTAAAAGGAGACATTACAGAATTTAAATTTATGATATATATATATATATTTGCAATTGCTACTTAATAAGGCACATTCAGAAATAGTGAAGATGTAATATGCGCTGAAAATAGTAGACATGGAAAAAAATTGCATCACAAAAATGAATTAAATTGGATTTCAAGCCATCCATTACACAGTGGAAATGAACTTAGAAGAAGATATAGCTTGGCATGCAAAATAATTATTTTAAATGGGTATATGCATTAAAAGGTTGTGTCAACATGCACACACAACTCCAGTGACCTTGTCTGGTAGGGGATGAGGAATTTTGCCTTCAGACTGCTGCAGGCTAATTGGCCCTGCACTCCTGTTTTCAAAAAATAGAATAGTTAATGTTATTCTTTTTTTGCAGAACCCTTTTTCTGTTAGACTATTGCAAGGGTTTTCAATGAGAAACCTTAGAGTATGTTTGTGAAACAAGTCAGATATTTTAAATGGATATGTTGAAGCACATGTAAAAATGGATCTACCAAAGTGATGTGTCAGTGGAAAAAACCTGGCTAAAGAGTTCACGAAGAAAACATGTACTTAAGGTCGGTTAAACCTGTGGAGGGAATATCCCATGTAGTCCAAAGTAATTTGAAAAGTATAAAGGTAATTATCTGAAAAGGCTTGTGCCTTCCTTTCTGTTCTCGTATTTCAACACTGCCAATAGTTTGGTTTTGCATTGACAAAGTTTGCATAAACTCTGTCAAAGTTCCAAAGCAATGGATTGAGGGGAAATCCTTGGTTGCTTGTCCTTAAATGTGTCTCTCACCTGGGCAGCGTGGTTGGGTGCGGTCTAAGATTACACGAGCAGTGGATGAGCCATCTGGGGGTTTCAATCACTGTTAGAGCAGGCAGGGCTCACCTTTTCCATTTCCTCCCTCAGCTCAAGGAACAACTGGCAGAACTAGAAGACTCTGTGCCATGTCAGCACATCCAACAGAAAACTTTGCCTTGTGAGGGAATACGTGTACCCTGTTTGTTGCTGGAGCGAGAGGTACGCACGATGGGTGATAGTTAAGCTGACCGCAAGTAGTAACAAGGCAAAAGGCTGTTACTGAATGCTGGAATATTATCTATGTCTAGGAAACTGTGGAGGAATCACAGAGACTTGGTTATAAAGAAACTTATAGAAAAAAGGGCTGGGAATGATCTGTCTTCTACCTCTCTCAGGCAAATTTATCACTCGGTCTGTTTTCCAAACTGATGAGTCTCCTTTTCTAACTAGTTCTGTGCCAGTTACTCTCATTGGAAGACTGTTCCCAAACCTCATTGCATTGAAGGTTACAAATATTTTTCTAACTTCATGCTGTGTTTGTTCTCATGTTGATATTACCGTTTAGCTAAAATATTATTTTTCCCTTTCTGGTTTTTACTTCAAGGATGTATATGTAGACAGAACCCCTATCCTCATCTCAGCTGTTATTTTAGCAAGCGCGAACAGTCTTTTGGCAACCTCTTTCCAATTGGATAGTCATTTAAGAATGGATTGACCCAGCAGAATTACTGAAAATGCTAGTTACTCTACCTGCTATTTTGCATCTTGTTCTTTCAGAATTCTGCTTTGACGATTATTTGGTCTCAAAAGACCAAATAAGCTCCTTAGCAATTTCCCTAACCTGATTTCCTTTAGCCATTCTGCCTTTTGTTCCATGCTCAACATCATCTCCTCTGATTGAAATGAGGCAGAGTATTTACTTAGTTTTTGGGCTATCCCTAGATTATCTTTAATCTCCGTCCCATTCTTCCTGCATAGCAACTCCATTTTTCCCTTGTTGGTTTTAACATCCTTTGCAAAGTCTGATTTTCCCTGGATGTTGGCATTCTTCATCTCTAACACTCAGCTTGCTTTGCTGCTCAGTATTTTCTTGTTGGTTCTACATACCCAGCATCTGTTTTTGTTGCCACTGTGCATCCTACTGGGCAAGCCTATTTACACATTTGAAATAGCAATTAAGGATTTAAATGAGGAAAACACATCTCCTAAATGCATTAGTGCACCATGCTTCACAACTTCCAGGTCAGGTTACTTTAGCAGCTTGTTTTTGCTATCCTAAAGGAAACTCTCATTAGACAGTAGCAACCTTCTCTTTGCTTGCTTAGCATTGCTTGGTATGTACCATTTTGCATTTAGATGTTGCCTTCCGACTTATGTTCTGGGAGAAAAAACAATTTGTGTTCTATAAAGATTTAGGTGGCTTTATGTAGCCTCTGCATTCTCTCCTAAACGGTGATCAAATGAAACTTTCTTATTTACTCCATGGATGACATTTATGGACTAAGTAGGAATGATGTAAAGTACTCTCTTTGATAATGCAGAGGAAAAAACCAACAGTAATATCAGTTTCCTCATGATAAACATAATTTTTGATATGGTGGTGTAAAATGAACACGAAACAGAGTTTTAGCAATACATAAACTTTTATAAGAATGTCAGTAAATTAAGCTTATATATATATTTATGCTATCACACAAGTTTTCAAATCTGCCTTGGACCTGCGTTTTGCTAGTTTCTTTCCTCATATTCTCCACCTGATCCCACCCTTTTAATAACAACCTCTTATTTAATGTTGCTTTTTGTTGACTCCCATCATGTTTCCCTTTCATTTGCTTGAATTGCCTCTTTTTCCTATCGCTGTTTACTTTTAACTCCTACCTCCAAAGTCGTTTCTTGCTTCACCGGACTGCCTTCGTAACACTGAGCCGGTTTTGCCTCGAATATTTTGTAACAGGCAACTTTGGGCACTGTAAGGTCTCTCGCCACCTCGGTGGGAGGGGAAGGGAAGCTGTCCTTTGCAGCAGCTGTTGCCTAGCAATCTGTTTCTCAGGTGCCTTTAGCTGCACAGCTGTTGCCATCAAAGCTTAAAAGCGCAAGGGAAAGTGGAAATGGGCTTGAAAAACACTGCAATCAAGGCACAGCGCTTGCCGCAACGTTTGTGATTTTTACATGACAGGGAGGAGACCCCGGCAATACTTTATGCCCTACCTGCCGTTATGTACAAAAGGCTTAACTAGTTTTGCTAAGTGCGCTGCGCTCCCTGGAAGAGAGAAAGCAGCTGTCACCACCTAGCAGTTCGCCACTGGACGGTGTGGCATGACTCTGCTCAAGATTTAAACTAATCTTGCTCAGCCTTGGTTTCTGTTTTTTACAGCACCGTAGACACTTTCACTAACCAGGCGGCATTCGTACCAGAGGCCAAGGAAGTAGCTTATTTCCTATAGCATAAAGTTGCTGCCGGTGGGATGGAGCACCCTGAGAAGCTCTACTGTGTGTCATCCAGGCATGGTTCAGAGTCAAAGACCCAGCCGTGGCTTTGCGTGTAACAGACCACCACTGTGATCAGTCTGAGCTGTTTCATGACATAGTGACTAGTCCAAACCAGACCCTGCTAAGGGTGCGAAAGTCCCCCGTACCTTGACACTGACCATATTGCATTCAGGCTTAAAAACGGTATAAAAAGAAATCGTGTAATAACTCTTTGTTCACATAGGTAATGCTCAGGTTCTTGAAATATCGGGCTAAATTTTATTTGCATCATGAAACTAAGTATTCCCATCACTGAACAAATTAGATGGAGTGGTCAGTACCGTTCATGATGTTAGGGAAAATGAAATTAATCATCCTTGCAAAACCAAACGTATCTCAGTGAGGTGAGCTGGATGCAAACGATATCTAGATTAAGACAGTATGATCCCAGCATAACATAGCATTTTCCAAACCCATTTTGTAGTTTAGGTATATGAGCTGTATTGACTTTCGGTGTGGTTGAGAATTGAAATAATTTAGGCATTCTTACAAGTGTTTTGTCTATGAAGTGACTCCTGGGTAGAAACATAAGTGTGTAATGTTATTAAAAACTATGTTCTACGTGTGGCACATAAAAATCCAAGAATTAAGATAAGTAAATAATCCTAAAGACAAAACTCCTCTGAAATCAAAAAAAGTTAGGCTACAATAGCTAAAAAAAGATCTCTTGGTAATCCCTTGTTTTCCTTTAAAGTTCACAAAATAAAGGATTTCATCACCCCATCTTTCAAAAGCATAACAGGGAAATGTGGTAGAAAATTGCATTCAAAGTTACTGTGCCACTAGGGGGTTAAGCAAGTAGATCCCTTTCCCAACTAAGTAGCCGCTGGGCGAGTCTTTTGGCTGTGATTTTGGAACTTCGCAGTGAGATTTTCACGTACCGTGCTTTTGGCATGTGATTAAAAACACTCTGCTGCTTCTCCTATTCCTGATACTTTCTCATTTAGAAGATCACTGTTATTTGTAATAATTTGATTTATTACTTTTCATAAAAAGAAACAAGGTTTTCAGGGAATGGGGCAATTATTAGTATTCTCACCCGTCCCCACGATTGCTGTATTTTGGGACTTTAGCCATTCTATAATGCATCCAAGTTTACAGTTTAAACTGACAATTTGCTACTAAGATAACCTTTTCATAACAAGCATATAAGAAGGTAGTCAGGTGCTTTGTTGACTGGAGAAGTATTATATCAAAGCGTTGATTGGGGATGACTTTTTCCTTAACCTTCTGAGCTTGAAAGAGCAGTTTTTCTGCTCTTTTTCATGTCTGGTTTAAAGTTTTCTGAGGAATGTGTGTCCTTACCTATGCTGTATTAAAAGTTTAGGTCTTCAGCAGAAAGATAATGGAATGAATCTTCAGAAGTAACAGGTATAGGATTTCTAGTCTGAAGGTGTTTTCCTTTGCAGGGCTGGAGGAGGGAAAGGGGATGGAAATGACATGGTGAGGGTGGAATTATAGTTGGGCTGAGAGATCCACTGAACCTTATTCTGCTTTTAGACTTTCCTGAGCTCCCAGGAAATATGCTGTAGGGATCAATAAATGAGCAAAGACTCTCCCTCCTCATTAAACTCTTGAAGTGAAACCATTCATTTCCCTGCTTTTGGAGGCTTGCCTACCAGGGCAAGCTATGAGAAATTATGGTTTTATTTGAAAAAATTTGCACAGCAAGTAATAGCCAAAACCGGTCATTTCTCATTACCCTTTTAAATCTGGGCAGCAGTGAGTCTTTGACACCACAACACCACATCATCGGCTGGAAGCAATTTGCTGCGTGGTTCCCCCCCCCCCCCCCCAAAGCTCAGTTAGAAATTGTGTAAGAATCTCAGGGAATGCTGGGACTGAAGAGCAGAAAAGACTGAAAAAAGTCAGCCGTATCATTCCCACGTCTTTTGCAAACTATGGCCATTTTCAAGTTGCTGTCAGCCAGCAGGGAAGGGAGGTGGTGCAGCGAGAACCCCAGAATCAGCACTGTGGGCATGCTGCTATCTGCGTGTGCCATGCACAGCCAGGTGGCACCAACAGTCAGTTGCTAGGGCATTTTGGACAAAAGAGGATAAAATCTAAGGGGTAGTTTTGGTGTGCTCTGCCTGCACCAAATGAACTTCCAGTAGCTTGGTTTCTGGGATCAGAAAATCAGCATTCATTTTTAGGAAAGTATGTGAAGCAGGATGAGGATTTATGGGCTGCGCATCCCTGGGCTGCATCGAAAGCAGCGTGGCCAGCAGCTTGAGGGAGGTGATTCTGCCCCTCTGTTCTGCTCTGGTGAGACCCCACCTGGAGTACTGTTACCAGCTCTGGGGTCCTCAGCACAGGGAAGACATGGACCTATTGGACAGAGTCCAGAGGAGGGCCACAAAAATGATCAGAGGGCTGGAGCACCTCTCCCATGACGACAGTCTGAGAGGTGGGGTTGTTCAGCCTGGAAAAGAGAAGGCTCTGGGGAGACCCTGTATCAGCCTTCCAGTACCTAAAGGGCGTCTACTGGAAAGATGGGGAGGGATTCCATCAGGGAATGTAGTGATAGGATGAGGGGTAACAGTTTTAAACTGAAAGACAGTAGATTTAGATTAGATATTAGGAAGAAATTGGTCACTCTGAGGGTGGTGAGGCACTGAAAGAGGTTGCGCAGAGAAATTTTGGAGGCCCCATCCCTTGCAGTGTTCAAGGCCAGGTTGGATGAGACTTTGAGCAACCTGCTCTAGTGGGAGGTGTCCCTACGCATGGCAAGGGGGGTTGGAAGTAGATGATCTTTAAGGTCCCTTCCAACCCAAACCATTCTGTGATTCTATGATATAACAATGGCATAAGTGTGAATGCCTCCAGGTGCATTTTAGGCCTTTTTTGCAGCCTACTTTCCCTCTGGATGGAGCCCCGCTCCCTGGTTGGGGGTGGCCAGGCAGGGCCAGGCATCCTGCTGCTCTCCTGGGAGGCACATTTTATCCTCTGCTTATCGACTGGTTTATGGTGTCTTTTGCTAGCTAGGCAAAATAAAAGTTCAGCTGTACTTTCGGTGGCTGCAGAGGAATGTGTTTTTGGAAGACTGACAGAGGTGGGGCTTGTTGCAGGGCCAGAGGTAGTGGAGCAAGGATTGTTTGCTGGGTTTTGCACAATGGCTGTGGCAGCAAGAGGCAACATTATCGGCAGGGAAAAGTTATATTCAGAGACACTTTATACAGCTGGTGATGCTGCGTCTAGCACCTGTGGTTAATTGTGAAGCCTAGTGGATCAGAAATGCCTTGTCCTTCAAATTTTCATCTACAAGCTCAATTGAATCTCTACTACCCATTTTTAATCCTTTTCTATTGTTTATGCAGAAGGGCAGGGTGTTACGTTTACAGCATGGTTGATTTTATAGAAGAGTATCACGTCAACAACTCATACATAAGCAGTGCAAGCTTCAGGGCACTGGAACATAAACCTCATCAGAAATGGCACAACCATATAATTGAACGTAACAATGTGGATGTGGAAAACTGTTTAAAATTATTGAATTCATTACAACTTTTGCTCTTCCTCTCAGAAGAAAGTGTGATCTTGTATTTGCTTCCTAGAAGCTTTGCTTTTCCTCTCAGTGCTGAAGAAAAGTGAGAGGCTGCTGCATACAGGAGGGAAGGTGACGGTCTCAATATTCACTGCTGAGTGGTGTACAGCTTGTGCATTGCTCTCCATGAGGGGCAGAGCTTTGTTAAGGAAGGGTAGAGGGTAACCATATGGTACCACAATATTTTCTATTTCTCTGTTTCTGTGCCATCTCCAAAAGCTGTTTTTCCATGTCCCTGCCTCTTATAACCCTCTCCTCTTCCTACAAGACCTTCTCTCTCTTTTTTCTTCAGATTCTTACGTGCTCTGTCATTTCCTTTCCAGTTGCTGACCCAGAAATCTGTCAGGTGTGCCGGATGTCGCTGGGAGAGAGCTGATGCAGTGGTAGAGTGGGAGAAGGAGTTAAAACTGGAGACTGGGAAGCTTTGAAACAGAACACAATAGTTATTGTGCTAATTTTCATCTCCATAGCAACAATAATGCTTCCCCCCACTCCTGGAATTCCCCTCCTATAGTCTCCTCCTGGGCTGAGCTGAGCCTTGGGCTTAGCCTGGAGACCAGCATTGGTATAGGGGCTTGGAGGGTGCCTGTATGGTTTTGAATTGGTGAGAGGGGTGTTGGAAAATTGGTGAGAAAAAAGAAGCAACCTCTTTGTGCAGCTCTGCTGGCTATCCTTATGGTGGGGGTATAGATGCAATCAGGAGGTTTGCCACCAGGGAACAAAAACGGTCTTGCTGAAATGACGATGGTGGCTGGCACAACAGGCAGCAGTGCTTCTGTTGGAAGGATTCTTGCAGAGGTTCTGTGAGGATGAGAGGTCAATATTGCTTTTATAGGTCAGCCCTCAGAGAGACACTCTTGCCTTTGAATGTATTATTGTTACTTTAAATTTGGTTTTAGATTATCTGAAGGTCTGCATAAATTGCATAGCAAAACTAGACTTCTGCAATAACTTTTTTGAAATCAAATCATTAATAGTGCTGAGACTGTAATTAATGTAACTGGATATCTTAAAATCTGTGTGCATCTTTTAATACCTTACTTTGGGTAATATATCTTATAAAATGTAAAGGTAAGTGAAAGCTCAGAGCATTGTTCAAACTAAAGCAAACTACTACCTCAATCACATTTTCTGCTATACCTGCTATCTTGGTAACCATGCTTTCATTACAATAAGCTTGGTTTTTTAACCCTCGTGGTACTGTCATACTGAGTGAGAATAGGTGGTTAGCTGGGAGGAAGGAGACTTTTTTGATATTCCATAAATGCAAGTGTCCCAAGGTGTGTTTGTCACTGCTTAACACTGCTGTGCCATTTCGAGAATGCCAGAGGGCAAACTTTGAAAAGGTGTAAGAAGCACCAAGAGGGAGAAGAAAATGTTAGAAAATGCTGTTGTGACAGATGGTGAGATGGTAGGCTGTTCTCAGATGGAGTGATGTTGAAGAGCTTTACTTCTCCAGTCTGGGTAGCTTTTTGAGAACAGGCTGGGGGCAAAAATGTCCAGAAAGCCTCAGAATGGCTTTCATCTGTGAACTTCAACTACCAGCAGTTAAAAGTTAGCTATCAGTTCTCTAGGTGGCTGTATTAGAGTTGAACACCTTCTGCTGGCAGTGTTGGCTGTCCACTGAGATCTATCAGGAGTCCTGGCTGGAATTCATTGTGCCTTGGCTGAAAAATATAAGTGCTGGCCACAAAACATGGGAGGGTGATGGTGGCCTTCCTAACAAACCACCAGCACCACCTGGAGCCAAACCAGCACCTGCTGGAAGCTCTTTTTTGTCAATGGACCTAGACTTAGTTTGCAGTAGTGGAGTATCCAGGTATTCCCTTCTGCGCTAGTGGCCCTGCCGGATGTAGAACATCAGGTATGCCACTATTCTGGCAGCTAGAACTGAGCACAGAGGTGTTTCTTCTGAGTAGATCTCTATTAGCATTTGCTCAAGTTTTGACTAAGATGACTGTTGCAGTCTTGAGAAGGGTACATAGCTGGAATGCACCCAGCTATGCAGCAGCATTTAAAGTGGAAATGACACCTAAAAGCACCTCATGGAAACGGTGAGCTTCCAGGTAAGCTGAAGGCCCAGGAAATCTGCAGGAAAGTTAACTCGAAATATAGAACTGCTTGCCTTATAAGCTGACTCTGAAGATGAATTGATAAATCATTTTCAAGCAAGTGTTCCATATCACCAAAAGTATGTACTAATTATATAGATGTTATCCTATATACATGAAGCATTTCAATTTAAAAAAATAAAAATAAAAAAAGGAATAAACTTAAGCATCTCTTACTTCCTCCCCTCCCTTCTGTCCATCCCTTCTACCATTTTTCAATCACATAGCCTTAATACCCAAATTAGAGACCTTCCTTTCCCCACACATTCAGAGCCTATTGCGTACATGTAGTTTCCAGAGCACCGAGTGGGCTTGATGTACCATCAGGCTGGAACGTGTTAGGAGCTAATTCTGGGATGCGTGAGTACAGGAATTGTCATGGGAACACAGCCGATAATCAAGAAGGATAAAAATTCCTGTAGGAAAACAGGCTATGGGAGGCTTCAGTCATGTTGCTCAAAACAACCTTAAAAAGATAATGATTTTGCAATTATTTCAAAGGAGACACCATGCAGTGGAAATCCCTGACAAAGCAAATCACCAGTAATTAATAAAAAAAGGCACTTAAAGTAATTTTTTCCAGTCATACAAGGGCATAAAACTGTCCTTCTCCTAGACCCTATTAATGAAAAAAATAAATAATTTGAGGAGTCAGTTTCCCTCTGACTGAAACTCTGCTAATTAGCATTGTTGAAAAATATTTTCTCTGGTGTTTTTTTTTTTTAACTGACAGAAAAGGAAGGTTTGGATTAGCCTATCACATAGCCAGCCACTAGCCTTTTAATCCAGTTTCCTTGGGAAAGGACGCTTACAAGATTGTGCTGTCTGTCAATCCCCATGAGTTCCTTTTGAACTCATTGCCCAGTTTTAACTAAACTCGCAGAGAGATCAAGAGTCCCTGTACGTTTGATAAAAACACTCTGCCAAATAGACACAAGGCAATCCCCTGTTAATGGAAAGGCCACAGCATGTGTTCAACTTATTATCAGAGATCAGAGAATCTGTGTGAGGGAACAGAAGGACTCAGAACTTTTATAAGAACAAAAACTACAGGAAAGCAAGCTTCAAAAGTTTCACTACTCAGATAACTTGTTGGGAGTTGCTATGCTAAGCTCTATGATACAAGTACTCTTAATTTTTTAATTCCAACTAGTGCAGGGTCTCCTGATAATTGAAGTGTCAGCATTTCAGTGATGAAAAGCCGTATTGAAAGCCAATGATCAGCTGACATTGCTGCATGCAGGAAAGATGGAGAGGTCTTGCACAGGTCTGCAGGACCAGCTGTGAAAGCCTTCTGTCACCTTGCTGTGAGGGCAGAGCTGGAAGATTGAACCACCATTTGCTAATTCTTGTCCTTTAAACTTTTGCATGTTCCCATACCAAGACAACAGACTCAGTAACCCTGAATTCAAAGCCGCAGGGAAGCTCATCACAGGAAGACCTGTCAATCTGAGCAATACACGCATGGCCCATCCTTGCAGAGATCATGTACCTCTTATTCTTCATTGTATTTTTCTTGCTAGTTCTTTATTAAACAGAGGAATGCTCTTCTCCTTATGAGTCAGGAGAGCAAGACACAGGGAGACTAAATGGTGAGACCAAGGTCACATGCTTTGGCAGAGGATGAAGTTAAACCCAAACCCTCTGAGCCATGGGCCAGAAGTGACTCCAAGAGCCATGCCGAGGGAAGGGCTCGCCGTAGGCTCCTCAGGCTCGCCGTAGTGTGGAAAGCTCTTTCACATGATTTCTGTCCTTCTTCCCTCCTCAAACCAGCTCTGTGATTCCTGCTTGCACTGTTTCAGGTTGTGGCATATCAGACGTGCTGGAACTGACCATTACACCATCTCTTTTGAAATTACTTCTATGTATATCCCAGTGCAAGACTCGCTATTACAAACTTGCTTACAAAAGTGGCTTTTTTGTACCCTCCCTTTCAGCATTCATAAGCTATGTCCAGAAATACTCCAAAGTAGTTGCTAACAGCCTAGATTCTGACTGCATAAAAGATAAGTAATTTCAAATTATGAAAATTAACTACTTACAGAATTTGATTTATTGTTATAGTCTCTGTGAGTTTTTAATCACGGTACCTTGTCCCCAGGTAGTGCTCTGTTAAGGTTGGACTGACAGTATATTGTGTGGCTCTGAAAGGTCTAGTGAGAGTGCTAGGGTGGTATGACGGAAAAACAGGTAGATGATAGAACGGAAGTTCTATTTCAGTCTCTCGCCTGTAATTATTACATCTCTTTCTTGTTGTCTGTGTTGATTCTGTTGCATTTTGACTTAGCAGCCTCTTCAAAATCATGTTTAATATGTATATCTACGTTTTGAACGCTACTCTTACCGGAATGCCTGGGTCAGACTTGCTGAACTTTTGCAATCCATTAATGTTTCCCCCAGCTCAGAAACAACTTTTCTGTTTCCTCTCTCCAGACAAGCAGGCACTATTCCAGGGTCCCTCCCAGCTCCTGCCTTCTTGCTAAGGAAGAACCCGCTCACAAATGCTGACGTGGAGCATGTTCTCCAGGGCAAAGAGACTGCTCATCACTTAGAGGAAGCAGGCAGGGGAGGAAACTCCAGAACCAGCAGATCACTTGCAGCCCACATGAGGCTGAAGGTAGCAGCAGCTTTCGTGCCTCCGTTAGTTTGGTTTCCCCAGCATGGTGTAAGGAGGACGGGCGGTTTCTCAGACAGAGTGCTCCCGACCTCCAAGGCAAGGCTCCTGCCTTCAAAACTCCTTAGACAAGGCTCCTGCCTTCAAAACTCCTTCACAAGCAGCGCTGTCGTCAGCGCTGAGCATAAAGGGGGTAGTGGTGGCTTGTGCGTGCACCTGAGTGGAGGCGAGTTAACAGTAGGACAGTCTGTTCAAATAAGATTTTACAGAATTGTAGAATCATAGAATCACTTGGGTTGGAAGAGACCTTCAAGATCATCGAGTCCAACCATAAACCTATGCCAAAACCACCCCTAAACCATGTTCCTCAGCACCACGTCTTTTAAATACCTCCAGGGATGGCGATTCCCCCACCTCACTGGGCAGCCTGTTCCAATGCTTGATAACCCTTTCGGTAAAGAAGTTTTTCCTCATATCCAACCTAAACCCCCCTGGCACAACTTGAGGCCATTTCCTCTTGTCCTGTCGCTTGTTATTTGGGAGAAGAGATTGACCCCCACCTCGCTACAACCTCCTTTCAGGTAGTTGTAGAGAGTGATAAGGTCTCCCCTCAACCTTCTCTTCTCCAGGCTAAACAATCCAACTCTCTCAGCCGCTCCTCATAAGACTTGTTCTCCAGACCCCTCACCAGCTTTGTTGCCCTTTTGCTTTTTTGCTTTTATAGTCACATACATAGGCCAGTGCCACAGGCTGTGGTAGAGCCTCCGTCTTATCACAGTGGAGAATCTGAAAAGCAGAGACTGCACTAGGGATATTTTTATCTTTTCAATTTATTTGTTGATGCATTTCCTTAGTTCTGATAGGGACCATTCTTCTACCTCCCATTGGCTCCTCCAACCACATATATAAAACAGGGTGAAAAACGGACAAGCACTTGCACACACAAAAAAAATGGGTCTGGGCACTGAGAGACTCGGAATCTAAATTGCAAACAAACAAAAAGAATCAGAACAGCTAGCTGGGTAACCTTTCAGAAGGCAGAAACATAGTCTGAATTACCTCTCTTTGGTTCCTTCCTTTAGCACATTATCATCACTTTGATCTAAATTGAATTGACTCTAAGCCAGTTTATTGCAATGTATGAGCTGCTCCCCTGTAGATGCTGGAGATGAGGCTCTTGCCCGAGAGCCAGGTGTGGCACTGCTCACTCTCAAAGGCAGCAAGTGACAGAGGTGAGGACAGATTCTTTTAGTACCCTCCACTTCAGAGACAGAAGAAAAACTGATTCTCACTTTTAGCATAGGTTTTAGAAGGAGGTGAAGATGCAAAGAAAGGAAGAAAGGTATTTTTCTCCCCTTCTTCGCCCCTCACAATCAAAACTACCTTCCTCCCTGGCTGGGAGGTAGCTGTGTTCTTAGGAGGAGAGCAGTTATGCCCACAGGGTCTCTCCACCCTCCAGGATATTTCTTTGTTGTAGCTCAGCTGTTTCACAGCTGGCAGCTGTTGTAGGCAGGAAAAGTTGAGTCTGAAGAAAAGAGACAGGGTGCCAAAGTCTTTCTTATCGAAAGCAAGAGCAATACTTCTCGATCCTTATTCTTATTGATTCCTACAACTCTCCAAAGGGCAGTACATCCAGTGATAGCACTTGCTTGACAAGTGCTGGTCCAGAAGATTTGTAACAGGGAACATGAGGAGTATGATCAGTTTTCATTACCACATAAAGAAGCTTTCTGTTTCAGTCAGGACAAACAAGTCTTTTATTTCCTGTCTTCTTCAATTACTTCACCAATTTATTAAAATCTTTATTTTTATATTCTTAATATCCCTGCAATGCTTTGAGTTCTTAGGTCAGTGACTCATACCTACAGCTGTACAAGACCAAACCTCTTTTATATAAATGGCTTAATTTTCAGGCTGAACATGTAATTTTATCATTCTCCAAATGATCTACGCTTCTCTAGATTAAATGAAGGAGTTTCCAGAAGGTAAATGTGTTTGGGCTCAACAGACAAAGCTTTATGTCGGGTCACTGCCAAAGAAGTCTACACAACATTGTCTCACTAAAAATGGGAAAGTAAAAATCAGTTAGTCACAGATGTACTACACCTTAGATATGCAGAAAAGGCATCACAAAATTATGATATTGGAAAAGTAGTTCTCTCAATAACAGTTAAGGAAACTTTAAAAGAGTTGGCCACACCTAAAATAAGTATTGCTTTTATGAAAAAAAAAAAATTATTGGTAGAGAAGTCAGAATTGCATTTCTAAGTGAAGTCCTGATGAATTAAATCAGCTCCTGACGTTTACAGTGCTCCTTCCTGTGTAAATGGTGCTTTGACCTACACATATTTTCAACACATCTGTCAGTCTGCCTTTAACTTCAATGCAATAGCATAGAGCCTGCCTCGATTCCTATGCCACTTCCACCAAAGTGCCTCGCAGGTTTATGAAAGAAGTAAAAATATATGTACTTTCCCCTCTCTTTCTTGGCTATATATTTCTTTGATACACACTGGAAGTTGGATTTCAGTAGACAGTTGCATCCAGGTCAGGAAAATATCATTTGCTTTCTCATCTTTCTGCATTTTAAGTCCATTTTAATCTCAGGTTTTTTCCAGATAAATTCTGGCCAAATCCATTTTCCCAATATTTCATACAAAGCTTTTTCTTCTGAATTCTTTGATGGAGGCAGAGATGAGCAATTTATAAACCACTAAATCAATTTCCCTTTGATTGTTACGAGCTGATATTCATGCTGCAACAGTCCTGGTAACTGTGCAGAGGATCATCAGTTTTGCCTCACCACACACCTGAGAAGTCAGTCAGCATCATTGCTATATAACTTAGAAAGATGAAAGGCAAACTCCCTGACCTAGCATATCATCCCTGGCTTTGTCCATAGGCAGGGGTCTGCCTCTCTCTCTGAATCAATAAAATGAAGTGAACAGCCACATTTCCACCTTAGAGACTGTGATGGGACACTCAGTAAAAAAAGGGGGGGTGATACTAGAATAGTGGAGACCACACGAGCACTTTAAGAAAGAGAAGCATCTCTGTGCCTCTGTAGCAGAAAGCATTTGCAAAAGAGAATTGGGACTCGCGCTCCTCTTTCTCCGTCCTTGCTTCAGGATATGTCCAAATACGGCAGATACAGCCCATTATTGCAAGCGATTTACATGGGTTCAACACAGACCTTGTACCTCTAGTGTATTGTTTCCTCCCCTGTTTTTCATGTGTTGTACCTTCACGAACAAGTCTTGAGAAAGAATAATTTAATGGGATTTTCTGCCAATAGGTATTGCCAAAGAGGAGTTTGCCAAAAATATGTTTCTCTCTTCATTTGTTTGTAAATCAAAAAATATTGAGCGCTGCATCCCTTGAATTTCTTTTTATTCACTTTTATTCCAGCAGAGGTCAGCTCTGCCTGTGTTGGGGAAGGATAAAGTCAAAGTGTGGGCACTTGCACACCTAGCAACGCAAAGTGCTGGTTTATTCCTGCTCTTCCCTCACAGCTACTAACCAAAGCCTGTTTCAGGCCCTCTTTGGTGGAGAAAAAATGTGCTTTGAACCAGCTCATCTGTACCTTCAGGGTTTCCCTAACAAGCTGCTTAGAGAGCCGTTCTTGCTGCTGTTGTGTGGCTCCGGGCCTGTTTGAGAACAGCCTGTCATGTGCAGGAGGAGGAGAGCCAGAAAGCACGGTCCTTCATGAGTTTTAAGACTGCTGCAAAATGGGAAACCCCCAAAGAGCAAGAAGTTGTGTCTAGAAAGTGCTTTCTAATTACTAATTATTAGGGAAACCAGAATACTGCCATCTTGTCGCAACCATCTTCCTTTACTGCTGTATCAAAACTGTTAAAAATAGAAAGTCTCTGTGTTCGATAGTTTTTGTCAAAGGTTGTTGTGGTAAAACTATTTGGGTGCATTCACAAATAGTTTTACTGCTTTAAACTGCATTGTTCTGATGGATATGTGGCTCACCACAAGTTTTATTTCCCCAGTTCCATCAGTTACAATTGTTCCTCAACTTTAACTCTTCAGAACACAAGACCAAGGAACAGGTTGGTGCTGAAGGCAGAATGTTTCTTCAAAGCTATGAAGTTCTACTCTCTGGTTCAGTGCCCCTCTACTAACGTTTTTCTTTTCCAGTTTTTAAGTGTCAATGTTCATTTCACATTTTGCACCTGAACAAAATGCTCGTATCTAGTCACTGGAGTTTGAGGGCTGCTGTTGCGAGTGACAGCTCATCCCACTTTTCTTTTCTCCCCTCCTCTTTGATTTCACAACCTAGTCTTTGCCTTATGCTTTCTCCTCTTTTCCCACTAGTACCCATGGAGGAAACTGTGTTTAAATATCCAGAAGAATGGCAGAATGCTGTCTTACGTAGCCCTGAAAATATGCAAGGTGCATTTATCCTCTTTTCTTTTTAAAGATGAAGTTATTGCTACATTCAGAATTTTTGCTAGTTGTCATTAATGATTGACATGCTTTACAGACCTTTGAAGTTAGAAATTAATGACTGCTTTTCTGGAATTAATCATGCTTTAGACAGAAATCTTTCATGTAACCAGTGATGTGAGCCATTGAGACAGCAGCTGCTTATGAAAGCTAATGTCCAAAACCCCCAAGGAATCTCACTATAAATCTAATATCTAGTTTTTCTCATTCATATTTTTCACACTTTTCGGGTATCTTTTTTGAATTTGACTTTTTAATACCAAAAAGCAGGTGGAGTTTCAGTCGAGCTATGCACCTCTTTTCTTTCTTCTATTAGAGTGATTTAGTAGTTTGAAATGACTAAATGTGGTCTGCTTATTTCTTACCTGTAGCTATATGTAACAGGAGAAAATTACCATTAGCCTAATAAACTACCAGGAGAGCAAATAAATAGTTTCAGTACAAGATCAAGGATGGGGCTAATGAGCAGCAGACTTGACTTGTTACCTGAGAATTGAGAGAAGACACGTAACTGCACTAGAAGAAGGTAATTAAGGTGTACCATCACGGTGAACTTGCATTCCGTGTGTGGTTGTGTTGGCCCCGCTGCAGTCTTTTGGAGTGTCAGATGAATGTTACCAACAGCAAGTAAAGTCATTTTCCATTTTAGCGCTTGTTTCTCCTGATGGTGTTATCTGTTATAGGTCAAGCAGCTACAGATGACAGCGTAATAGGTCATCTTAAAAACAAGATATACACCCAGAGCTGTTGCTGCTGATTAAAGTTCACATAACTAAATGCAGATGACACACTTGGCTTTTAGGTGGCTACAGTGGATTGAGAATTCCAGTGTGAATATCAAATCATGTAACAATATCATATATACACAGCTCAGACTGTTGCTCGCTGGAGACCACGCAACTGCTTCACCAAAGAGCTAGTAATTTTCTGGAAAACTGTCAGTGTTTGGAAAGCGCCCATTCTTTGCTGTTACTTGGGGATCTGGATAGCCCACCGCTTACAGGTACTTGCTGCCAGTACAGGCATGAGCAGGCTCCACACTTCAGCCCTCTTTACTTGTCTTTCTTTAGTGGCTGTATCCAAAGATAGGTCTTTTCTAGGTCACATTTGTCTTTAGAGATAGTTCAAAGCACCACTGACTGTTGTGCCAAAAACTAATGGAGGTGTCCTAGGCTGCTCATCTCGCTGCTTCATTTTGTCGTCTGTCTGGCAGTAACTGGCTTGCCCTGGACTGAAGAGAGCCTTGTCTGCTTTCCCCAAGGAGAAAACTAGTGTCACTAGGCCATTGTCAAAATCTGAAATGCAAAGAAAAAACTTAAGCCTGAACCAAGCATGTCTTAAACAGAAAAGATGCCTGTATTGCTGAGAGACTCCTGCTCCCTAGCCTGTAGTGTGGCTGGTGCCCACAATATTCATGTTAACTCCACTGCTGTGACCCCACTGCGTGGCACCTAACATGGGTCCCTGTGGCTGAAAGACATTATTACTATCTTTCAGAGGTTTTATGGTTCAAAGTACCCAAATTGATGTGCGGGCTGACCCAGCGGAATGGTAGCTTGATAGCACAATACCAAAGGGGAGATAGATTGCACATCCTTGGACATGGCATGAGGGCTTGTGAGCCATTCAGGGCAGAAGGTCTGCTGGAAAATGCGATGTAGAAAGATCCCAATCTGGGTAGAGTCTCAGCTTATTTGAAATGGCCTCCTCAGCAAATCACCTCCAAACCCTCAGCTAGCTTTTGTCTTGGAGGAAATTGGTTGGTTTGCTCTATAACAGGGTCCAAAAAAACTAACATTGAGGCATTTTGGATGATCAGGCCATAGGGACTTAACAGCAGAAGTGACAGTGTACGCATACTCACAGATCCTCATTACTAACAGCAAATGATTGTTTATTCTAGATGTAAACATCCTAAAATATTAATTAAAAAACAAAAACCAACCAACCAACCAAAACCCCAAACCCCACAACCACCCAAGGCTTTTGGTCTAGGTGAAAAAAAACAAGCATTACATCTTTTCCAAAACAGCAGGGGCCTTTCTTGCCCGCAACTGTCACTTTTCAGGTAATTTCATAATAAAACCTGCAGTACAGTCCTTGAGAAGACTGAGGGTTGGCTGGAAGAAAAAAATTAAAAGCCCTCAGCAAAAGGCAGAGTGAGAATGAGCTTAATTTATAGCCCCAATGTAAAAATTCTTTGTGCAAAAGAGATGGTAATGATGCCATTATGTTGGGCAAGCCCAATATAGAAGATTGTTTATGTAGATACAAGTGTTAGAGAGGACAGAATGGAAGTCATTTCCCTAGGAAAGAAATCAACAGCCTTAGGTGCATCTTTCACAGAGGCCAAAATGCTATTAGACTTCTAAAGTTTGACTTTCCTGTTTTCTTGAGCGGATAATTATATTATTGGCTTATATTATTTTGTCCAGTACATTTGGATTTTTTCTATGTCATTAAATAATGTCAATGTCATTTTTTGCTCCTGGCTGCTCCCTCGAGTGGCCCCTGGCCCTGGTTCGTCCCCTCGCTGTGCTGGGGCTGTGGATGGGTCCCATTACCAGCACTTGGCTCTGCCTGCCTGCACTTGGCTGTGGCCCCTTGGTGGGGCAGTGCCATGCTGGGGCCACCTTGGCTCCCAGCACATCCCCCCTTGCAGAGCAGCCCTGCTCTTGCCATTCCCTGCATGCCCAGATTCAGGATGTGGGTGGCCACCTAGCAGTTTTTCAAAAAGGATCGGCCGGCTACATCATTTGAACATGAAACAGCTCCATGATACTGCTGACGTATATTGGGATGTACATCTCTGCCCAGTCAGTTATTTCCGCTGTTATATTTGCACTCTTGGTTGTTCCTGCCCAAGAGTATCCTTGATACTTGTTCTATTGAGCTACATTTCTTGAAACAACTTTAAATTCTCACTCAGTCGTTCAACCCATTTGCGTTCCTCCTCAACCTTGTATCACCTGCACACTTACCAAGTGTACAAGTTATTCCCTCAGCTAAACTGTTAATGAATAATTAAATACTAATTATTATTAAACTAGTAATTAAAACATTACACGATACCCAGGAGAGTCTCTTGTACCATCACAAGTGGTGCAAGCCTTTCAACTTGACAGTAATTGTTATAATGAGATATTAAGACCTATTTTCTGAGTAAAGTTTCTCAGACAGTGGCACACTGTCTAGTATTTTCACCCAAACCACATTTATTGTTTCGTGTCTGTGGCAATGTTAGAAGTTTGCCTTGTAGTTACTAGGATTTATTATAAACCCAGCTGGAAGAAGATACTATGATAATTGACTGGCCTGCATCTGTAAACAATACAGCTGTGGTCCAAATTTGCCTACATCCTCTAATGGCTGAGATACCAATAAACCACAGCCTGAAATCTCTCCCGAAGATCATCTTTTGATAACAGACCTCTCTGGTTCAGTTGTCTCTCTCTGTTTCAGAGCACCCCCTTCTCGTCAGTGACTCAGTGAACCACAGTCATTGCAGTGAGTTAGGAAACTTGTACTCCGTGGCCTCCATCACCACCTACTGCAGTGGCTTGTCCAAGCCATGCTGATATTTCATAATCTAGTGCAAAGCTAAGGGTAAGAGAATGAGTACTGATAGCTACATTTTTTTCCATATTGAACTTCATAGATAATCTTATGCTTAGTGCAAATAAACTGAATAGATTTAACGCTATCAAATCAATAGTGTTTATGCTAGGTAAAGAGAGAGCAATACGTTCCTTTTCTCCCAGAGGAAGGATCACTATTCTTCATCAAAAGATCCAATTAGAGCCCAAATCTATACACCTAGAGATTAACTAATGTGGTTATAATAGAAAGAAATCATCTGCACTTACGACTGGAAAATGCTCATTTTTCATGTATTGCAGCAGCCCTACAGTATGTGTTATGGACACTGGCTTCTGGGCTTGGGGAAAAACAACAGCCACGATGATAATTGCTGCCCACACAGAAAGTTTTTTAGTCAGGGCAGTGTCACTGCTTTCACGTGAGTCCAATCAGTAGCAATCCAGGAATTCAAAACACCAGGAAACTCGGACAGCTGAAGATGAGGAGATAGTGGTCTGACTAAAGCCTAGCTGCTGTGAGGTAAGAAAGATGGTGAGACTGGGAGAAAGAGGGAGGAGAGAAGATGCAATGTGATGCTGAAGTCATGCTGTGCTGCTGACCTTAAGAGTGAATCACTGAGCACCGTGTCCTCTCTCAGAGGTAGGAAGCAATAAGGAGAGAACATTTGGCATTCCCGTCCATGAAAAGACCCAAGCCAACTGTTCTGCTCTCCTCATTCATCTGCTGTAGGAACCAACTACAGACAGCTCTAGGAAGGAAGTGTTACTACGGGGAAAAGGAATAAAACTTGACTAAAATGAACTTTTATTCCCACTATGGTAAAAAAGGGGGAAGAGGAATCTTACTGTTGTCTGTTTGCCCAATATACAGTTACAGGTGTAGCAATCAGACACTCATAAATTCTATTTTGAAGGTCAAAAGTTTCTAAAATTGTCATATTTTTGATTGTGACTTATAGCAGCAGAGTTCAGAAGTTCTCCTCAAGTCAGGAGAAGCTGCCAAGTGCAACCGCACTTCAATAGGTACAAAGTACCCTTTGGAGGAATTCCTAGTTTTGTGTTATCATAAAACATCCATCAAATTCTAATCACCTCTCATTACTGCACAAGCAATAGCTTTGCTGGGTTAGGTAAGCCCATTCCAGTCCTTCTCACCTACTCTGTCCAAAATTTACATAATGGATCCGACCTTTCTGTGACTCTTAGTTTTCATTTCTGCTCTCCTTTCCCCTTTCCCCAGAAGATCGCATTCCCAATGTTCCTTCATAATTCACTGCAGCTTTTTATTCATGCATATGGGTTTTATATTTGGCCTCTATGACATTGGTATACACATATAAGGACATGCACGTTATTTATATACGAGTAGGTAGCTAGACCACCTTAGCCTTTCTTTGCACCTCATAGTGACAGTCCTGTTAATAAGCTGTCTATGCAAACCAACATTCCCTGTGGCCGAGAATGACTTTTTAACTGTTTAGCACCTAAGGCACAACGACTGGGTTTGCACGTAGGCCAGCTGACTTGCTGATTCTTTTTTGGCTGTTTTTGCCGTCGAACCTTTATCTTTTCCAACATCAACAAAAACCCAGCTCAGTCAAAGACTGAGTAAGTAAGTAATACTGTCATTTAACACAGTGGAGCAATTGTTTCTTAGAAAATGCAATGAATTAGGCCCAAGAGAGTGACAGACCATTTCTAGGGAGAAATAATGAAAAACTTTAATTTAGGTGGCCATTTTTTCACTTTGATAAGCCCTGTCTTCAGTTTTGGGCTGCTTGCCACTCAACCCAAGACTTTCAAAATTCAGCTTGCATTTTGACAAGAAGAAACAATGCTTAAACACATTCAACAAGGCTACTTGCTTGTGTGCTGATGTAGTTTTCCAAAAGACAATATCACAGCTAATGATTTACAGGAATCCTCTAATTTTTCAATGAAGCCAGCGATGTGGGAGTCCTTAGATGGGGATTTTTGTGGTGCTGAGCTGCTGATGCTTCATGGTAGAGCAAGCCACGTTTGCTATCTAAAACTAGCAATCCAGCCTTTAGTCCCAGGCTCTCTGCCTCTCTCCTGGAGAGAACCTGCAAATGCATACGCAGAAATGCACAGCTGTAAGAGTTGAACCCAGTTTCATAACTTTTCCAAGCAAGCCAACCAAATTATGATGTGATACACTCCTACTATAGGCAAGGGGAACTCCATAGTGTTTAGTCAATTCTTAGGATGTCTAGGTCTGCATCGTTTACTGTACTCCCATGTACTTTTCTTCCTCCAGGAACTGCAGGAGAACCGAGGACATGGAGAGACACTGGAGGAAATAACAACCAATTCCCTGCTCTTGCTCCATCACTAATTTGTAAGATGAACCATCCTGAAAGTAATGCTTGAATTTAAATATATATATTACACATTCCCAATACTTTCTGAAGTGAAAGAGTGCACACTGAAGGACTTGCTTGTCTGCCAGGAGCAACTGCCTTGTGTAACTTTCTCACCACAGACATCAAATGCTAACTGAAAAAATAATTTGTTTTGTTCTTACATTGCAACTTCTCCAACTTTATTACAACTGGAAACATAGTGTAGTAGTAGAGGGCAACATTATGTCTGATATATATATAATTAGTTTGCAAAAAAAACCCCCATTTTTGACAGAATCACTATTCTTCACACAATAGTTGCAGAATAATGGATCACATTGACTGATCCTTCTTGCTAAATACTATGACAAAGAAAATGAGCATTTGTATAAAAATGCCATAACAGTTGAAGCTTGAATTAGAGAGTCTGTAACCTTTGTTTGTGATCATAAATTACAGAGAAACCCTGCAGGCAAGAACGTAACATTTAAAAAACAAAAAAAAAAAAAAGGTGTCCAAAGCCAAGAGATACAACCCACCAAATACTGAAAATGCATTATATTGTGTATCTAACATGAATCACTTAAGGTCCTATAGTACAAGTTGCCTCCAGCAGTTTCTAAAGTTATCTCACAGGTAAATGGGCACCTACAGGTGGAGATTAGTCATTCAAAAGACAAAGGTATAAGAACTACTTTCAAGTACTAAAGCTGTCTTAAAGTAATTTTCATTTTGAAGCTAGGCATATTTTTTGACCTGTTTCTGGATGAAGGGCTAATACTAGCGGCATGCCACTGAATCTGGTAGTATATAAGGCTTTTTCCAACAAATAACTTACAGAATATTGGGGTGAAAAGATGTTACTCTTTCAGATCCAATCTGTTCAGTTGTAACTTCTAATAGATGGGTATTGGTACGTTATAAAAGAATCCTGAATTTTAATCACTTATGTCCTCTTAAACACCAGAGTAGTAGTATGTCATCCTCAGATGCGGAAGTGACACAGAATGCCATGAGCACCTGAGAGGTGTCCTGTGCAGCGTGAACCCTTTTTGTTTGTAACCCCAGCTGAAGAGGAAATGTAGTGTTGAAAAGTCAGATTCTACAAGCAGTGAGTGCCTCCTGCCTGAGCATACTTATTCTGTTAGCCCTTTCATTTGCTGCCTGAATGAAACAAATGGGTAATATGGAGCTCGTGGGGGGGGAAGGAAAGAAAGGAGGAGGAGGAATTCTGCAAGGAAATATGCAAGGAAACTTGCTTATTTGCAGGTTTCACTGAAGGAAGTGAGAGCTGTAGAGTCCAAAACTTCTGGGGAAAAAATAAAAAACAACAGAGGCTTGATTTTTAAGAAAGCAGAATCTCTGACTTACCTAAGACTCTATTTTAGTTGTTGCATGAAAACTTCACAACAGCTTGGAGCTGATTGCAGTTTTTGGGTTTTTTCCTCCTTTGACAGTCCAAGCGCTTCAGTCTCCACAATCAAAATGAAGAAACTTTCAGATGTTTATGGCAGGCTTGGCAGAAATCACACCAAAGAAAGAAGACGCTACCATCATGCCTGTGAATGGCAGTTGTGAAGAGGCGGAGGTACCAAGAGTAGCGTGCTGACAGCACCTTAAACCACCCTGATGCAGCTGTACCTTTTGCCGTGTTCAGGCAGCAACGTTCCCCGGAGTTACTAATGCTCTGAGCAGCGCTGCTGGCCGGTCACTTAACCACTCACGTCCCACGTGCAGGAGGAATGACACCCACTACTTCCATATTCCCTTTTAAATGCAACACTGCAGAAAGTTAGCGTGCAGTGTCAGCACATCGCAGTTTGTATGTTTGTAAGCAAAGATTATTTTTAGTCCCTAAGCAAAATATTTGTCTCTTGGCTCAACAGCTCTTAATATTTAGCAGACGAGAAATAACCCATGAATGCACATTCTATCCCGTTTTCAACACAAACAAGATAAATGGTGGATGAACATAAGTTTTTGGAAGATGAGTTCAGATGGAGATGTAAGCACAGCAAGCATCAGTTTAGAGCAGAAGCATACGCTAGGCGCTTTGAAGGGCGTGTGGGGTCCTGTCTCTCTTCTTCAACTACTGAGACCAGTCTCCAAGCAAAAATCCCTAAAACCTGTGCCGAAAAGTAAATGTTAAACTCTCTCCTTTTTCCTGTCCCCACCACTGTTTGTAGTCCTCTGTGGCTCCAAACCTGGAATCACAAGTCCTGGGCTTGGCCACTCTCAGGCTGGTATGTATGCCTGTGCAGGTGTATATGCACATGTACGTACAGGTAGGTAGAGCAACACATGAATGACTTCTCAGAAAAGACAGAAACAAAATTAATTAAGAGCTGCAGACTCTAACTTTTTTTCTGAGTTAAACTTGGAAGTTTAGCTCATGTTTTACAGCTAAGTTCAGGTCCGTCATTTTTACCAACTATGACACTGATACTCTTATTTTCTCTTATTTTATGAGAATAAGGCAGTCTTTTCTCCATGTATACACTGATTTTTAATTATTTTTTTTTTTAACTGACCTCTCCTGTTTATTTTCCTCAGGTAAATGCCTGCTGGGTTAATACTCCAAAAAGAAGAATAGCTAGTAGTAGAGCACATAAATGTCTATGAAATTATAATATCTAACAAGGCAAAGACATATAATCTCCTAAACTCAGTTTTCATAATGTGCAGAAAGCCTGGGGCTGTCCAGTCTCATAAAGCATGCAACTAATACAGTGACTGTATAAAATTAATAACCTTTCAAACAAAAGCCTACTGCATTAAGAAGCTATATAAATTGTCCAAACTATAAAAACTGTAGCATGCTTCAGCACTTAAATGGAAGCTAAATAATTACCGGGCTGAAAAATACCACTTGATCTGGTTTGGGTGACCTTGTGTTGGCAGGATCCACAAGTTGAATTAGGATGAAAACAGAAGACAGTTCACTTGTCAACATCATAAACTAGAAGAGATTCAAAGCTTACTTGGATTTTCAGGTGTGAATGCCAGCATACAAAATCAATCAGCACACACGTCTATGCTGAACTAGATAGCATTGGCAACAGTTAAACTGAGGAAAAGCAAACTCCAAGAGATGCTGCCACATGAAATCTCATCTACATTCAGCTTAATAAAACAAGTAAACATATTTGCAAGCCTGGTATGGACTAGGAAGATCCAACTTTAGGATAAAGCAGAGACAGTTTCCTACTCTGTTTGAAATCCCAGCATTTCAAGTTCTCCGGCAGCACGAGAGAAGCTAATTACTGAAAACCAAAGGATGACAAAATTAAGCCAGATAAGCCATAAATATCTACATATATAAGCACACAGCAAGCAAGATAATGAAAAGTTAGCTAGATTTACCGTTTTAATTATCCAAGTGGGTGGTTTGTTTGGGTTTGCTTTTTTTTTTTGGTGGTTGGGTGGGTTTTTTTTTTTTTTTTTTTTTTTTTTTTTTTTTTTGCTTTTGTTTTTGGAAACGTCGGGAGCTGTTTTCAGGAGGACCGGTCCACACGCATCCGCACCGCAACAGGCGCCGGCTCCGAAGCGCGGAGAGCAAAGCGCTTCCCCTCCGCAGCCACCGCTCCCCCCGCCAAAGAAAACNGGGATGCGGGATGCGGCGCGGCGACGATGCTCCACCCGCGGCTGCCGGGATGCGCCTACCTGCCGGGTGGTCCCCCCCTGCTCCGGTGCAATGTGCCACGGGGAAGGGATGTCCCCGTCCCCCCCATTCCTCCCCCTCCTTCTCCCCGCCCCCCGGGAGCAGCGGGGGTCCCTGGCGGGGGCTGCCCTGTGCTTGTGCCACCTTCCCGGCTCCCCGGGATGGGAGGAGCCGCGGCAGTCCTCCGGAGGGCCGCGGCGTACCCTAAATTGGGTGGAAAGGCGGCTGCCGAGCTGTCGTCTTTTCAGTCGCTGCCGGGGGGTGGGAGGGGAGGAAGAAGAGGAAGGTCTGTTTCAAGCCCCCGGCTTCCGTGGGGTGTTGGGTGCTCAGAACCGCGCGCTGGCGGGTGAGACTGTTGGCCTCCTCCAAAATGTGAGGGAGCAGCTTGTGGGGATGAGGTGCCAGGTGGCGTGTCGTGCGGCGCAGAGGTGGACAAGCGCGTGCTCGGTTCTCCAAAGGCAGAAGAACAGCTGGCAGAGTCATCTATTGGGACCGGGAGACTTTAGCGTGAGTGATCCCTTAGTGACACGCTTAGACGTGCCTGGGAGACAACTGACCTGCTGCCCCCGGGCTGAGCCCAGGCTCTGCAGCTCCAACCAACAGCTACATGCCTACTCGGTGCCGTCCCTCGCCCTCTTCTCCGCACTGGGCTCCAACACAGCTCAGTGGTTGCTTCCAGCCCACCATCCGAGGAGGCCAAGTACCACGGGAACACCCCGCGTGCAAGCAGCGCTTTCAGCTCCTTGTCACACGCTGTGTGCAATTCACTTGGCCTGATGCATATTTTGCCTTGGTGCTAAGTAATCCTGGGTGCAAGTTAGTAAATCATACACACCCTTTCCTTCAGCTCATGATGTTTGTTGTTTACTTGGACCTGTTTTTTCAAGTCTTTGTTTTTGAAGCAAACCAAGACGAGTTTCAGTGAAACCAGCCCCTCCAGTGAAACTGTTGCAAACCTTTGTTCCACAAAAGCTCAAAAAGGCTGGAAGTGCTAGAAGTTTATGCATTTGGTTACTCAAAAAGGCAAAGGAAAACCTTTATAGATAGCGGCTCTAACAAGTACCTGCATCACACAACCGCACTATAGTTTCATCAGCCTAATTTGAGGCAGTCTCCCTGGATTGTTTGGTGCCTGCCAGGTTTTGAGGTGACTGTTTAGGATTAGTCTTCTGCACACTTTTTAAGTTCCGGTTTTAGGCGAATTGAAAACAGGTTTTTCTTTTGCAGGTTTTGGCACTAGTGAATAAAGCCTTCTCCTCCCTCAGCTACCAGCCACAAGTATCTTTTGCTATTGTTTGAATTAATGAATGAAGTTTTAATTGCACCACGAGCGACCTCAGAAATAGCAGAGGTTAAGCAGAACAGTTCTGCTCTGTCCGCTGCTCCTGCTGAGTAAGAGCTGACTGTTTATGATTAACCTGTGTTCGCTCTGTGGTCTGCATCTGGCTTCAGACGGATGCCATTACACTTAGTCTAACGGGAATGTGAAAGTGCATCTCTAGAACTGACAACTCGGTGTATAATTTTTCTGCAGCGCCTGTAAACCTTTTAAAAAGATTTTTCTCCTAGGGAGAACTGCTCGAGTGACATTGATGGTGGCAGAAACTCTAGTAATTCCCAAAACAGCATGCGAGGGCATTGGATGTCACCGTGTAAGCAAGCGGTCTCTCCAGCTCCTTCTTCAAATATCTCCTTAGGACCTCTTCATTCCTGTAGTTTTTTCTTCGAGTTTGCTCATTGCCACTTTGTTCTTCATGTGCTCTTTCGGTTTCAAACTGTGGCCTCATCCTCAGATTGCACCTCATTAGCAAAGCTGCCCCCTACTCAGTGTGGTGGTGTCTTGGTCAGCTGGTGTGCCTTGCAGCAACAGCTTTGATGACAGCACGCAGGGGCTTTTCTGTTTTGATTACAATAGGTAGCAATTTAAAGCTTATTTTTCAGGGTAAATATTTTGTTGTGTTCTTTTACATAGGAACAGTCATACTGGGTCAGGAGGAAACTCCTTCTGAGTCCATTATATTCTCTCTGCGGAGAGCTGGCAGTGGGTGCTTAGGAAAAGAATGTAAGACCTGGGCAAATGCAGAGGGATCCCTGTCCTGGCACAGCCTCTCATCCTGCTGAAGCTTAGGCAATACAAGTTTGAAATGCTGGCTATGCCTTTGTGTGTAATCACCTTGAGGGATATTTTTTATGAGAGTGTGTACAGACACATTTATATTTTTGAACGCATTTATATTTTTGGTATCCACTCTATCCCTCCAGCAAGCTGTTCTACAGAAAATCTAACCACCGGGCTTATGAAAAAGTATTTCTTGGTTGTTTTCAAATTCTGTTTACAAAAAGTGTATGTCAAACAAAGCGAAGCAATGGTGGGAGTTTTGCTTAGCTCAAGTGATATTTGTATTAGTTTAGGCAAAGCTATTTAATCCTCTGCATTAAAAAGAAAAGTCAGTGAACAGGTAGTAGCTACATACAGGGCCACTACATTTGCTGGAGGAAGAAGGCCCATACTACTTCTTCTGTACTTTGATCTCAAGTTTTTGAGACAGTCTTTTTGCCCAGAGTTTCCACAGCACCCACCTCATGAAAGTCTGGATCCTGGACTCAGGTTCCAAGACACTATGACAACACAAATAATAATAATGGATTGTTTGAATGATAAATAACAAGCAAATAAAAATCCGGTGTGGTGGCTGGGCTGTGGATGCAGAACACTATTGAGTTTTGTGACATGCATTTTAGTCCCTGAGAGACTTGATGCAGAGAGAAACATTTTCTTACACGAACAATAAAATAATTGGGTTCTTTGAACTCAAGACTAGATTCCACATCCTTTGTTTCTAAACAATGTTCATCATCAGTGGTGATGCTAGTGCCAGCGTCTTCCTTGAGCTGACAGAGTTAGTTGCCAGCATCTCAGAAATTTGTTCAAAGACAATTCTCCAGGTATGCCTGTGGCCAGGAGAACCCTGCGAGTGATCTCTGACCATTTTACTATAAATTCCCCACAAACCAAATCACAAAATCTGCTTCTGAAGACATCAGCAAGGCTATGGAAGACTGGCAAGAGTCACAGTCACCCTCCACTTCAAAACACAGCCTTTCTCAGCTCTCTGCATTTATCAATTTGGGCCTGGGGGATCAAGAAAGCAGCACTGCCCTGTGGTGCGTTCAGAGCCTTGCGAAGAGATGTGACTTACGGAGTCACTTATTCCCTGTGCACACCAGCTAATGGCCCCTCCGGCATCTCAGGTCTCCCTCCCAGGGCTGGTGTGGTAGATGATAATGAGCTGGCGTGTAAAGCTGGTGTGGGATAAGACAGGGGTAGGGGAACCCTCAGTTTACTACAGTGTTTGAATTTCCAGTATCCAGCCATGAAGCCCAGGTTGCTTTCGTCTTTGTCTGCAAACTCTGCCTCCCACCAGTATGGAGTGAAAGAAGGACTAGAGCCGATTTGTAAGTCACCATCCTTTACAAGCTCTCTGCCCTTCTTGACACTACGGACTTGATACATCTGACAGTCTGGGGGCTTTTTCATCACATTTCAATCCCCCTTGTGCAATAAGGGTAATTTCTATTTCCTGTTTGGCATTCCTTTGTTTGCAGGCTCTGTTTTTTTCTGTGTTGTTTCTTTCCAGGGATGTTAAGAAGCTTTACTTGTTTCCTGCTCCTTCATCCTTTCCCATTCCGTAATGTAAATCTGATGGCTGGGGTTTGCTGAGGTTTCTCCTCTCTGCCTGGACTGTATCCACAGGCCTGGAGGTTAATCAGGTGGGGATGCTGGGCTTTTTTTCCTTCATATACTTCCTCCTTTCCAGGCATGGATTTGAGGAAAGAAAGGCTTTTGTTCTGGAAGAGCGTAATAGCATGCTGGTGAAGAGTGTGGTAAAGCTTCCGCTTTAGTGCTGCAGATGGATTCGGAGGTTAATGGATAGCTGCTATTCCCTTCTCTTCCCTCAGCTCAGGGTATGCCTGCGCAGGCTTGTAGAGACACATCTTTCCAGCAAATAAAGCAGGACCAGAGCAAGGACTTCAGCATGAACACGTCATTGCCTGTGCTGTTTAATTTGTATCCCTCTCCCGGGTGTGATGGTGGCCAGTGCTAACTAGTGCCCCAAGGTGATGCCCAGGCAGAGTTCAGAGGAGAGCACAGGCCAAGGGCTGTTTCTCACAGGTGCTGTAGTTACGGCAAACTCAGTTGGGATGGGGTTAAATTTAGCTGTATATAGGCACAGTCAGTGGCTTCTTTAATGTATCTCCCCTGTGAGATCTCAGCAGAATATTTTGAATCAAGGGGAAGCGTGTGCGTGACTGCATATAATGCACTGGGGTCATGAGAAGAGTATTGTACCAGGTGAGAACAATGCGGGTTATTCGTTATGCTGAGAGGACAAGAGTGTTTAGTTATGTAGCAGAAAACACCACCACAAAAGTACGGCCATTTATTTGTGAAGGACTTCTGTAGCTTTCTCCTACATGCCCCTAGTCACACTGAGCCTGAGTTGCCACATTCCCATCCTCTGTGACCTTGAGGATAGCCAGCAAAATCCCCAATGAGGGCTAAAGCGTTGGTGCCTGAAAGCATGGGAGCTCTGGGAACTGTTTCACACTGCTGACCACCCCCCTCACCCCCTCAGGAAAACCCCACTGTGTAAACTAGTTACGTGTGGTAGCAACCTGCTACGTGTTGTAACTCGGTATTTGCTGCTTCTCTTGCTACCTCCTTGTTAGCGTTACCTCCATGGTGTTATCCTGCCACTTCGTGTCAGCCCTCAGACCGAGGGGCAAAGAAAGGTTTTAGTGAGGTTTTTAGAGCTGTGAGGATGGAGATGGGCCCCACACCGCCCTTGGTCAGACCCACCCCTGGCCACAACGTGTTTGCTTTCTTGGAGGGGTGGAGAAGAGGGCCTGACCGCGCTTACCCAGGCGTAACCAAAGACGCCAAGCGCAAGACAAAACAGCTTATACTGATGTAAGAAATTAACGTGGCAGATAGTGCTGCCAGGAGAGATTTCCTCCCACTGGGTTTATGAAAGGTGAGTACAGAAGTTGCTGTTTAGTCTCTAGGGCCACGCTGTCTTGGAGAAGCAGCTCCTCCATGGCAGAGCTGTTTATTAGGGCAACAATTCAGCGTTGCAGGGCATACTTGTGCCTTTTCGGTTTTTACTGCTCTGCTCTTAGAGGAGTTCTAGTTGACCGTCGTCCGCCCTTTTTAAATCCCTCCACTCTTTCGCTCTCCGTTCTGAGCCTGTCTGTCGTACGCACCCTGACTGGCTAGTATGATGTGAAGGGAGGCTGAATCAGCGTGACACAGGGATTTGGAGCAGGCTCAGCTCAAGGACAGAACCCCCTCAGAGGGGTGTGAGGGGGCTCAAAGGGTGGCTTCACGGACAGGAGAGGTGAGAAGGAGCTTGCTGAACCTGCAGTGCAGCTGCCGGGGTTTGGCGTCAGAGCCATCTTTAGGAGCTGTCGCCGAGTCCCAGGATGACCTAGGGACCGATGCCTCACAGTTCTTGCCTTTTCTACCTCTCTAAAAATACCTAGACATTTGGGATAAAATATGATACGCGGAAGCCAGGCTAACTTCAGTGAGATGACAGGGGTTATGATGTTATTATTTACGTGATGATGTCTAGAGAGTAGGGAATGCAGCCTGGTTGACTCTGCCTTGCATAGCCATCACAGTAATGTGCTGTGGTGTGCCCTTAATGAGGGTCAGTGGAGCAGTTCAGCAGGGGCAGTGACAGACCATCTGCGGTTTGCAATACCAGGTGCTCGGCATCTCTCAAAATTAGACTGTTTGTTTGCATCCTTTAATTAAAACACTCTCAGTTCTCTTAAAGTCTGACTATTAAGTGAGAATGAAGATTGCTGCTTAGGAAAACAGCCGATCATTTTTGCTTAATGAAATGTGCGTACCTCATTGCTGCGTATCTAGACAGGGAAAAATGTGAAAATGTTTATCCTCTGAAAATAATAATTATGCTCCATGTATTCAAACCTGCTCTCATCAGAGAAGCCATTGGCTTAAGTTCAAGTATGCCCCACAGCAGATTTAGGAAGGTATACAGGGCAGGTCATGGTGGGCTACTCTTCTCCAAAGAAAACTGGAGAGGCCAAGACTCCCTCTTGGAAAAAGGAAATGCCACAACTTCTACAGACAGAGGGTGGGAAAGGAAATGTGCAGCAGTGAGTAACTGAAGAACAGAAAGAGACTGGGACTTTAAAATGCATGAATTTTTTCTCATGATGGTCAGGAAAAGAAGAATGCAATGGGAAGTCACTCAGAACAAAAACATGAAACGTACTGTTACCAGAAAAAAATCATTACAGAGTTTCCAGAATGTGAAAACTGGAAGCTGAGAGGGAGGACAGGGATGTTTATATCCTGATTTACAACTAGATGATGTCAGGAAGAAGCTTAATATCTCTTAGATTTAGTAACTTCCATTTCAGTTGTCTATTGGGTTTTTAGTGGCTTCAAGTCAACATATAACAATCTGTATGTTCATGTAGTCAAAAGAACTACAAAAGCCAGCAAAATCCATAGGCTTTCCTTCTTCATTCAAAAGTAAGGATGTCCTCCATGTTTCATATTTTTGTAAAGTTTAGAGACTATGCAGTACAATTATTTATCCAAAGTGATAACTGCTTAAGAGCTTAGGTAGATATGTCAGCCCTTAGTAAGTATCAAATCGATTCTTAAGCATAACAAAGGCAACAGGGGTCTGAGGGAAGCTTTAGATGAGAGCGACAAGAGAAATCTTGCTTATTTTCATTGCTAAACTGCTGGGTAACTACATTTAACAGATTACTTCTTTAGGCAGATTGTTGTCTCTGGGAATGCATGTTTTGTATTTTCTGGATATTGTATTTTCCACTTGACTGGGTGCTGCTGTTCTGTCAGCTGCTGTGCCTGCACTCGCACGCATGCACACATGCACACAAACACACAGAGGCTGCTATCAGAGCAGTATGCAACTGGAAATGTATGAGTTTGATTAGCAAAAGGAAGAAATGTTAATTACGGGGCAAAGCGGTGTACGGTATGCTTAGAACTACAGGTAATAGCACTCTTACTCAGCACATCCTTAAAATACATTTGCTACCTCAAGCTAAAAGGCTTGCTGTTGTATGTAAAACAAAATGCTATGTACACAATATGTATATAAACAACAACTTCAGAGCTCAGCTCAGTAATGAAAAAATGAGTGTATCTTTTTCCCCAAAGAGAAATACTTTGCATAAATACTCATCATGAGAAATATTAATGTCAGCAGTGCTTGCAGAGATGTGTCAATGCTGGTAAAAAATTCAATGGCATGGGGATTGCCATTGCCAAAAAAAGCATAGTGTCTACTTAAACACATGCCAGGGTGCCAGTAACAGAATTCAGCTCTGAAGAGGGAAAGCCAGCATACAGTTGAGAGAAAATATATTCCATTCCTTTTCAACACAATCTGAAGCCAATGGTACAAACTAGCCTCTGCTCTGTTCCACTTTATTGTCCTTTCTCCTGATTTCTGTAGGCATTGCCTTTTCTCTAATTTGTTGCTGTTCTGTTGTTTATTGGGTGGGGGTTTTCCTGCCATATTATGTCATTTCTGTATTTCTTTGTCTCTGTCCCTTTTATACATCATCTTTTTTTTGTTTGTTTATTTATGCTTGCTTCTATTTTTCCTGTCTTTTTTCTTAGACTGATTTATATTAAAGATGCATTTGGAAGCCTTGACCAAAGATGGAGTACCCACTGTGTAAGAACTGTAGATACTATTGGAAGGCAACAATCTCTTCTTCCCATCTAACTAGATAAAGCAGCAACAGGCCATAAAATAGAAAAAAACCACTTGCAGGTGAGGTAACTTCTCGGCTTTTTTACCTGTTGAAGCTCACTCATATTTACCTAAACAATTTTTCTACTTTTTTATAGTAGTAAGGTTCTAAGTAAGTAGTAAGTAGTAAAAGTACTTTTATAGAAGTAAGGTTCCAAGCAATGAAATAACAATAGAATTTAAAAATATGTAATGTATCATATCAGCTGAGGACAAGAAAGTTGTGGAGAACAGACGAAAGGAAATTCCCACCTACTTAAAATGAGGAACTTCCATATTATCCGTACTAAGAAGCTGTGCCCTCACTGTCTCAAATTCCCATGCAGGCATTTCAAAA
The DNA here is from genome assembly GCA_013398295.1 of Chionis minor. NCBI lineage: Eukaryota > Metazoa > Chordata > Aves > Charadriiformes > Chionidae > Chionis > Chionis minor. The sequence goes on along the minus strand of VZSF01003318.1, from coordinate 48,792 downwards.
TCCTTGTGAACGAGCACATGTAAACAATGTTAGCTGCAAGAGGGAAACTACATCCCGTAACACATTCTGATACTACAACAGTGTTTTCCTTTGGATATCTTAAGAGCACTTTGTTCAGTCAGACTAGACTGGGTTTTTCCTGTCTAGAAAACCCCAGCGCTTCATTCCCTGCTAATATGCTACCAGAATTATTTTGATAACAAGCAACTTTGGTCTCCGCCCTAGGGTGTTGTCTCAGTAAGAGTTTTGTTCGGATTCAGATTTGTTGAAGATTTACTGAGGCCTGTGGGGCTCAGTCATTTTCACTGAGAAGGAGAGTCTTTGTCATCTTGGAGATATTTTCAAAACTAATGAGAACTTGCTGAAGTGAATAACTGCCTCCTCCCTGATGTTTAAAAAAAAAAAAAAAAAAAGCAGGTCTAACAATCTAAATCTTATGAGTAGTTAGATATCTTTTCTGCAAGAAAGAAGTCATGACATCAGCCATCCGGTAGAGGATGTATCTACATACAGAGGAGGTATCTACATAATCTTATTCCAAATGCACTCAGGATCCGTGCTGGAGAAGGAGCAGAAGGAGTGCCAAACAGCAGAGGAGCAATAGCTAAAGGAAAGTATGTCTTCCACAATGACTGAATGGTGTGTATGCATTTGTCTCAGTAGTATCAAGTCCATCATCCCTTGCACTAAGTCCTTTTTTACACTTTTCATAGACATTTGTGCTGATTTTCACTGAATGAGACTGACATGGCTTTTTCCATAGTGAGATCAGTATTTGCCACTGCTTGCTTCCACAAAGTGCTAACTTTAATTAAGACTTAAGGATTTCCTTGAAAGTCCTTGAAATTCCTTGAAAAAAATCCTCCTCCCCTTCCTTTATCCTTCTTAATCCAGAAAGATATTGATAAATTTCCAACCCAGTCCTGGTACTAAATAGCTCCTACTGGTTGTCTTAAAGAAATCTTTGTGTGTGGTTCTGACTGACTAAAAAGTAAATAGACTGCACAAGATAGATAACATTTAATTTAAGTTAAAATTATTAGGGTTTGCTCAGACATCTGAGTCTTTTTGTTTTCTACTGCTGTGATTCATATTTAGAAAATTCCACAGGAAAATGAAAAGCCCAGGGACATATTTATTGCAAAGCTTTTGAATCTTCCATTATTAAACAACTTGACTGATTGCATCGTTCTTAAACAGACTGAGCTCAGGTAAGGATATGGAGGAACAGATGAGACAAATATTCTAATGACTTCTAAATAAATGCATCTTTCCATGACAGCTTTTGCTTTTAAAGATCCTACTCTCTGAAATAGCTTCTTGCATCATTAATGAATAGTGTATAGCTGGCTGATTATTCACCTTCTTTTGTGCAAGAGCTTGGAGGATTTGTTTTGAATACAGACTATGGAATGAATGTGCTTGAGATTTCAAAAGTCCCCATTTTCTAAAAAGCAGCTTTACCACTAAGCTACATCTCTGGAAANCCCCCCCCCCCCCCCCCGGGTTTCTTGGCTTATAAAAATGTAAATCATATTTTAGGACCCCCACCAATCTATCTGTATGTTTTCCTCTCTTCCTGAATAAGCATACTCTTTGAAATGATGAATTTGAAACTGTAAAATGTTCTGCTGAAAGAATATAGGAAAAGTTTCTTTTGTGTTCTTTTCTAAATAAATCACTAGATTATGCCTTTATTTTTCAAGATGCATTTAAATGCAACTTTGTAAGTGATGGTGAGACTGACATGGGGAAGTACTGACGGTTAGTGTGTTTTCTAAAAAAAAATAGTAAGTATAGGTTTATATCAACCAGCTGCATATTTCATGAGATCCCCAAGATCTGAGGCTGGTGAAGTTTATGGTCATTCACTTCAGTCAGCCTTCCAGTTACTTACAATAGAGGGAAACCGTCTAGTGACAGTTCCTTTCTCCAAAGACAAGAAGATTGGGGAAGTTACTGGCAGTTCTGCTTTTATCCTGAAAAACTTTAGCTACACATCCAAGCATTTCCCAATAGACAACCGCCTCTCTTAAGTTTTTTGCCTTGCACTACTCGCCCGTGTGCCTTCCCTCTCTTTTGAGAGATGCTGGGCTCCCTCTGTCACCATGGAGCTTTGAGTGTTTTTCTTTTATTCTTTTCCCAGAAATACGTGTTTTTCTACACATTTTTTCAGTCCCTCCATTTGTGGTTTTCTCTATCTTCTATCTTGCAAACGCTTGCATGCATCCAAAGACATTAGACCTTCACCTGTTCCATCATAGAGAAAGACGTCTTCTGAGGTGTGTTCTTCCCTGTAATTCCTGTGCTGTGCATGCATTTTGCTTTCTCAGGCTCCTTTCCACTCCCCCACCGCTAATAAAACCTTAGCATTTAGTAGGGACAATCTTTGAAAATTGTTTTCATATACCTAAGGGCAGCTCTTGCTTCCTACTCCTGTTTTGTCTCAGACTATTTTGTCTTAGAATATTTAGGAGGAATAGTAAAATATGATTAGGAGATCTACCACACCCATAATCTTAAGATTTATTTGATATAGGAGTGACCAGTGGCTCATTAGTTCATTCTTGGCATGTTCTTTGTGAAGTTCAGCTACTGCTTTCTTTGAACTTGAACCATTGTTTGCTTGCTTCTACTTTTATGAATCTATCTTTGCAAAGAGTGAAGAAAGTCTTCAGTGAAAACCATGATTCCTCCTAAGTATATTTTCTTGTCCACTGAAAGACTTGCAGGTCCATTTCCTGCACTTTTATATGCATGTAGGAACATGGGAACTTCATTCACGAATCTCTTGGTGAATGATGGAAAGTATTTGCAGTTAACAATAAAACACATTCAAAGCTGTAAATACATTATTTTGAGTTTATAAATTTAAGAATTGACCTGCTTTGTGGGCAAGGGGGAGCTTGAGGCTAGGGTGCCAGCTAGCTTTGTTTGAGATCAGATCCAGCTGGGAAATAGACAGGTGTTTTCTATAAAGGGATAGAAACAAAGTAAGAGGGTTTGGTTGGTTGAAGGAGGTGGTGGATGAAGTGTCTGCAGCCTTTGCTGGTCAGGTTGGTGGCTGGGCTCTCTGCCTCAGCAATACAGCAGATCCTGAGAAACAAAGCTTTAGCTGCAGCTCTGGTCCTTCTGGGCAAGCTGTTGGTCTGCTTTGGTGCTCTGCGACTGAAGGTTTAGCTATTGAAAGAGGAGAAGAACTACAACAGGAGTTCTAGAGTTGGCACCTGAAGTGGCAATGTTCAGGCTGTAGGCAGAAATTGTTGGATGGCAGGGGAAAAGCAAGTACAGCCAAGTTCACAGCATCTCTCTCCTCTCATCCGTTGCAGCCAAGTCAAGGTAAGATGGTTTATGGCTGATATGTTTGCGCTTTGCCCAGGTTATGTGTAGATGAAGGTAGCATCTGGCTTCCATCTCTGCAGGGGTTGTCTCACAGGGCATGGGCTCCAGTCTCACGCAGGGACCTCTTGTGTGAACCAGAGGAGCTCTGGGGCTTGGCTTTGTTGGTTGTGTCCACCTCACTGTTGTGTGACTCTCAAGGCTGTTTTAAGAAGAAAAGTAAAGATGGTTAACTGTTGCTGTTAACTTTAATATAAATGTTTGGAATTAAGGTAGTCAAATGCTTTGATGCTATGGAAGACTTATCCCTATTTTAACTCTTAGCGTATGCATTTTTCTTCCCCTTTGTTAAAAAGTACATATATGAGCCTGAATCAAATCCCAGGGGGTGGGAGAGAATAGGAATGGGTTGGAGTTTACAAAAAAAATTATTTTTTTTTTAGTGAAATAGCAAAATACTCTGTGAGGGACTTTGGTGAGGCAAGACAGAGGCTGGGCAAGAGCACTTGGTTCCTTTTCTGTGTAGTCACTTGTACTTAATGAACACTCTCAGAGAGGTTTGGCTTACTGCTGAAGATGCAAAATTCCTAGCACTACCCTATTTCCACACTTATTTTCCTAAGAAAAACTGTCCTTTTATGATAACTCTTACCAATATAAAGTTGGAAAAAAACCCAAAAGGTTCATCAGAATGGCACTAAGGTATTACTGAGAGACTGTGTCTGTGTACTCTGTACTTTAAAATATTCCTTTTGGTATCCGTCTGACTCTTCCTGCTCTCCCACTATTTAAAGCTGACTTGCTTTCTTGGAGAAATTGAACATACTAATCTTTAGGATATCTTGCTTATAATGCTTTGGTGTCAACCCAACAGATAATCAAGTAAAGAACAACACTTATTTTTGCTGAATATTAAGCTGAAATGCTGCAAGTTCTGCAGGAGAGGCCACAAGAAATGTTGTGTGTTAATTATTTGATGTAAAACTCATCAAGTAGAAAACTGTTGGCCTACAAAGATGTATACCTGTGGACTCTGGACAATGAAAGCTGTTATTTGCTGAGAGTGTATGTAGGGATATGCAAAATATCTTCAGGATTTGTTCCTTTGACTTTGCAAATTTATACAGCAAATATCAAGCACCTATTTTACAATTAGTCTCTCAGACCCTAAGGATTTTATCCAAAAATCCTTGCGGTGTGGATTAAAATATCATGCCCCAAACTACAATTAGAAATAAAAATTATCTGGGATAAAAAACTGTGGCTATTTTAAGCAAAGTTCATTAAAGAATGTTGAGAGATGACTGTAAATATACTTGTTTATGAGCTTATTGCCATCATGCTATTGTTTTCGAAACCCCTTTTCTTGAAAAGTGGGACACCAAGAAGGTGGTGAGAACACAGAGTGCTCTGTTTTGCCTAGATTTAAGTGAGTCAGCTATTTAATGCCTTTACAGGGATAATATAACTGCTTGATAATTGTTAGTATTTTTTTTTCTTGACTCATTCAGGATGAAAACTGTGCTTTGCAGGAATAAAACATGTTAGAATGGTGTCTGAAATACTAATGTTCAAGAGTAGCTTAGTTTCAAGAGGGCTACAGGTAAATGGAATGCTGCACAAAATTAATGTACTTATAATTCAATATCTATTTCTGATGCACCAGAGAATTTTTTCCCAAAGCTTTCTCTGAAGTCTAGAAATAGAAAAGTGACTTTTTCAGTACAGTGTAAGGCTGAACATATTAACTGTATCTCTAGAGAACTTTGGCAATGACTTGTTTTTATAACCCCATAAAATAGAATGCATTTTTTCCAATTTGTTCTGCTTGCATTGTTGCAAATGACTCCCACTTTTTCCCCTCAAAAGAGTGAAAAACAATTCCTTGTAAATGCCTTTCACTGAACAAATGGTTGGATAGAAGTTACAATGCTTGCTTTAAGCACTTGTCCAAGAATATGCACTGTTAATAGCCTTCTTCTAACAAAAGCTTAATCAATAAAGATTAACTAGGGAATAGTGGAATGGAAGTTATTTGCTTTATTTTGTATCACTAAATAACACTTTCAAGTTTGATGAACAGCATACCTTCTAAAGTTGAATTCTATGTAGCCCAATTTTATTTTTTTTTTCCTTCCCCAAAATGGTTCATGTCAACATCGGGGTGTCTCTTTTTGCTACTATACTCACACAGCAGATAGTAAATTTTATCCAGACCTACAAGCCATAGTCAATGTATTCAAATGCGTTATTTATATGCAGCAGAATTTGCTCACTCACTTTTGTTTTGAATGTAGAAACCAAAGGATGCTCTTAGTCTTTTGCTCAAGGCTGCAACGCTAAAGGAGAATCTTTAGAGACTAAGAAATTTGCTAAGTTTTTATAAATATTTAGGAATGGTATTAAGTGTTTCTTAATATCTGTAAGTCTTGACGTAGCATGTCTGCATCCATCTCTCTGTGCAATATTTGCTGTAATGTTACAATATGCCTTTGTACCAACATCTTGCTGTACATAAAATGGTCAGTGCTTTTTGTGTTACAAGTCGGAGCCAACATGCTTTTGCTCTAAATCCAGCACTGTCATTCCTCCAAGTCCAGGCCAAGATGGGAGTTAGGAGATCTGCAGGGAGTGTTTTGGGGCTGATGTGTTGCCAGAAACTGAAGTGAAAAGGGTCGAGACCGTTCCACAGCTGTAGAGCACAGGGCTTCTCCAGGGGAGCCTCGCTGGGAGGCTGTGGTGATCGACCCTGCACAGGTCCTCTCTCTACAACATCTTTACCCATGTTCAAGACCTCAGCACAACCTAGCGACTTCTTGAAATGTTTCTTACAGTAGTTTCTGACATAGTAATCATTCCTCCAAGCAGCCAACTTGATTTTTTTCTCTCTGCAAAATACATTCCAGTCAGGACGCCTGACTCTGCACAGTTAGCAGGGATCTTGTTGGGTTTGGTGCCGTGTGAGATGAGAGACTGCCTGCCCCGTAGAAAAGCAGCCCAGCTCTTCAGAGGGGCTGTTCTCTTCTAGGAGGGTTGCTGCAATAGCCAGAGATCACTCACTGACTATTAATGCTTCCATGAAAATGAACTACCCCGATTTCACTTGTCCTGCGGAAAAGTTGGAATTAATCTGATTACCAGTGAGGTGCCCCACAACCCCCATGTAGATGTTCAGGTCAAGGAATTTGTCATGTGACCTAGAGTAAATGTGAAACGATCAGCTGAACTTGCACGATTTGGAGGGAAAAGGATTTTTGGTTCAGAAAGCATTATAGATCTGGAGATGTTGACAGTTTGGGTAGGCTTGGCAGTTATGATTTATACAGTTGATCTTTACCCTAATGTTCTCCAGGTGTTCTTGTCCAGAATAATAACCAGTAATTAAATATAGCTTACCTCTCCCGCCGGGTATGTATAATTTTACTTCCAATTCAATAACCTTGTTAAATCTGAAGTTACTTATAAAGAGTTTTAAGGAAAGTTAAGTAAAGCACTTGGCATAGCACAACTTTTGGACAACAGTTACGATAATTTTGAACCCCTACAGAAGTCTTATGATGCTGCAAATACATTTTTATTTACAGCAGAAACACAATTTCTATGTATAGTTGCTAGCTTATTAACTATTTGAATTGCTTAGCTTTTAATGCTGTGCAAACCAAAGCTATTATCTGGCTTGGAAAAAAATGTATTGTTGGGGAAGTGTAACCAAAATGAAGCAACTTAGACAAAATGTGGGACTTATGCCCACAGACTGGAGACATCTCTTCCTTTTATACAGCTCTTGTCCCGTGTGTTGCCTGCTATCATGAACTTTCCTCTCACTGACCCGCACAGTAGTGTGCATGCCTTAAAATGGTCCAAATTGTCTTTAAAGAATCTGCAAAAAATGGCACAGCCGTAACTTGATAGCAAATAGCAGTAACTGCAAGATGCAGGTTTTGTTTCCCTTTTCGGTATCTGAGATAATATTTTGGGAATTAGTTCTCACCTTCTGATTTTTGGACTTGAAAGAGTTTTCAAGAAACAACAAGAAAAACCCTTTAAACCATGTCGACAGCCGCTACATTTAATATTTCTATTTTCTAATACAGTAGCCTAACAGAACTTATTGGTTATTTTTCCTCTTCCAGTAAGAATAAGATATTAATAGACAAGGAATGTTCATCTGGCTTTGCAGACAGTGTATGTAACACAGCCATAAACCACAGAAGTAGGGGGAACAATCATCCCAGATCACAAATATCCTTTCTATGAGACTGTAAATGAGGCAAACAAGTCATCTTTAGAAGATGACAGGTTAAAAAGAAATTTTCTTCAGGAAAAAAATTATCCTGGGTAAAATTCCTGGTTAATTACTGAGTAAGCAGCAGTTTGAGATATCTGATAATAATTCTAGCTTCTAAATACTTTTTTTCTAAATACAGTGAAGGGGCAAGCTGTACCAGGAAAACAGTTTTTCTGGAGACTGCAGTGCCAAGACCTGTCTAGGAGTCTGGATAGGAACAGGGAAAACGAATTATCAACCTGACAGCGCATTTTTCTGCTTAGTTAAGTAAATACTCAGACCATGAGGAATTCTTCACCTGTTTTTTCTCTTCTCTTCCCCCCTCCCCCCCCATTAGATAGGGAGTTTTGGCTTAGATGGCAATATTCCTTGTGTGGTATATGTGTTTTATGAAGGAGAAGAGGGAATTGAAGTACATGATCCAGTTGTTTGGCGCTAGGTACAAAGCCAGGGTTTGGTGCCAAGATGCAGGAGCAGTTAAACCAGACATTTTTAAGAGGTAGGATTGCTTTTATTTTAGTGGTTGTGTGGTTTAAGAGCTTGCAGATAAAACAAAAGACAGTTAGCAGGTAGTGTAGCTTTTTCCTTTGGATGCTAATTCTCTGGAACAAAAGCCTCAGTGAATCTCAAGCTGTGGTCTAGCCTGTGGGCTGCTACTGCCATAGCACAGTCCTGAGGAGAGGGATTAAAGGATACTTCAAATGGGGCAGGGGAAGGGCAATGCCTTGGGGAAGACTGTTGGCAGGAAAAATTCCTTTGCTTTAGTTGTTCTCCCAGAAAAAAAAAAAGCGTTGTTCTTGGCTGTCTTGTCACTTTCGTTGAAGAGATATTTTATTCTTTTTTTTTTTCCTGTGTGCTTGCATGTGAGACCTCATAATATTTGAGCAATAAAACGATGGTTTCATCTTTGCTCTTTCATTATGTGTGTGATTCTTCTAGAACTGTGCTGAGTCCTGTAGTATCAAGGATGGTCTTGGCAGAAATAGCACATTGCTGAAATGCATTCAACTTCTACTGTGACCAAAATCCTGATTTACAAATGCACACCATACCTTTAACTTGTGAACTGTCTTGCCTGCTGAATAAGCACTTCCGCTTTGTCCCCAGTCTCTGTAAATTACAGCTGGCTACAATTTCACAGTCACCTGGGGAAAGGAAATATTGGGATGTTTTTTCTTCTTTCATGTAAAAATCACAAAATATGGCTTGCAGTACACTACGTATCTGACTGCTTCAGGAGGAGGGAAAACTTCCTTCTTCAGTGAGACAGATACCATTTAGTATACAGATGTTTGTGATATAGCAAAGAAATACTGCACTCCAGGGGAATTTGACTCTTCCCCCCCTATTTTAGAATATGAATGTTTCTAGCAAAACCAACTCTGCCTACTATATGGGATTGGGGAAATGATGCCAAGAATTTAACTGCTTCTTTCTGTAGACTTTAAGAAGCTTCTCAAGTAAAAAGAAACAAAACCCTGGGGGGCAGGGTGGGTGGG